>CM033360.1:17780563-18380563 GCA_019395295.1 Osmanthus fragrans
AAATTTCGGGCGATGCTCTTCCATTCTTCTTGTTATTTTATCATTAGAAACATGTTTAATTAAATTTTCTTTGTATTGAATGAATGATGAACCTTATTAGTTGTTAAATTCAATTCGTGACTCATTAATTTAGTAATTTCTTGGGTTTTTGATTATTTATGCATTCATATTATATTATTTAATTGTTTAGCTACCAATTGGATAATTTGTTGTTATTTGTAGTTCTGAGAGACTCACAATAGTAGAACAATGCATATTTAATACACGAACAATAAGTATTACGAATAATAGTTATGGTGTGTGCAATCTTGTGAGATAAATCATTTGAATCAATGCATGTTTTTCATATTGAATAAAATCGGATTATAGATTGTCATTAACATTAGAAAATAATAATACTTTTTTATGGGTTGAGAATTGGAAATAGCACTAATATAAAGATTCAGAAATCCAATACAATTATTTAAATATTTGACAAAACAAATTATATATATTTTAGTTTGGAATTAGTATAAATAACAATATAATCAACTATTTGTGTTACGAACATCGAATTTAATAGTATAGACTGATTCTAGCTGCCATCTGTTGCTAGAATAACCTACTTCATTTGCATCAGTACACTTCATTTAAGTATAACGGCTCAAAAAGTTGAGGTTATATAAAAAAAAAAAAAAAGGAAAAAAAAGCACTATCTGCATATTTTCAATTTGCAATAATCAAATAAAATTTCTAGAAGTCATTTATGCTCAGTAAAAAAAAAAAAAAAAAAAGGCAGATTTCATATATTTCACACATTAATAATGGATCATTTGTGTTTCTCTCCATTCTGGACATGGCTAAGCCATATGCATGGTTTATTGTTTCTTATCTTAATTGTTAAATCTTGCCACACGTTTCAACTTGTGTTCATAGCAAGTATTTGTCCCCCTTTTTTTCTTAACTTTTACTTATTGGGTGTGATATGAATAGGATGGTTTCCGCCGAGAGGTACATACAATGATTTTGATTCATCATCCAAATGTAGTACAATCACATTGCTCCTTCATTACTGGCCACACCATCTGGGCTGTAATGACATACATCACATGGTTGGGGGATCTTGCCTTCATATAATGAAATCATCCTATCCACAAAATTTGGAGGATGTCTCATATGGCCATTTTTACTTGAATGGTAGGATATTTTATACTTTTCTGTTTTGCTATATATTCTCTAATTCAATAATTTACATTCAAAAGCATGTTCTTTACGTCTACTTGGATTCAGCTTGTGGATTGGATGTCCAATTATTTTAGTTTCATTTGGTAGTGAACAAACTTATTTATGTTGCTTTGGCCCAATGTACTCTGCTCTCATTTCTGCTCTTTAGTTTAATTTTTGCATACGTCGTCTAGTGTGCTTACAAGTGATTCAACAAGGGGCCTAACCTAACTAATGTTACACAGGACAAAATTGAACAAAAATTTCATTGTAAGAGCCAACTCGGTGATACATTGCGAGTATACATATTCAAACTTTTCAACCAACCAAGACAAATTTCCTATTTGAATTGTCTTCAATCCTCTGAAAGGCTAAAATCAGCCTTGGAATAAAGAATTGTGAGAAGGCTGACTAAAGATAAGGGAATTGATTTGGTATATATGAAAATGTTCATAGAAGGAACTTTTGCAAGTAATTAAGACCAAGGAAAAATGATCACATCCTCGAGCTAATGAGAAAGTCTAAAGTAAGCAAAGGGCTTCATTTATAATTAAGTTAGTCAAGCTGATGAGAAAGTCTAATGAGGCTAGATGATAGCATTAGAGAGGGTGATAATATACAGATTTTTATATAGTCGTCAGTTGAGTTTTGTATTTATATATATATATATATATATTTTCATTCTTACCATCTTAAATTTTTGCATTCTATATCTTGCCTGCGCGATCCTTTTCTTCTCCTAATAAGACATTTATCCCCTATTTCGTAGGGGTTGATGCTCGCAAAACAATTTACGATGTCTCCTTCGCTCACGTTCGTCAAGTATGTCTTCTTGCAATATGAGTTTGAATGCCACAACTTTTATTTGTATTTTACTTTAAGTCAAAGTCAATAATTAATTTCAATCGCATATTTCATTAAATTTTATTAAAATCTACTAAAAGTTTGATTTTAATTTTCAACAAATAGGGCTTAATCTAAAGTATAGGAGTGGTAAAAAGTAAAATCCACGCTACAGTATATGCAAATAGTTAAATTCATACAAAAACACTAATGCTCCGTTTGATAACCCTCTTTTTCCGTGGAAAATGGAAAAAATTTCCCCCAAAATTGTGTTGTTTGATTGCACAATTTGGATGACAAAATGTTTTCCCCCCACCCCACCCCACCCCACCCCACCCCACCCCATATTTTCCTTGCAATTAATGAAAACATTTTCCCACTTTTCCAGTTTTTTTTTTTTTGCAATCAAAAAATATTCTAGATCTAATGGTAGAAAAATGTATCCCTTTAATTCACAATTTGCATGAAAAACAAAGTCAAACGAATGATATTCGATATGATAATTTTTTTTTCATTGACAATTGGAATAAATTCTAGATCCAATGCTAAAAAAATTTATCCTTTTACTTGACAATTTGTATGAAAAACAAAGTTAAACGAATGATATTCGATATGTAAATTTATTTATTTTTTTTTATTTTTTTTGGCAATTTGAACAAATTCTAAACCCAATGGATAAAAAATTTAACACTTTAATGAACAATTCCTATAAAAACCAAAGTTAGACGAATAACAAAAGATTCTAAATTTCAAAAAAATTCTAGGTGGAAAATTATATCAATCAAACACAATTAATCTACAATTTCAAGTAAAACAAATTCTAGGCAATTCAATTCCTTGTAATTCATTTTCTTTTCACCCACATTCTACCTTTGCAATCAAACGAACCCTAATAAAACTGTATCTTACTCCAAAAACAATAATCCGAATTTCATCACAAATTACGTTACAATTTAATCTACTGATTGAATCGGTAGTGCAGCATTAGAATTATGGAAATCATTAGGTTTGCTATCAACGTGAAGCACTTTTATTTCTAAATTTTTTTTATGGAGAATTAATTAATAAGCAAATTAGAAAAATTACTTGACCCACCCAGCCCGACTAGGGTCAAGCCATCACAGGTACGACGTATTAAAATCATAAAATATGTTTACACCATTGGCGATATCTCAAATTGCGATTCACTTTGACATCTCTATTCAATGCAAAATATGGCTTCATCACATTAGTGCACATAAGTGGTCCACTAATATTTATGTTCATATTTCAGGCAGTAGAACCAAATGACGCGTATTCAAGATTCTTTTCCTATTGACACTTACATAATTTTTTTTTCTCTGTAACACAATCATTAATATGAAATAAAACACGATTCATTTGCAGTTTGAATTGGTCAGCACGTGCACCTGCCAATGAAAACCTATGGGCTTTGCTTATTTCTCCCGAGTAAAAAGACTTTAGAAAAGTAAAACTAATACCATTTTTCGAGTAGTTTAGCCTCCGTGTCATTTTTATCAGAACTGGTTCTCATTTTCAACTACATATTTTTCTATAAAATAATTTTACACTTAAAAAAAAAAAAATTCATTACTTTATAACCACACCTTCTTCAAAAATCAATATTACAAAATCCATTTTTCTCATAAAATGGGGCTCAAACCAGGGCTTAATCTCAATTTTCAAGTGACACTTGATTAAAAAGCTTGTTCAAGAAGTGTTTAGAAATATTTAAATTATAAATAGATAGAAATTAGTAGTGGATAAATTAAAAGTACTTGCGGATCCTTTGAGAGCGGATGCTTTAAAGTTTCAAGGTTTAAAAGGTTGTAGACTTAGAACGTGTTTGATGTAAAATAATGTACTTTATCCATCTCATTTATAAAGCTGGTTTTGTTCTTCACATTGATTACGAAATCTTATTTTAATATTATTGTAAAAGTAATTTTTGACAAAAAATTTCTTAGTTTACCCTTATTTATATTTGTACAATTTCAAGATTAAGTGAAAAAAATTAATTATAACTAGACAAATAAAATAAGGGTATATCTGTAAATAAACAAAACAAAACAAAACATTTTCAATAAAGAAATAAGAGTATATAATTAAGACCAAAAAAAAAGAAAAAACAATTTATATAAAAGGGACGAAGGAAGTACTAATTTAAACATTAGGGTCGACATGACTTTAGCGTTTCATTTACTTAGCCCCTATTTGGTAGCCATTTTTCTCAAAATACACTTTTCTCTCTTTTTTTAATCACACATTCTTCAATAAAATAATATTACACGCAAACCCAAAACTTTTCCTTAATTTTTAACCACACATTCTTCATCAATTAACTATTCAAAAATACATTTTCTTCCCAAAAATAACTACCAAACAGGGGCTTAATACGATTGAGTTTTCTATTATTCACTTCCACACATTCTCAATCCAACTCTGTCCACAATTTATGAGAGAGGTTTTCGTGATTTGAATTGGTCAGCATTTGAAAACTTGGTTTCTTAGTGAAAAATCAACTCTTTTTCCACATCCCTTTGACCCTTTCTGCACCCAGTCAACCCTAAAATGTCTTTAAATTCAGATGCCTCAATCTATGACGAAGAGGACAAGAACACACTTCGTCCTAGGTCGTAGAGAAGATTAAGGAGCACATTTCACAAACATCTGATGTTTCTGTAAACAATCAAGGCCACCAAGGAAAAGAAATGGAGAATACTTTTACCTCGGAATACATGGCACTGATCAACGAACTGTCTCAAGGAATGGAGCAAGCTAAACAGCTTCGACTTCATTTGTACTCGACGTCTCCTTGTGGAGCTCATGATTTTCTTCTGCAAAGGATATTATCTTCTTATGAAAAGTCTCTGTTGATTCTCAAGTCGAGTGGAACTGCAGGACAAGTCGAAGCAACATCTTCGGTATCTGTTGATGGAAGTTCTTACAGTGGGGATTTGAACAACAATGTGAATCATCAGGAACATAAAGATACACCAAAGCAAAGGTAAATTAACTTAAGATGACCTTTCTGCAATTAATATTTCTTGGCAATTAGTTAAGAGAATTTTCATCTCATATTTCCTGCCAAATCTATTGTCCACTGGTATTGCAGAAAACAGTTGCATACATGGACAGAACTAGTGAGAATTAACTCGGAAAATGGGCTTGAAGGCCCTATGACTGATGGGTATAATTGGAGAAAGTACGGGCAGAAGGACATTCTGGGAGCTAAATATCCCAGGTATAGTGTGCCAAATGCACCCTTATTCTGCATAGAAGGAACCAAAGCCACCCATTAACTAGTTAAACATGTCGGTCTACACACACAAAGAACAAAACTACAGGAAAGTGTAAAGAATCTTTAACGGGTATATTTATATTTGCAGAAGCTACTATAGATGTACGTATCGTCATCTTCAAAACTGTTCTGCAACAAAGCAAGTGCAGAGATCTGATGATGATCCTACAACATTTGAGATCACATACAAAGGAACACATACGTGTAACCATCCTGCTAATGGAGTTCCACAGCCAGTATCAATTGAAAAACAAGAATCGAGACATAATTCTCACAGACATCAATCACAAACGAACCAGATGCTTTTAAGCTTCCGAGCAGATCATAGACTCGACACTGGGGACTTAGAGAAAACCGAGAAGCCATCTCTCTTCTCGTTTCCCTCAAAATTTGGATGCTTAGGAGAAAATTCTACGTTCCCTATTTCTACGCTTGTTGATGACAATCACTTCGAATCTTATTCTCAATTCATGTCAGAATCGATTTTCTTACCCTACCAGACGAACAGCTTTGAGGGTGCTCATAATTTGCAATACCTAGAATCTGATGTCGCCGAGATAATATCAGCCAACACTTCGACAACCAATTCTCCAATCGGAACCATGGAGTTCCCAGTTGAACCTTTAGATTTGGATCCAAATTTTCCATTCAACACCTCAGGATTTTCTACATAATCCTAAATTTGATGTTGCAGAAGAGGAAAATAAATAGAACATAGCGTGATTCTGCACCACGGTATTAGATCCTTGTTGCAGTAAAAACCAGAGACATTCTTGTAAAATTTATTTACAGTCTCAAAATGCTAGCATATACATTAGGAAGTAAAACTCTATTTATCAAAAAAAAATAAAAAATTGCAGCCTAATTTTCATTTACAGCTGCTTAGTCAGTTTCTTGAAAATCAGATAGTGAATTTTTGCATAAGCTAGTATGGAAGGTTTGCAATTCGAATTGAAAGGGTTCATACAGATGAAGGAAACCTGTGCAGGTTCACAACTAATTAACAAGAACAGGGCATTAGAATTAACGGTTCATAAGGACCTTTACAATCAAAATTAGAGAAGGTTTGACTAAGCTCAAAAAATTTACCCATAAATAACCAAGTAATTTTATATTGATCAATTGAAAACAAATAAGTTACTCATTTTGGAAAGAGTTAAGTTTACAGTATTTAACTTTCTTGACTTGAATAAAAAAAGGTAACTCGACCAAACGTGTTTGGAAACAACTTTCACTTATATTTAAGCTTAGTTAAACATGCTCTCACAATTTTTAGCATTTCATAAGCACTACAAAACATTCAAAAAGTTTAAACAGATAGAATGATAGATGCAAGAAAGAGTGCTATAAACGGAAACCAAGAAAGATATGTACAACGATCAATCTGACACAATCTATAAAGTCCTGATCTTTATGACGTCATGCAGCATAAAGAAACTCAGTGCAATTAATCTTGGTTCAACTCAAAACACAGCATCAGGAGATTCTACACAATTTATAATATAAAATAAATCTTCTCAATTTATAATATAAAATAAATTATCCAACAACCAAACAATTGGAATTTGTAGTTTAATTCTCAAAAGAAAATTACATAATCTGTATTTATGGTATAAAGCAAAATCGTTCAAATAACAGATGGATATAATCTGTATTTTAATTCTACATAAGAAAATTATAAGACTAACTTAATAACACAATGTACTTTGCATAATTAATCAATAAACCATAGTTAGTATCACTCCAAGCAAAACTAGTCAGTTCCACAAAATGCAGCCTCCTGATCCTCACCGTTACTTAAGTCTCCTCTGCTTGCGCCACGACCTTGCTCTCTATTTTCTGAATTGCTGCCTCGAGTCCATCAAGCTCAAACAGCCCTAAATTTCTAACTCCAACATCCTATGTAATGAACCAAATTTTAAGATTTAAATCGTTAATAAAAGTTTCGTTCAGTAATTAAATAAACATATCAAATACAAGAAATTTCTAGTTCCACCAATATTAAATAAAACATATAAAAAGCATAACCAAATAAAATATGTTCCAAATCCTAAATAACAAAATTCACATGATAATAAAAAAAAAATAATATTGAAAATAAAATCCATAGTCACATTACATCGGATTATTTTTATTGAATTCCATAAATCCTGGCACTACGACTGTACCTCGTCACCCGCCAACCAACAACCCATTTTAACCTGTAAGAGGAATGGGGAAAAAGAGTGAGTACATGGGAATACTCAATAAAATACGAAAATAATGGTGCAATCTCAAATAAAATATTTAAATAATGCGTTAGAAATATCATACCGTCATCATATATTTAGGGACCGATAAGAGCTTAGTACATATCGTATCTTTGGTACCGGATGGTTATCATATCTTTAGGGAGCGATAAGAGCTAAAATTCACACTTCTTAAATTTAGCATATAATCTCTCTTTCTTCAAAGTTTCAAGTACTACTAGAAGTTGTTCCTCGTGCTGCCTCTTATCTTTGGAGTACACAAGTATGTCATCAATAAATACTACGACAAACTGGTTTATATGGAACATTCAGTTCATGAGATCCATAAATATAGTTGGAGCATTGGTCAAACCAAAAGGCATTCCAGTGAATTTATAATGTCCATAATGAGTCCTGAAAACACTTTTCGGTTGCCTAGACCTTCAGCTGACGACACCCCAACCTCAAGTTGATTTTTGAAAATGCTGTTGAACATTTCTATTTCTTAATTTGTGCATTTTTCTATCCAAAATCATCATCGGGATTTCTTCATATGATAAGTCTTTTTGTACCTCCAATGTCTGATAACCTATCACATAATTAGAATCATGAACATATTTTTTGAGCATCGAAACATGAAAGACATTATGCACTGCTGTGAGTTCAAGTGATAAGGTAAGTCGGTAAGCCACACTACCAATCCTTTCAAGAATTTTGAAAGGTCCAATGAACCGCGGTCTCAACTTTCTCTTCTTACAAAATCTCAATACACCCTTCATTGGTGCTACCTTTAGAAAATTTTGTCACCCACTTGAAATTTCAAATATTTTCGTTTACCATCAGCATAACTTTTCAGTCGGTCATGCATTATCTTTATTTTATCAACCACCTCAACTATTCGTTCAATGATTTCAGGACCCAAAATTATATTTTCTCCGACCTCGTCCCAATAGATAGAGAATCTGCACTTCCTACTATAAAGAGCTTTATATGGGGCCATCTTATAGTGGTCTGAAAACTATTGTCATTAGCAAACTCCACTAACGACAGATGTGTCTCCCAACTACCTCCAAGATCCGAAACACATTCTCTCAACATATCTTCAAGAGTTTAAATGGTTATTTCTGATTGTTCATCTGTCTATGCGATAAACAGTAATTGTAACAACCCGAGTCCCACTTAACGGGCTGTCCCAGTCGTTAGATCGACGACGTACTGTCCCTACCATACCAACATAGATTTTTTAGCATGCTTTGTCCTCACTCGCACGCTCCCCGGAAAAACTTCCCAGAGGGTCACCCATCATAGAATTGTTCCAAGCCAAGCACACTTAACTGTAGAGTTTCTAACGATGGACTTCCAAAAAAGAAGGTGCACCTTGTTGGTATGAGTAGTACCTATCAAATATTTTAAGCTTTTCTGGTCTGGGTATTACAGTAATAAACTTCAGTTTCGTCCCTATGGCTGCCTGCAAACTTTTTCAAAATTTAAATGTGAACTTCGGGTCTCTATCTAAAACAATGGTGATAGGAACTCTATGCAATCGCACTAGCTCTCTGATATATAACTGTACGAACTGTTCCATATTGAATTTTACTTTTATTGATAGAAAATGGGCTGACTTCATTAAACGATCTACCACTACCCAAATAGCATTGTGACCCATTGCCGACTTCGGAAAGCCAACCACAAAGTCCATCTCTATGTATTCCCATTTCCATTGTCATGTGATTCCTTGATTTGATTCCAAAGAGTAGGTTGAATTATAAATGCTTTTATTCTTGTAGTTTGCATCGGCGGCGTGATGACTTTTAATCTCATTTTCTCAAAATCCTTTAACAAGCGTTCCTGTACCGTGGGTAAACTGCTAATTGCGAGCATATCTTCATGCTTAAAGCATCTACAACTACGTTAGCCTTACCCGGATGGTAAAGAATGGTACAATCATAATCTTTCACTAATTACAACCATCTCCTCTGTCCCATATTCAGTTCCTTCTGCGTGAAGAATTATCTGAGACTCTTGTGGTCCGTATAGATTTAACATTTTCCATCATAGAAATAATGACGTCATATCTTTAAGGTGTGAGCTATCGCTGCAAGCTCCAAGTTGTGTGTTGGATAGTTTTGTTCATATCATTCAACTGTATCGAGGCAAAAGCAACCACTTTTCTATGTTGTATCAGAACGCAGCCTAAACCCTGCTTGGAGACATCGCTATAAAATACAAACTCATCCGAACCTTCAAGTGTCGTTAATACAGGAGCCGAAACTAATCTCTACTTGAGTTCCTGAAAATATTTGTCACACTTTTTCGTCCACTGAAATTTCACACCCTTTCTAGTCAACTGAGTCATCGCCCCTGCTATTTTTTAGAAACCCTCAATAAATCTCATATAATAGCCAGTCAATCCCAAGAAACTGCAATTCACTCACATTGGCCGATCTAGGCCAATTTATTACTGCTTTCACTTTAACCGAGTCTACATTAATACCCTGAGCGGTAATCGTGAGAATTTTCACTTCTTAAATTTAGCATATAATCTTTTTTTCCTCAAAGTATCAAGTACTACTCGAAGTTGTTCATCATGTTACTTCTCATCTTTTGAGTACACAAGTATGTCGTTAATAAATACTATGACGAACTAATTTAAGTATTGATGGAACAATTGGTTCATGAGATCCATAAATATAAGTGGAGCATTGGTCAACCCAAAAGGCATTACATTGAATTCATAATGTCCATAATGAGTCCTGAAAATAGATTTTGCTTACCTTGAACTTTAGTTGATAATACCCTAACCATAAGTCGATCTTTGAAAACACTGTTGCATCTCTTAACTAGTCGAATAAATCTTATGTTCTTGGCATTGGGCATCTATTTTTTATAATCAAATGGTTTAATTCTCGATAGTCAATGCACATCCTCATACTCCCACACTTCTTCTTCACAAAAAGTACTGGAGCGCTACAAGGAGATACACTCGGTCGAATTAAACATTTTTCCAACAACTCCTCCAACTATAACTTCGATTCTTGAAGTTCTTAGGTGTATTCGGTACAAGGCTTTAGATATTGATGCCGCTCTAGGAACCAAGTCAATTGTAAATTTCATTTGCCTATCTTGTGGAATGCCTAGTAGATATTCATAAAATTAAACTAAACATGACAATTATACCTTGAAAAAAATAAAGCCATAATCACCTAGCTAATAAACCTGCTTTTGAACAAATTAAAACTAACTATTAAATTTGATGTTAAAAAAAAAGAACTTAATGTTTTTTTTTTTGTCTTTGATCCACTTGACAGCCCCATCATCATCCTGCCACAAATTCAATCGACCCGAACTAACCTATAAAATTATTGTAAGAGTGAGTATTTAAAAATACCCTATAAGATACATGCAGTTTCTATAGACAATTATATAATAATAAATTAAACACTTTATACCACATATCTTATAAAGTATATCGATGACCAAGCGACACACTCATCAGTTATACTTTGAATTCCCAAAGGATTTCACATTTCGTTATAAAAAATCCAAAAGAGTTCACATTTCGTTAGGTTGAACTCGAAAGTCCACTGAAAATTCATGCATAATTATTGAACATAAGAGTATACAGAAACATCCACTTGAACAAAAGTATCTTACCTCGTTAGAACAAACGAATTGTTGAACTAAATATGAATTCACGCTTCAAATTCTCTTCCTAAATCTCTCTCTGCCACTGTGTTCATTTGTGGGTACTATTTATTTTTGTGTGGTGAAATAACGGGGCTTATTGTTTGGTATTTATAGTTGGAAAAAATAGAGTTTTCTAAAAATTGAAATACGTGTTTCAAGCAGACTTTTTATGATAGGTTGCAAATAGGACTTATCCATGGGCGGAGGTAGTGGTGTGTTGTAGCCCACGGCCACCAAGCCTAGATACTAGAAAAATATTATTTTTTTTTTAGTGAAAATGGTTTTAATTTGGGGAAAAAAAAATCATATTTGCCTTAAAAATAATAATACCATATATACTATAAGTTTGAAACATATACAAAAAATACTACATAACATACATAATAAAACCATAAATACTCCTTCCCATAATTAACTCCCAAAACCAGCATGTCACATCATAAAACACCAGCCAATTAAGAAAAAAAATGAAGATTGCAGAGTATATCCGAGTAGTGTATGTGCTATGGATTGGTGAAGCAAGCCTTGAAATTACATCTATATGCAAGCTAGTTGATTCAGAAGATTTGCAATGATTGGGAATTCCAGAAATTATATCAGCTCTCCCAACCCATGTAAGATTACATACTACGACCTTGCGTAACATCCCTCGTGCTCGGTTTGTTGATTTGAATCAAGAAGTTCACTCATATGTTGCAATAATTTGGTAACTTAATATGTAATTAACTTTTTTGATGAATTATCAAAATTGTATGAACATTGATATGTGAAATTATGTAATTACTTGTGACAATTGAATTTACAGTAAGTGTATTTTTTTATGAAACATCTACTCAAATTTCACAGTATTTGTTTCATTAAATAAAAAGATGTGGTTGAATATTTGATGGCAATTTATACTCGTAGTTTATCATAGTTCCTGCGTATGTGAATATTGGATATGTCTATCATTGAACAATATTGCGTTGGGGGTTCCAGGAATAGACTGTGATATTACATAACTCACAAACTTTGATTATGAATTTTTTCCCCTTATTTTCATATAGAAATGGAATGTCTTTGTAAAGAACGGAGCGGAAATGATTGGTCTTCTGGTTTCTATTCTTGCAAATATATGGATCTTGTTGAGACAAATGAATTAAAGCTTGACAGGAGGAAGTCGTGTTTGAAGATTAAGTACGTTGGTGATGTAGACATACATCGATGTAATTGTACTATTAGGGGAACGTGAAAATTGGATTGGCATCAAGAATGCATGCGTGGTCGATGCAAGGATATATGTAATTTTTTCTTGAGAATCCTACAGCTCCGAATTGTTAGAATAAATTGTATACATCTTTTCGTGGGTGTGTTTATTAAATACGTAATTTCATGTGGAAATCAAACTCATGCTTTTTGTATGCCCTCTGCATCTGAATTGAAAGGCTTTGCAATGTTCTTACCATCATACAAAATTGCTGTAATATGTATTGTAATCCATCATACAAAATTTGAGCATGTAATGTGTAAATAATTACAGGGGTAAAAAATGTAATATGGAATATGCATCGTGTTAATAATGTGGAATATTCAATCTCTTCACGCCCTGGACAGTGTGGGCGTGCTGATGGATATATTTTGGAGGGCAAAGAATTGGAGTTTTACATGAAGAAACTCCAGAGGAAAAAAGGGAAAGGGTGCTAGTGGTGCTGCCTAGATCTCAAAATTTTACTACCGTAAATAAATGCCATCTTATTTATACTTGTCTTTTTCACCTTTGCGATTTGCTCTAGCTTTCGAGAATTAGATTGAACCTTTCAATTGTCATACTAATCAATTTTTGTGGAGAATTATGTTAATATATATATATATTCCTCCGAAATGAGCATCCAGATTACGAAATGAAATAACCCAAATGATGGTAAGGTAACGGTGTTCAACAATGAAAAATTCAAAACGTCAAACAAGATGGGGAAGCACTTCAAGCATATTTCTCCGAAACAACTACTGCATGTGCTTAGGTAGTACTGAAAATCCTAGGAGGAATAAGGAGTTACACGCGCTGGAAAATGGCACGAGAGAAAAACAACTAATCCATGTTTCTAAGAAAACTATAGATGCCCAATTTACTTTGAGGATGAATTTGGTGACTTCTTCTTGCCAAAGCCAACAACGGCAGTGACGAAGCTGCTGTTGTATTGCATCCGCTTGTGAGCACGGTCACGGGGCTTCTTCTTCTTATCCTGCTTCGCCACCTTGGGAGTCTGCCCTCTGACCTTACCGGCACGAGCCAATGAGCCGTGAACCTTACCCACGATTGATTTTTTGGAGTCGCTGAAGCAGAGAGAAGTCGCTGGGAAGAAACGGAGTTGAAGATGAGGTTCTGATTTGGGATTGATTTGGTCTATGCAATTTGGGGTTTTTTTTTATTTTTTTAAGGTATGGGCGGAAATTTGGGATCTATTTTTATTTTTTTTCATCAGCCCTGCTAGATGGCCAGGGGTCGGTGCCAGATTTGGTAATCGACCCCTCACATAGGAAGAATGACCCACAATTTTTTAAAATATTTTATACACGAGGATCTCATCGCTATGTGAGGGGTCGATCATCGATCTGGCACAGATCCCCTGGCCATCCAATTTTTTTTCTTTTTTCATTTATTGTGTCTGTTCAAAAGGCCTATTTGTTGGAGTGAATTACGCTGCAAAATAAGTAATTTAATGTGTGTCATGATTTTTGTGCTTTTATTTTTTACTGACAAAATTGCAGTAAAAATGGAATAAAAAAAGATTTAATGTATAATATGAAATATTATTTTGTGGAAATTACACCCCATCTACTATTAAAATCTTGAATTCTTAAATTAGGTGGAAGGTTTATACTTTCAAAAACCAAAAAATTTATTTTAATTAATATTTTAATTAAAATAAATATTTTTACTAATTAACCCACCCAACCCGATTGTCACTCTTAACTAGGGCTGTCAATGGATCGGATATGGACCGGATCTACCCATATCCGATCCGTTCCGATAAGAATGATTCACGGATCCGATCCGATCCGATAATTCGATGGATATTTGATTGTTAAATCCATATCCGATTTGCTATATTATCGGATATCCGATCCGATAATCCGATCCGAAATATTTTACACATTTAGGCCCAATGTTGGGTCGGTCGTGCCCGGTTAATCGGGCAATTTTTTTCTTTTACTTTGAAAATTTTGAACTTCATGAAAGGGCATCATAAACTACAATTCAAAGGTCCATGAAGAATTATTGGATAGCATGCTCCTTTTATAAATGCACTTCTCTCAAATTGTTTTATAAATTTTCAATGTGGGATAGTACATTTTCTCTCCATTAATTTTATAAACTTTCAATGTGGGATAATGTCTTTTATGGATGTATTCCTCTCCAATGGTTTTATGAATTTTCAATGTGGGATAGTGACATAACAAAAATATGTTAAAATACCAATCAAAATCATTTTTCATAACAAAAATAATAAAAAAACATACTTTTATAAAATATATTATATTATTATAAAAAATCGGATCGGATTGACCTATATTCATATTTGATCCATTTAGTTAACGGATTATCGGATTCAAATTTTAATCAGGTTATTGGATTGAGACTCTAAATCTATCGCCCATTAATTTCATCGGATTCGGATCAAAATCCAATCCATTGACATCCCTGCTCTTAACCTTAATCATTTCCTCTATACTCTCTCTCTCTCTCTCTCTCTCTTCCTTATTGTCGGAGAAGAGGTGACGGTTTGGCAAGGAGTCGTGCGAAGGTCGGCTCCATCGAGGGACAACGTCTGAGGAGGTGAATATGGTTGTGTTTGTGTAGTCGGTGGGACAATGCCCAAATTGCTGTGCGGGACGGTGCCCAAATCGCTGCGGGACGATGTTTGTAATGTCCTTGTGGGATGGTTTGCAATGCCGATCTACTTGAATCTGCGACGGTGGTGGCTGTTGTAATGGCGGTGGCGACAGTTGCTGTTGCTTTTTAGATCTGAGATTGTTGCTGTGACTTCGATCTGAGATGTTACTGTGCCTGAATGCCTCCTGTGGTATATACAGAGAGAGAGAAATGAAATGTGGTGCATCCGGGTTGGATTGCTTTGGTTGATCTGTCGCCGTCGTCCGATGGCTATAGATGTGGATCGGCTGCGACGATGGTGGCTGTCGTAATGACGGTGGCAACTGTTGCTGTTGCTATCTAGATCTAATACTGTTGCTATGACTTCGATCTGAGATTGCTCTGCCTGAGTGCCTCCGGTGGTAAATAGAAAGAGAGGGTAGAGAGAGAGAGAAATGAAATGTGGTGCAGCTGGGTTGGATTGTTTTGGTTGGTCGTCGTGGTCTAATGGTGCTGGCTGGTTTGTTTTGGTTGGTCGTGGTCACAGATTATTTAGTTGATTGTGACCACTAAATTGATTAATTTGTGACCAATAAAAAAATATGTGACTAATAATTTGAATAATATATGAATAAGAAAAATATTTAATTTACAAAATTGTTAATTTGTGTCCAATAATCTCATAATTTGTGATTGTATAATAAGTTGTGACCTATAATAATTGTGATTTGTGATCAATGAAAAAATGGTGATCGATGAAAATTTTCAATCGTAATCGTAAAATAATTTATGACATGTTAAATTCTAGTATGTGACCTCGGAAATAAATTGTGACCTATAAAAGTTTTGATTTGTGATTTCGAAATAATTTGTGATTAATTAATTTGATAGTATGCGACCAATAAATGAATTTTTGATCAAATTATATATATGTGTGTGACCTTTTTATATATAATTAATTAATTAAATTATAAATAATTTTTAATAAAAATCTGATTTTTGCAAGTTGAAATTTAAATAAAAATCAGATTTTTGTAAGTTGAAACTTGTTCTCTTAATATTAAAATGACTCATAGTTATTATCTTACTTATGAAATTTTCCATATTATTTTTTTGAAGTGTTGGGTGTAATTTTCCCTTAATTGGACTGTTTAGCCCACCAATAGCCAACTAGCCCACCTAATTTGACTGTTTAGCCCACCAGCCTAATTCTTAAAACCCAAATCCATCAGCTCATTTCTCTATTTTCTTCTTTCTGCAAAATTCGTATTTGAAAGTTTTGAAAACCAAAATGCCCAAAATTTTTTTTAACCCTAATTACTTTCTGTGGGATATGAGTGGCGCCGCGGCACCCCGATGACTATTTAAGCCATTGTTTTCCCCCATTCATGAGACCCGGGAAATAGAGAGAATTGTGAGTTATTGGAGAGATTTTTACAAGATTAGAGGTTCTTCTATCTTGGGTCATAAATTTTAAGCTCATTTTCTCTCTTGTGGATTAACTTGAGGGTTGTTCAAGTAATCCAAATTTATTTCTTCATATATATATTGAAAATCTTCATTTCACCCAAAATATCGAGTTTGTTGAAATTTTGTCAAAAACTTGTGGTTGCTTTAACATTGATTCAAGGTATTGATTAGGTTTCGATTCCTAACACTTTCACTCTCCTGGAGCCGCCGACCGCCGACCTCCCCTGCATCGACCGCCGGAAGAGCAGTGGGATGCTCAAGATGTATAAAGTGGAAGAACTGGCAGGTGGGAATCCCATATTTGGTAATTTTTTTCTCGTTTCAATGAATCCAATAACGAAATTTAATTTTTTAATTTTGTATTAATTATTATTTTGGGTGCAGGAATTGTGGGAAGCAAATTTATTTGGGTAAGGATGTACTAATTTTTTTAATTAGTTTCTATATTTGGTAAATATTGATGTGGGTTTTGTTTTAGGTGGATTTGACACTGCTGTTGCTACCGCCAGGTAAATTATCAATATTTTTCTTCTAATTATATTATTAATTCTTACGAATTTAATTTTTATTTATTTAGAGCATATGATAAAGCTGCAATTAGGTTCCCGGGTGTTGACGCCGATAGTAATAAGTAATTTCAATCTTGGTGATTATGAAGGGGAAATTAATCAGGTTAGAAAGGAATATAATATCAAGAAACGTTCGTTCTAGTTCAGTTCCTTATCCTTCAGATGATCGAACTTTACCGTAATTCACTGTTGTATTCATATGTTGGTTAATAATGGTGCAGATGAAGAATCTGAGTAAAGAGGAACTCATGCAAATATTACGACGTCACAGCACGGGTTTTTCAAGAGGGAGTTCCAAGCAGGTCGGACCTATGTTTTGCGGGGCCTGAGGCAAATTTTCGATTTTGGGCCCATAAATCATAGCAAGCAATTAGGCCCCGTTTGATTCCCATTTTAATTCTCATTCTCATTCTTCTACTCATTTTCAACCACACATTCTTCAATAAAATAATATTTTCTATCACATCAATAACTTTTCCTTCTTTTTCAACCACACATTTCCCATCATATCACTATTTCAAAATGCATTTTTCCCAAATAATGCCTATCAAACACACTCTTAATTTTTTTCGTTTATAAAAGATTTAAGAAACTAAATTTGTTAACTTAAATAATCCAAGGATACACCAAAAAGAACATTAAAATCTTGTACTTACCTGGTTCACTTAAAGCAGGAGAAACAGCTTCTCCGCTTCTGGAATATGCAATTGCACTTCAAGTCCAAGTGGAAAATTTAGTTCTGTCCTTTGTAGTGTGATCTGAACATAACCATTAAAGTTCAGCCACTGTTATATAAAACTTCAAAAAAACAAAGTCAATCGCACACATCTAGATGATATTTCCCAGACCAATAACAAAGTTAAAGCATTTCCTAGCAGCCAGCAGGTCAACTAGTCTCTCTTCAGTAAAATGAAAAGTTTCTTCAGAATCTACTCAGATGTTAAGTTGCATACATAAGCCTGTCCTGATATTCCTTCAAGGAATCGTTCTCCACCAAAGAATACTTGATTTGCACCATCTTCATCTTTCCTATTAGACCCTTCCTGAGAGAATACAAAATTGGTGTTCGAAAACATATCGGGATGAGGGAGGAGGTCAATAGACAAATGTTCCCACTCAAGTTTCTGTTAACCAAAAAAATAGAAAGATATACTGTTATATACCGTAACAAACATAAAATGAAAGATTTTTCAACTAGAGAAAAATGGCATCAGAAGATAGTTAGATCACATTACCTCTTATTACAATAAAAACTATTTCACTAGAAACTAGCACTTGCATTTTATTCTTCAATTGGAATTCAATGGCTTCGAGGGCTCTCCCATGATTTGCTAACCCAGCAATCATAGTACTCCACGAGATATCATCCCTCTCTGGCATTTGACTAAACAACTGCCAAACTTGGTTTACACTTCCATATTTTGCATACATTTCAATCAATGCATTGCATAGACATGTCTTCTTCAAAAACTCATTTTTGTCAGCATAAAAAAGAATCCATTTTCCGAGCTCTAGAGCTCCCAGTTGAGCACAAGCAGGCAAAACAGCAACTAAACTGATCCAGTCTGGCTGTATCCCCACCATCTGCATTCCCCGAAAAACATCCAATGCATCGCCATAGCACCCAATTTTCGTGTACCCAGAAATCATTGTTGGTCCACGAAACAATAGTCTTATTAGGCATCTCGTCAAACAATGCTGTGGCTCTTCTCATTTGACCCAACTTTATGTGCCCAGTAAATTTAGATGGACACACAAGAACAGGGGTATTCACATACACACTTTTTAATTTTAGTTTCTATCATATGTAGCATATACAGATACAAATAAGCAAAAAATAACAAATGAAAATAAGAGGTAGATAGTAACATTACTTTGAAAACGTATATGAATTTCTTGCCGCTTGAAAAGTCCCTTGCTTCCTTGAGATTAACAACTTATTGCAGGAGATAGTTCCTTCGCCGTTCTTACTTCTTTGGTATTGATTTTTGCCCTTTTGATTTCTAGGGATTTTGTTATTTTGTTCTTCCCGTTTTGTTTTCCCCCCTTGAAAGGCTCAGTGAGTTTTATTTTAAAAAAAAAACGAAAAAACAGAATTTTGGGCCCCCTAAAAAGCTGGGCTTGAGGCGGAGGCCTCTTGGACCTCTCCTCAGGTCCGGCTCTGGTTCCAAGTATAGAGGGGTTACGCTACACAAATGTGGCTGATGGGAAGCTCGAATGGGGCAGTTTCATGGCAAAAAGGAAGAATCTGTATTCAGCCAGTAGAGTAAATAATTATGAACTAAGAATTCGTGGGAAATAATTCTTGAGAAGATTTCAGCATAATTTGAAACAAGAAGTAAATGGGAATTGGATTTTTATGGTGGGGATTACTTTTAGATTGGCTGGTTCTTTCACTAAATTGCTATGCCCTGTTTTCTAGTGCTAGGATCAGCACATGAACTATTTTTCATTCACGCATAAGTCCTCTGGTCTAATGGTTATGAAGTCTAGTCTTTAGAGAGAAATATTTTTGGATTCAAATGCGGAGTTAAAATGCCTTGTCCCGAATGGCCGAACCTTTTCTTATCTTCTTCCCGTCCTGTATCTTATCTGCCTCCTTGAATGCAACCGGCTTTTGTTTTGCACTTTGACAAATTTATAATGCAGTAGCCAGTAGGAGTTCTCGTGCTAAGTTTCAGAAGCATGCTAGTATGTGATGGTACAAATCCAATTGAATAAAACTGCCGTCTCCATATAAAACAAAATTTCCTATTTACTTGGTTTTGTGTATAGCTTAATTTCAAATGTTGACATGGGTACGAAGCCGATGTGTTTAACTTAAGAGCCAATTTAGGTCTAGATGAATTTTATGCTGTAAAACATCATCGGGTATAACTATAATTGGTAACGTTATATAACGATTTTTCTTGTTATATATAAATTTTATTCGAACATTAAATTTTAAAAAAAAATTGCCCCCCGTAGCATTGTTTCTTGGCTCCACCCCTGGACTTATCCCAATCAAATTGGATTTGCGATTAACTAAAAGAATTATATTAATTATCAATGATTAATCTGCCCATCAATTATGATATCTAATTTGGATTAGTTTCATACATGATCCTCTAATAAAATTCCTATTAGACTAGGACAATATTAGGATTTTGTTTACTTAATGTTTTCTAATAAAATAATCAAACAAACGTAAATTCGCTAATTAAGGGATGGATTCAGTTGGGTAAATAAGTTAATTAATTATTTAGAATTATTTTTATTTTTGTTTTACTTTGTTCTGAACGAACTTGATTTCATATTATCCAAAACAATTTTTCTCGCGTCAAGGACTTCTAATTAATTATAAATTTCAAAAAGAGTACAATACATGCTATTTCAGTATCTAATTCTTTGGCCCAAATAAAATAAGAAATCAAAATATATTTCATTTTAGTCCCTCAACTTTAAACTAACACATAAAACAATTCAAATTTTATTCAAATTTTTTTCGAGTGTTACACTGTTGCTAGTAGTTTATGTGGTTGTGGTAAGGTGGTGTATGTGTGGTTGCTGGTGTTGGGAATGTGCTGGCGACAACAATCGAGTGTGATCAAATCTATCTTCATTGTGATTGCCTGTGACTAGATTTGTATTGAATGTGACCGTATGTGACTTGGTTACATATTTTCACAATTAAATTGACATGCAGAAGAAAAATTTGATCATGAACACATGATGTCACAATTTATACGTTACAGATCACAATTCTTCGTTAAGGACATAGTTCACTAGTTACATGTTTAAGTTCACAAGTAACTGTCATTTTGTATAGGTCACAAATCAATGTAAATGGGTCACAGATCAATATTAACATATCACATGTCACGTTTTGTAGAGTCACGGATCAAATTTACGAGTCACATTTTATGTTACGAGTTACATGTAACAATCCAGGTCAAAAATCATATTTCATATGTCACTTATTAAAAAAAAATTGTGGATCGGTCGCCGGAATAGTCACTGGACTAGTCGTCGGAGTAGTTGTCGGGGACGGTCAGGAGAATTGTCGTCGAAGAGGTCATCGGAATACTCGCCGGAGCAATTGCCGGAGCTGATTGCCATCTCCGATGCAGAGAATGGATAGGGAGATGATAGATAGTAGAGAAATAGAGAAGATGATTTAAATTTGAAGCACATGTTTGTCATCCTTTAATTTTTTAAATTGTTTGTTACAGTATCATTCTCCATGACACATTCACACAATAAAATATTCTACACACAAACTAATAAAAAAAATTTTACTTTTTAATCACACATTCTCCAAAAAAACATTATTCAATAACTAATTATTCTCAAATAAATCTTATCAAACATGCCAGAAATTTGGTGGATGGGTGGGTTGAGTAAGTTGATTAATTATATTATATTATAATTAAACATTTAATAAATTGATCTATCACCTGATTTTTGAAAGATTTTAGGGAGTTTGTTAGTTTTTTAATACGTTTTTTATATGTAGGATTTATGTATTCTTCCCTTTATTTCTTGGTTTTCAAATGAGAGTTAACTTAATCAGTAATGCTACTAGTACATTACATGTTACATAATGGTATCCATAGTGCTGAGCTGGCGGTATTTTGAATAAAAAACTCGTGAATGATATAAATATTATGAAAATGATAGAAACACCCATGACCTACTGGATACCGACTAAAACCCATTCATTTTTCAATTTTGGAAAGAACAAATCACCCATTTCTCTCTCTCTCTCTCTCTCTCTCTCTCTCTCTCTCTCGGACAGAATGACTTGCCTATCGCTCTATCTGGATTCGTTCTACACAATCGATCCGGACTAATCGTCGACGACGAGCACTTAGGACTGCAGATCGATGACTTCCAACTACTATAAGGGCTTTTCTCTATTATTGTCATGTTTAGGGTTTCTACGTCTTTTAGTTCTGAAATTATTTTTGGGATGAAGCCTGTGCCAAGCAGACATTTAAATGCGAGATGGTTTCGAACTACTGTAACGGGTTTTCTCAATTATTGTTGTGTTTAGGGTTTCTACGTCTTTGAGTTTTGAAATTGTTTTAGGGACAAAGCCTGTGCCAAACAGACCTTCAAATGCGCGATGGTTTCGAGCTACTGTAAGGGCTTTTCTCCGTTATTGCTCCATGTTTTGAGTTCCGCCTCCTTGTGCTTTTCATTTTTTAGGATGAAGGACGATTTCGAAATTGACCCCCATTTTAAAGTTGTTGTTTGTTCATAAAATGCACAAGTATTTTATCTTTATAATGATGGAAATAAAATGTTGTTATGGTTGATTTAGTTATTTATAGATTTTTCCCTTTGCTTTGTTTTCCCTTTTGGTTGTTAGAGATACCAACATTCCCAGTTGTTTTCTGTCTTGGTGATGTATGTAGGAAAATGCTTTTGTTCTATGTTGCTGTATTTAATCATGAAATTTTGTTGTGTTATGACTTCAATTGAGTTGTAACTTGCTATTATCACCACTGCAGTTGCATTTGAAAATGGGAGTAAAGAGCAGGGGTATTTATCATAGCTGTAGAGATCCTGAGCACACCTTTTTGAATTGTCCAAATAAGAAGCGATGTTCGGACTGTGCTAAGGGAATCGTGAAAATGATGGAGGTGGAGAGGAAGATGGATAACATAGGTCGAATATTCTTGTGTTGTACATTAGAATGTGGCTATTTCAAATGGAATGATGTTAAGTCCAATAAGAAGAAGGCCTTGCAATTTGAACCTGTACAGTCTAGTGGTGTTTGCGATGAAAATCAAACAGAGGGCATGTGTTTACGTCAAACAATGGCTACAACACCATTTCAAGACTTATCTGATATTTTTCAGGCTATTGCTGATTTGAAGATTGAAGAAGAGGACGTGGAGATATCATTCAACCTGACTATTCGAAAGGGAAACATGATGTCAGACAATAAGAGGAAGGGAAAGTGTCGTAAATATTGAACTTATGTTCAACGATTTTAACTCTAACATATAATCAATTAACTCGGCTTGCTATTATGTGTATGTGTAAAGAAGACTCTGTTTACCATTAGAATGCCGTTTACTATATGTAAGAAAAAAACATGAAATAGATTATTAAGCCGGCTTGCTATTTTGAAGAGAAAAATGATACTGTTGGATTTGGAGAACTAGTTTGTATAGTCACAACTTTTTGCTTCAAAGTGCAAGTATTTACGCCTCTCTTGGTTTCTATTTAAGGTCTCTTTCCATCGATTTGTTTATATGTCCAAGGTTGAATTAGCTTTTGTAGAGTCATGGTAAAATACTTAAAAGATAGATACTTGCAGAAGCTTTATGTCATCAACTCAATGGATGAGTTTACTCTTAAGGGTATAACACAGTATTATGCATTTGTTGAACTTGTGTTCAATGATTTTAACACTCATAAATTCATAATGAATAACATGGAAGGAGAAGCATTTTTATGATAACGCTCACAATTCTTTGCTATCTCGAAGAATGTTCAAATGTAATATGAAAGCCTTTTCATTAATACAAACTATAATCAGTCACTCCTAGATCAATTACAAAAACAAAACTAAGTGTCTTACAAAATCAGTCACTCCCAATTGAAATGTCAATTCCGATTCTTCATGGTTTATTGCAAACTTGTTATCCCTTCCATGCTATCTTGTATCCCATTCACTTGAGAAGATGATACGTCCATCAGTTGAGGAGAATCTACATGTATATTGTTTGAGACATTGTCCTGAGATACAGTAAGTTTATTCGAACATGTCGAGTTCCAAGTCACCTGCACGTGTTGTAATATACTTACATTAAAAAATGATGACATATGAATAATGTAATTCGTGATGAATGAATTATGAAGTGTACAACAAACCTTATTACCACCCTTTGATTTTTTCTTTGTCATCTCTAGCGAACGCTTTATACTTAGTTTCTTTGGCGCTCCTTTACGTTTTGCACACTTTGGATCGAAAATGTCCAAGCTTTCTACATTCCTTCCTCCAGTTCCGTGCGAGCCAAAGTTATTACGTTTTGATTGTAACAATTCGTTCGTTTGCAATTCAATCCACCTCATTAACTGCTTCAAATGTTCTTCGTCAGTTGCAACCAAGTCTGCCATCTTGGTTAAAGTAGCACACAACAACTCATCTCTCAACTGTTCAAGAGTATGCACCAAACCGTCATATGTTGTTGCCACCCGCATCTGCATTCTACTCACATCTCTCATCCATCTCCTTAAAATATACTTCTTTAGAAGTAATGATACCTCATTCCGAATTAAAATAGAGATAACGTGTTTGCAAATGGTACCTCGAAACTCAAACAAATGACAAGTACACACAATCTCGCAATTGTCTCTACGAAAAGAAATTGTAATTTTTTTTCTTCCTTCCTTTATCGAGGATGATATCTTCACGGACCTCATACTTAGATAGCCCGCATAACTCCTAAGCAGATAGTACATCATAGTAAACCTTTTTAGTGACTTCTTTTCGAAACTCCCTGAATTTCGAGATTGTGTAAACTTCTTGAAATTGCTTCTCTATCTCATACCTGGTAGGATAAAGAACCATTTGTGAAAATGATCTCAAATCAGCTTAAAATTCCTTCTCAACTTTACTTCTCATAGCCCCCTCGTATTGCTCTATGAATAGCTTTAAAGATGTCTTCGAGTGCATATAGCCATCGAAGAATGCATTCATACCCTTACGCTGCTGTGTGGTTAACATACCCGCCTAGAATGTAGTTTTCAAATAGCATGGTACCCAACAACTTCGGTTATCATAAAGTCCATTCAACCAATCATTATCTTGCAAATGAAAATGTTCAAGCATGTTCACCCAGCCTTCGTCAAACTTTTTGTACACTAATGTATCGTACACTAAACCATGTATGACATATAATATTGTACATTTTTCACTGTGACCACCGAACTTTTCTGGCAACTTCTTTAGAATATGCCACAAGCACCACCTTTACTTAGTGTTGGGGAAAACAATTTGAATTAGATTTTGCATAGCACGATGTAATTATTCCACTAGGAACTTGACCCTGAATGCACTGAAGTCATGTCTTGAATAACCAAACAAATGTAATTGTATCTTCGTTCGAAACTAATCCACAACCAAATAGAGTTAATTGCCCGTGGTGATTCACCCCAACGAAAGGAGCGAAAGGCATATCATATTTGTTAGTCAGGTAAGTGGTGTCAAAAGTAAATACATCACTGAATTCCTTATATGCTTGCCCACATCTGTTGTCCACCCAAAACACATTCCTCAATCGAGACTCCTCATCCAAGTCCATACTAAAATAAAAACCCGGACTACATACTTGCATTGTTTAGATGTAAGCATGTAATGCAGCAGTGTCTCCTTCACCAAGTGTTAAATGCCGGACTTTATCAATGAAATTTCTACAATCTTTCTTAACACAAGTCATGTTCTCAAATCCACCCGCTTCCACTATAGTTGAGTTATAGCTTTTATGCAATGGTATTCATGCTATATCATTGATCTCAAGCCGTCTTTTAATGTGTGCACTAAGTTCCCGATTGTATCGATACAACCTAAATTTAGATGGGCTAGTCTTATGGTTATGCTCCAATTGCACAACGTTCATTCGCCATATTCCACAAGTATCAGTACACGCTGTCAACCTAGCTTTGCACCCTATTTCAACCATTGATGGAAGCTTCAAAAAAAACTCACATATCGAACCACCTTGTCATCACCCTTCTTAGAGTTTCTATTTCTAATAAGAAACCCTATTTCATAAGCATAATTTTTATAAAATTTAAATAACTCCTCACTGTCAAATTTCATACCAACCTTCGGAACAAAAATCTCATTTTCTACTCCTAACCTATCCTTAGCCAAACAATCATCCCCCACAACCTCGTAAAGCTCCATTCTTGTATGTAAGCGATTCAATATCTCAGATTTGTTTAACGAAATATGCAGGTCATTTTCAGACATTTAATTAACTGAAATGGGAAAACATTAAGTTACCACTTTTGACATCGCCGTCTACAGTTTTGTTTGCTCAATTTCTCGAGTACTCTGAAACAAATATTATTTCACCATTGCTGCAGTACTCACCGTCAACTTTATGGACGTCGATACCAGAAAGCATCCACACAAATCAGTGCTACTGGGTCGTATCTCGTTGGACACATTCCCTCATGTTTCAATCATCTCTCGACCTGCTGGCTTCATCGACATCCATATCGGAAATCATCCACAAAAATCAAAGCTACTGTGTCAAAAAAAATTGATGGCCTTTACAATGGCCTCTCGATTTCAATGGGGAAAATGTGAAGCTTGAATAGGTGAAGGGAAATGCAAGGGTTGAATCTCAATGTGAGGGAGGGAGGAAGAGGGTTGAAGATGAGGGTTTTAATTTCATTTTGAGGAACGTTGGTCATGTTTTGTGTTTTAAGTGGACGCGAAAACAGGAGGAAAAAAAAGTGGATGAGATTTTCTAGTCAAAATACCGCCAGCTTAGCGTTATGGATACCATCATGTAGCATGTGATGTACCACTAGCATTATTGTTAATCAATATGCAAATTAGAAAAATTACTCGACCAACCTTGGCCAACTAGGGCCAAGCTATCACAGGTTCGACATATCAAAATTGTAAATGATGTTTGAACCCTTCAAGCCACAACTGAACCAAATGCTTTTAAACTTTCGAGCAAATTATAGAGTTGACATTGGGGACTTAGAGAAAACCAAGAAGTCATCTCTCTCGTCGTTTCCCTCAACATTTAGATGCTTGGAAGGAAAAAATGATACATTTCGGATCTCTACGTTTGTTGATGACAATCACTTCGAATCCTATTCCCAATTCATATAAGAATCAAATAACTAACCCTACTAGAGGAACAACTTTGAGGGTGCTCATAATTTACAATTCTCAGAATCTGATGTTGTTGTGATAATATCAGCCAATGCTTCGACAGCCAATTCTCCAATTGAAATCATGGAGCTTCCAGTTGAACCTTTAGGGTCCGTTTGATAGGGAGAATGGAATTTGGGTGGAAAGAAAACGAATTGTAGGGAATTGAATTGCCAAGAATTTGTTTTGAAGGGAAATGTAATTAACGGTATTTGATTCGTATAATTTTTCACCTAATCCGTTCGACTTTTTTTCATGAAAATTGTTATTTTTTGGGATAATTTTTTTTTACAATCTGTATTAAAATTTATTTGGATTGCCAAAAAGTGAAAAAAAAACTTTAAAAAAAATAATTTCATAAATTTTTTGTATTTGTTTGACTTTGTTTTTCTTGCAAATTGTCAATTAAATGAATTTTTTTTTTATCATTAGGGATAGAATTTGTTTCCATTGCCCAAAAAAAAAAAAAAAAAAGCTAGAAAAGAAGTTACCACCAAAAGATTAAGAAAACAAATTCAGCAAAAAGTGGGCAAATGTACCCGTGTGAGCTAAAGTCAGAAAATAAGTTTCACGCCAAAAAAAATGCAATCAAACAGCAAATAAGGTGGAACTTGGAAAATATTTTCTATCTTCCCTAGAAAACTAAGCCTATCAAACAGGGCCTTAGATTTGGATCCAAATTTTCCATTCAACACCTCAGGATTTTTTTTACATAATCCTAAATTTGATATTGCAGAAGAAAAAATAGAAGATACCATGATTCAACACCACAACATTTGATCGTTGTCGCAGTAAAAACTAGAGACATTCTTGTAAAAATTAATTAGTCTCAAAATGCTAGCAGATAAATTAGGAAGTAAAAAATCTGTTTATAAAAAATTCTGCAACCTAATTTTAATTTACAGCTGCTCAGTCAGTTAGTTTCTTGAAAATCAGCTGGTGAATTTTAGCATAACCTCGTATGGAAGGTTAGCAATTCGAATCCAAAAGGTTCATACTGATGAAGGAAACCTGCGTAGGTTCACAGCTAATCAACAAGAACAAAGTATTAGAATTAACGATTCATAAGGATTATAGAACCTTTATAATCAAAATTAGAGAAGGTTTGACTAAGCTAAAAAAATTTACCCATAAATAACCAAGTAACCAAGTAATTTTATATTGATCAACTGTTTGGAAACAAATCAAGTTACTCATTTTGACATTATGGAAAGAGTTAAGTTTACATTATTTAACTTTCTTGACTTGAATGAAAAAAGGTAACTCGGCGAAACGTGCTTGGGCTTATATCTAAGCTTCGTCAAATATACTATCACAATTTTTTGCATTTTATAAGCACTACAAAATATTTAAACAGATAGATGCAAGAAAGTGTGCTATAAACAGGAAGCCAAGAAAGATATGTACAACGATCAATCTGGCACAATCTATAAAGCCCCAACTTTATGATGTAATGCAGTACAAAGAAACTCAATGCCAGAAATGGATTTAAGGGGGCTGATCAGGCTGTAGCCCGATCCTGCCCCAGCCCAAGTCCAGATTGTTTGGGTTCTTTTTTATTTTTTCATTCTACTAGCCCAATTAAAAATGGACACAGCCCGGTCAGATGGAACCTAAGTCCAAAATGTTTGTAAATTTTTGTTTTTCTTTGTAGAAGCCCAACCCAAATCCAAGTTATCCAGTCCAAATTCTTTAGATTTTGTTGCGGGAAAATTATCTAGAAACATGAATTTAAAGATTAATTTTCTTAAATAAGAGGGATTAAGATTAATTTCATAAATAAGATGTTAATTAATTTAATAATTAAAGATTTATTATAACAATCCTGCTCCGGCACCCCCAAATTTCAATCCCGCTCCCGCAGCCCGGCACCCCAAATTTCCCCTCTCTCTCTCTCTCTCTCTCTCTTATACCGGCAGACGGCACCCCAAATTTCTTCTCTCTCTCTCTCTGTCTCTCTTATACCTCTTCACTCTCTACCATCTCTCTCTTCCTCGCCTCAACGACGACCTCTTCATCGCCTCGACGGCGACCTCCTGCTCGCTGCATCGCCGTTGTTCAGCAGCTCGAAGCCAAGCTAGGGTTAGACCTGCCCACAAAACCGGCTTCATCAGGGACCAGATTAGCTTCCTCATCCGGAAAGGCCATTTTGCCCCCCAGTTCCACACTCAATATCCAAACTGTAGCCATCCCCATGTCTTCCAACAACAATTTCTCGATCCCCATGTCTTCCAGCAGTAGCTCCACCAACAACTCAACCTGTCCCACAAAGATTTCTTTGTTCTGTTTGTAAATTAATGGGTTTAAGGTTACGGAAGCTTAATATTTTTGCAGCGTTTTCTTTAATGGAGATCGCGTTTCAATTTTCATTCTTCGCTGCTTCGGTTGCTTCAGAAGGCATCTATCCCCCCTACCCTAAAGCTATATCTGTAAGACATTCAATTTTTTTCATTTCTTCATTGTTCTCAAAATTTCTCAATTTTGCTAAAGAAATCCCAAATTTCTGCAGTTTTGCCCTTCTAAAATGGACCTTGTTTCGATATTCTAAGTTTAATTTAGTTGCTAAGTTTGATTTGGTATAGCTAATTTTTATATTAATTATAGGATTTGAAGGAAGCAATTGTGAAGGGATTAGGTTTCCAAGCTGACAAGTTTAAGATATCAGGGGTTTGATTTGAGGGACGCCTTAGTGGGAAGGTCGGTGGCATATTTATTTGATGTTGAAATTGATAATAAAGTTCTGCCCTTTAAACTTTTGGAGGACGTTAACCGATGGGATTAAGTGGAGTTGCCGATTTTTCACATCTTCTAGCAGTAGCTCATTTGGAGGTTGGGGGTGGTGATGATGGTGTGTACAGATTTGTTTGTGGTAACCTTCTGTGACCAAATATGTGTTAGTTGTGACCGATTGTGACTTGATCACATACGGTCACAGTTAATATTGAATTGGTCACAAACAGTCACACTAAACACAAATTTGGTCACAATTAGTCACAGATAACATAAGTCAGTAAATGTTGTATTTATGGTCGTGGATTTGAGTTGAAGGTGGTAGTAATGGTGCATTGGAAGTTATTTTGGTGAATTGTGGTGCTGGTCTCTGGTGTCTGCAGATTTGTTTATGATAACCTTCTATAATTAAAATTGTGTTAGTTTTGACTGTTTGTGACCAATTCTGTGCTAATTGTGACCAATTGTGACTTGATCACATACGGTCACAGTTAAGATTAAATTGGTCACATACAGTCACACTGACCAATTCTGTGCTAATTGTGACCAATTGTGACTCGATTACATACAGTGACTTGAATATTTTCTAGGTTCCGTGGGTAGGTTTTGGGGTAGGGTAGCGTAGGATGGTTCCATGAACTAGTATGCAATTTTCAATTTTTAATTTCTGAAAAAAAATTTGGAAGTGTGGGATCCGTGGATGTGATCCATAGGGTTGAGATGGTAGGAGTGAGATATTATTAATTGATATATTATTAATTTGGTGGAAGTGGGTGGGGATAATTAATTATGATTAATTGTATATTATATATATTATTAATTGAAATTAACACTTGAATTTTGAAATAATTTGACAAGTTTGTTAGTTTTGAAATGTAATAGAACTAATCACAGGTCATCGGTAAAAAAAAAAAAAAAAAAGACGCCGGAAAGTCGCCGGAGCTGCTGCCGGATCTGTCACCTTCGCAGGAGTTGCTGCCGGAGTGGTCGCCGGAGCCAATGGAGAGATGGAGGGAAGGTGGTGTAGTGGGGTGATAGGATGTGGTGGATGAGGTAGTATGAAGTGGAAATAATTAATGTATATTATATTATAATTTAATATTTAATAAATTTATTTACCACCTGATTTTTGAAATAATTTAATGAGTTTGTTAATTTTGAAAAGTGATTCTAATATGTAGGATTTGTGTAGTGTTTCCTTATTATTATGTGGTAAATTTAAGTATGTGGGCCGGAATTATGTGAACCCTAATTAGGGTTAGAATCGGTAATGGGTCGACTTTATGATTTCCTATATAATGGTTAGGTCTCCTCTCCTCTCCATATTGTATTGACTTGCCCCATTGACGGTCGATTATTTTTGAGGAGCAAGGAGAGAAAAATCTAGCTGGTAATATTCATACAAAACAATATTTTCCGCAGATATGAATTTCGAACTGTAATTTAATATATGTGATTTTTGTTCTTAACATGATTATTATGAAATAATTAACAAGAAATTCCCATCTAATCGGCATTACATTACGTACGCATTTTTATATAATTATTAAGTATATTTTGTTATAGGGAAAATCAGAAGGATCGAAAGTGGCGGATAAGAGGTTTATCATAGAAGTGGAGCCGGCTAAGCAAGCTAAGGATGGGAAGCCGTCGATGGGACCGGCTTATCGCAGCGTTTTTGCCAAGGATGGATTTCCGCAGCCGATTCCTGGCCTGGGTTGCTGCTGGGATATTTTCCAGTATGTTTTATTTAAACGGAAGAGATATTGGATGACTTGATGAAGTTTTTATCTTGTGGTTTATGCTAGTATTTATTGATTTTATGCGCTGAGCTTAACTGATTTATGCTATGGAAATTGAAAGAATTACGGTTTAAGTGATCGAATTGTATGATTATATAAGATTTTGGAAACAAAACATTAATCTTTTTTGTTAATGTTCGGTATTGGCTACAAAACATGGAGACCACTCTGTTTAACGTATTTGATAGCAAATACGTGATAGTGTATTCTTGTTAGTTACAATTCCTGTATTTTTTAAAATTTCCTTTTATGTCTATGCTAATGTAAAGTTGTTTTGTAATACTTTTCAATAATTAATTAGTAGGCTTTGTACTTTTAAGCATAGTTTTATTTACTTTAAAAAAAAAAAAAAAAAAAAAAAATCCTCTAGATTTCATGGTTGGTGCAGGTTGCCATTCTGCCAGGTTCTTTGATAGCACTTAATAACTTTTCTTGAAGTTGACTGAATGATTCTGCTTGAAGTTTACTCTGCTTATTTTCATTTTAATGTCTTGTGCTTGTGAATCTTTGAATTTAACTCTTTCCCTTGTGTCTCAGCTTGTCAGTGGAAAAGTATCCCAATAACCGGATGCTGGGTCATCGAGAAGTCATAGATGGAAAGGTATATTTAAAACGAAATAAGTGTTTCATGCTTGCATGTGTGAAACTTCTGCTTATACACTTTTTTTTTTTTTTCAACTTTTACTTAACTCCATTATTTGGTTCCTGTACTCCCAGCCGGGTATGTATGTATGGATTACGTACATAGAAGAAGTATATGACTTGGTGATGAAAGTTGGGAATTCTGTTCGCACTTGTGGCATTGAGGAAGTAAGTTTCAATTCAACATTTCTTGGAATCTATTTCTGTTGTTACTTTTCTTTTACCAAAGGAAAAACACAGCAATGTAACATCATTTGAAGTCTTTCTCTTAGTCGTAAGTTATATCAAGTTAGCTTTCCCTATTGAACGCAGAATTTTTCTTCTACAATAAACGGCTAGAATCAGTTGCCTTGTCATCCACAAATATTCAGGGTTACATAATGATCTTCTATTTACTTAGCATTTCTTGGTTACTTATGGCTGTTAATTATTTATTTATTTATAAGAAATTGTGTATTTGTTTGCTTATATTGTCTTAGGTGTAGAATTTTTGTTCTTTTTTCCCTTTGTCATTTCTCAATGGGGATCTCGTTGACTTCTGCCCCTTACTACTCATTTACGGTGGTTTATCTGCACTAGTAGTATACAATTAATTGAAATGTTACCTGTATTCAAATTTTTTGTGTCTCACTCTGTTAATGATTTTAGGCTGGACGATGTGGTATTTATGGTGCTAATTCTCCTGAGTGGCTTATCAGTATGGAGGTACTCATTTTCTTACCATTCTCTCTCTCTCTCTCCCTCCCCCTATCTTGTTTTCTTGTCGTAGTTGACAGTATGAAAACAAGGACTGCATGTCTATTTGATTTTGTGAGTTGTAAATTGTTGGTAACATCTGCACTAACAAGGAACCCGAGAGGAGAGTATAGTACAATATATGTTGCAATTTAATCTAACTCGAAGAAAGGAATCAAAATGTCTTTAGCGTTATTGCATTCCATATCTTTTCCTTTTCCTTCCTACTTCAAATCTTTTCCTCCCCTTTTAAAGTAATTTTTAATGGATGGTTACATTTTGCATCTTAGATTTCATCATTAATGTGGTTATGAAAGTATCCAGAACAGAAATTTCCACATTTCTTCTGACTCCGACAAATAAATGCAGGCATGTAATGCTCATGGACTCTACTATGTTCCTTTATACGACACCTTAGGTATGTAAATCTCTTCTATTGCATTCAGCTTTGCACTTGCTTGTGATGCAATGGATGCCTTTGTCAGTTTACAATTCAAAGGCTTATTGGCATTTATCATCTACTTAATGCTTTTGGGACCTATGATTTAAGACCATCCATAGTATAATTAGGTTACAAGTCCCTTTTGCATGGTTTAGGTGTTGGCACTGTTGAATTCATCATCTATCATGGTTAAGTTACAATTGCTTTTGTGGAGGAGAAAAAAATTCCTGAGGTGCACTTGTTTAATGTTAAGAATGTAATTTTTTACAGGATTGTTTTGAAATTCTTCTGGACGATTATTCGTTTTTGTTAAATAATAGTTTCATTAAATAAATATTTTTTTTTACTGTTATGGTTCATTTGATACATTTGGTTTTACTTCTTTGGTATCTAATAACTGAAACAACTTCACATGAACTTGGTGGTTATATACCAGAATGTACGTTTGATTCGTGTGATCAGGTTGAGGTCTGGGAATGTACACTTTTGCTAATACATGCTTTTGGCCTTGTAGCTGTTGAAAACTTGTCCAAGCACAACAAAGTCCTTGAAAAGTAAGTCATTTGTGGAGTAAGATCTCTTTTGCAATATTGTGGATTTAATGAAGGTTCTTATCTACCAATCTTTTGTTTATCTGGATTTTAGCAATTGTGAGCTTTGGTAAAGTTACTTCTCAATAGAGGGAAGAAGTGGAAAAGTTGGGTGTGGTTATGTATTCTTGGGATGAATTTTTGACCATTTCAAAACAACCACGAGCTTATGGGGGTCTTATTTTAGGGACAACCAAATTTAATTTATCTGTTATTATTATTATTATTATTATTATTATTTTTATATCAAGCAATTTAAAAGTAATAGCAACCAATCTACTCCTGCTCCTTCCCCTCCAACGCAAATTTCCAGCCACCACCTTCCCTCTAATTAAGCCCAACAGATATGGTCACAAATTGATAGATAAATATAACACAACCATGTAGTAAGAATTTACAGAAACTTAAGGTAAAATTTGAACTGGCATTGAGCTGATGGAGTGACACTTCGAATCAGTCACAATAATTGATGACCACCTAAACAAAATTGAATTTGTAAAAGGACCGTGAATTTAGCCATCCTCGAGTACTTAACAACAATACAAAGCAAAATCAATTCAATCTAAATTCTGTGTATTTTGTATATGTCAAAGAACTATGTCATCACATCAAACAGTAAAATTAGTCAATCTCCATGGCAGCAGACTAACACCATTGCAAAGACAAAAATAGTGGTATTCCAATGAAGAATCATCAAGACTCCCATATTTGGCACTTCAAAACCTGTGAATGAGAAACCTCAAATCATCAACAATATCTTCAAAAATAAAAGAAACAAAAATTTGATCTACAGACAAAAAGTAATGAACTGCCCCTCCAAAAACAACATTCCAAATTTCATCACATTACCTTACCGAATGAATCGGAAGTGGATTATTAGTATTATAATTGCAATTAGATTGCATTCCATAGCCTTTTCGATGTAATCATGTTGTCTCCCGTTAGACAATTCACTGTGGCATGCATGAGTGGAATAAGGTAAACCCACGCTATGGTATAGGAATATACTGTCACAAGAAAACGATCAAGCTCCCCATGAAAAAACAGTCATACAATAAATGGTGCAAGATTTTGAAATCTTGAATTATAATATTGAATAACATGAAAATTCACAGCTTGGTAATCTTGTACATTCATGATCAATTCAGTAATTCTTCTCATGCAAATTGGGCAAGTCATTGGCGTGGATCGATAATTACGAGTGCCTCGAATCCACAAAGTGAGTATACAGTTTGTTGAAAATAAATATGAAAAAAATTGAATAATTAAAATCAATGTCAAGAATGGATTAAATATATTAGAGAGCCGGGTTATACCACAAAACTGAGTTCTACATATTACGCAAGAAAACGGTTCATCGAGATCGAGGAAACAAATTGGGCAAGCAGGACCTTCTTCGTCATCTCGATTCCCCACTTCCTCCGCAGGGCCTTCTTCGTCAGTGCCTTCATCCCCCCCGGCTTTCATCTCTTCTTCATCACGTTCTTCTTCTTCCTCCGCATTTCTCTCTTTCCTCTCTTGATGGCGTTGAGTATCCATGTTTTTTGAAATCTGCGCTTGGAAATGTGTGCTCATAGAACGCAAGGTTTAATTAGACAAATCCGAGAAAGCTAAGGGCGTGTTTGGGACACCTAAATGTAGGGCGTGTTTGGGAAACCCTAAGTTTCAATTCAAAAACTCATTTTTTCCTCAAAGCTTATTTGTGCAACAGTTTTGCTCCACTTCTTTGACAGACACTCACATTTGGGGCGATCCCACCTTTTTTTTTTGCATTGTTTATTCACGCGGATTCCCTTACATGTGAGTAGATGTCAACCAAGTGGTAATGAATAGTTTTGTACTAGTAAATTAATTCATTTGTGCAATTCCCCCCAAATGTGTGGACCTATTGCCGAATACTCCCACCTTGTCAAAGAGTCGTCGTCGGAACTCATCGAACGTAGGAAAAACGTATTTTTCTTTTTTACAAAAATATTTTTTTTTCAAAACGTACTTTAACATTTGAATTTCCAATTCTTTCCACATTATCTTTGTAAATTTCACTTCTGACCTTTTACAAATTGGACTAAGACCAGAGAATGCGCTTTGGATATTCATTGTATTATCTCCAATACCGAGGCGTAGTTACTAGTTAATAAAAAATTCAAGATCGATTGCATGAATATAAATATAAATATTGGTGGTCCTCTTATGTGCACCATTTTCGTAGCACTAATGCGATGAAGTCATATTTCTCCCTTCAATAAAGGTTTTAAAGTGAGTTGCGGTTTGAAGGGTGGGTCCAAACATCATTTACAATTTTGATATGTCTGGTCCTAGTCGGCCTAGGTTGGTCAAGTAAATTTTCTAATTTGCATATTAACTTAACTCTCCTTTGACAACCAAGAAATAAAAGTGGTTCATGTGGGTTGCAAGACTTGGGCAACATTTGTAATGGGCCTTGCTAAAGGCTGCACAAAATAAGAAATGATCTCTCCAAGAATATAAACATAATTTTTTCGAAAGTTATGCTATAAAAGAAGCAATCAAAATGGTATTTTGCTACCTTATTGTAGTATGAGAATGCCTTTTCATTACAATCTACGACAATAATCAGTTAAATTCTATTTTTAATAAATTTAAGATCTAACTTTCTTCTTAACCTTTTTTTTATTTGTACTCACTTTACTCTTCCATCACCAATTGAAGAAATTATATATTTAGCAATAGTAAATAATCGTCCCAATTTTGATTAAACCTTCCTTTTATGATACAACATCACTCTTCAAGGTTCTTTAGTTCTAGGGAAAATTGTAGTAGAGGCACCAAACCTTTCGATTTTTTGCAGACCTTGCCCAAACCTTTAATTTGTACCACCGGAGATACCAAACCTTTAAAAAATTCGCACACGGAGTCCAGTTGGATGGAAACCATCCATTTGACCATTAGTTGACCAATAAAATTGATTTTGATCTCCTAAACACCGTGCTTAGTTTATGCTAAGCACCATGCTTATGTGGCACACTAACTACCCACTAATGTATTGTAGAGAACATGTGGTTAAAAAAAAAAAATTGAATTTACGTATAATATTATTTTATTGAAGATTGTATAGTTATAATGGAGTCAAATCACTGTACAAGAATGCATTTTGATGAAAACAATTAGGCAAAGAAAAGGGCTTATTCTCAATCGTTGTCAACTCCACTTATTGTAAGTTATTATTTCTTATCTATTTTAACATGATTTTAGCGTCCACATTGCTACTAAGTTCATTTTGTGGACATCTTTTGTTAGTTGCCAAATCTAGGCATATATTGCCCTTTTTTTTGGTGAAAATATGGAGATGATAAAGTTTTACCTTGATTTTTACGGGAGAGATTGGGGAACATAAAAATAAACATAACTAACATAACATATTTTGGCCATTAATGATTCAGTTATATTGAATCTTCCAGTTCCAGTGAAGAATAGAATAGAACCAAATTACCAATAAATAAATAAATAAAAATAAAAATTCATGCAAATTTTTTATTAACTAGTAACTACGCCTCGGTATTGGGGATAATACAATGAATATCCAAAGGGCATTCTCTGGTCTTAGTCCAATTTGTAAAAGGTCAGAAGTGAAATTTCCACGAAGATAATGTGGAAAGAATTGGAAATTCAAATGTTAAAGTACGTTTTGAAAAAAAATATTTTTGTAAAAAAGAAAAATACGTTTTTCCTACGTTCGATGAGTTCCGACGACGACTCTTTGACAAGGTGGGTATATTCGGCAATAGGTCCACACATTTGGGGGGTAATTGCACAAATGAATTAATTTACTTGTACAAAACTATTCATTACCATTTGGTTGACATCCACTCACATGTAGGGGGACCCGCGTGAATAAACAATGAAAAAAAAGGTAGGACCGCCCCAAATGTGAGTGTCTGTCAGGGAAGTGGAGCAAGACTGTTGCACAAATAAGCTTTGAGGAAAAAATGAGTTTTTGAATTGAAACTTAGGGTTTCCCAAACATGCCCTACACTTAGGTGTCCCAAACACGCCCTTAACTTTCTCGGATTTGTCTAATTAAACCTTGCGTTCTATGAGCACACATTTCCAAGCGCAGATTTCAAAAAACATGGATACTCAACGCCATCAAGAGAGGAAAGAGAGAAATGCGGAGGAAGAAGAAGAACGTGATGAAAAAGAGATGAAAGCCAGGGGGGGATGAAGGCACTGACGAAGAAGAAGGTCATGCGGAGGAAGTGGGGAATCGAGATGAGGAAGAAGGTCCTGCTTGCCCAATCTGTTTACTCGATCTTGATGAACCGTGTTCTTGCGTAATATGTAGAACTCAGTTTTGTGGTATAACCTGGCTCTCTAACATATTTAATCCATTCTTGAAATTGATTTTTATTATTCAATTTTTTTCATATTTATTTTCAACAAACTGTATACTCACTTTGTGGATTCGAGGCACTCGTGATTATCGATCCACGCCAATGACTTGCCCAATTTGCATGAGAAGAATTACTGAATTGATCATGAATGTACAAGATTATCAAGCTGTGAATTTTCATGTTATTCAATATTATAATTCAAGATTTCAAAATCTTGCACCATTTATTGTACGACTGTTTTTTCATGGGGAGCTTGATTGTTTTCTTGTGGTAGTATATTCCTATGTCATAGCGTGGGTTTACCTTGTTCCACTCATGCATGCCACAGTGAATTGTCTGACGGGAGACAATAGGATTACATCGGAAAGGCTATGGAATGCGAATCTAATTGCAATTATAATACTAATAATCCACTTCCGATTCATTCGGTAAGGTAATGTGATGAAATTTGGAATGTTGTTTTTGGAGGGGCAGTTCATTACTTTTTGTCTGTAGATCAAATTTTTGTTTCTTTTATTTTTGAAGATATTGTTGATGGTTTGAGGTTTTTCATTCACAGGTTTTAAAGTGCCAAATATGGGAGTCTTGATGATTCTTCATTGGAATACCACTATTTTTGTCTTTGCAATGGTGTTAGTCTGCTGCCATGGAGATTGCCTAATTTTACTGTTTGATGTGATGACATAGTTCTTTGACATATACAAAATACACAGAATTTAGATTGAATTGATTTTGCTTTGTATTGTTGTTAAGTACTCGAGGATGGCTAAATTCACGGTCCTTTTACAAATTCAATTTTGTTTAGGTGGTCATCAATTGTTGTGACTGATTCGAAGTGTTGTTCCATCAGCTCAATGCCAGTTCAAATTTTACCTTAAGTTTCTATAAATTCTTACTGCATGGTTGTGTCATATTTATCTATCAATTTGTGACCATATCTGTTGGGTTTAAATAGAGGGAAGGTGGTGGCTGGGAATTTGCGTTGGAGGGGAAGGAGTAGGAGTAGATTGGTTGCTATTATTTTTAAATTGTTTTAAATACTTGATATAAAAATAATAATAATAATAATAGATAAATTAAATTTGGTTGTCCCTAAAATAAGACCCCCATAAGCTCGTGGTTGTTTTGAAATGGTCAAAAATTCATCCCAAGAATACATAACCACACCCAACTTTTCCACTTCTTCCCTCTATTGAGAAGTAACTTTACCAAAGCTCACAATTGCTAAAATCCAGATAAACAAAAGATTGGTAGATAAGAACCTTCATTAAATCCACAATATTGTAAAAGAGATCTTACTCCACAAATGACTTACTTTTCAAGGACTTTGTTGTGCTTGGACAAGTTTTCAACAGCTACAAGGCCAAAAGCATGTATTAGCAAAAGTGTACATTCCCAGACCTCAACCTGATCACACGAATCAAACGTACATTCTGGTATATAACCACCAAGTTCATGAGAAGTTGTTTCAGTTATTAGATACAAAAGAAGTAAAACCAAATGTATCAAATGAACCATAACAGTAAAAAAAAATATTTATTTAATGAAACTATTATTTAACAAAAACGAATAATCGTCCAGAAGAATTTCAAAACAATACTGTAAAAGATTACATTCTTAACATTAAACAAGTGCACCTCAGGAATTTTTTTCTCCTCTACAAAAGCAATTGTAACTTAACCATGACAGATGATGAATTCAACAGCGCCAGCACCTAAACCATGCAAAAGGGACTTGCAACCTAATGATACTATGGATGGTCTTAAATCATAGGTCCCAAAAGCATTAAGTAGATGATAAATGCCAATAAGCTTTTGAATTGTAAACTGACAGAGGCATCCATTGCATCACAAACAAGTGCAAAGCTGAATGCAATAGAAGAGATTTACATACCTAAGGTGTCGTATAAAGGAACACAGTAGAGTCCATGAGCATTACATGCCTTCATTTATTTGTCGGAGTCGGAAGAAATGTGGATTTGAATTGGTCAGCATTTGAAAACTCGGTTTCTCAGTCAAAAATAAACTCTCTCACTCTTTTTCCGCATCCTTCTCTGATCCCAATCAATCATAAAACAATAAAGCTAGATGTACACATTAAGTTTCACATCCCCATGTGAGGGGGATGGGACCCGTGGTTCCATGTGATGGTTGCGGACCCCACCCCATGTGAGGGGAATGTGAACCAAGTGTGTACATCTAGCATAGTTCATCATAAAATGTGTCTTTACATTCAGATGTGCCTCATATCCTATTTCATACGCTTCAACTGATGTTTCTTTATACAATCTAAGACGAAGAGGACAAGCACATACTTCGTCCTAGGTCGTACAGAAGATTAAGGAGCACATTTCACATCACAACCATCAAGTAAAAGAAATGGAGAATACTTCTAGCTCGGAATACATGGCACTGATTAACGAACTGTCTCAAGGAATGAAGCAAGCTAAACAGCTTTGATTTCATTTTTACTTGACGGCTCCTTGCGAAACTCCAGATTTTCTTCTGCAAAGGATATTATACTTCTCATGGAAAGTCTCCGTTGATTCTCAAGTTGAGTGGAACTGCAGGACAAGTCGAAGCAACATCTTCAGTATCTGTCGATGGAAGTTCTCAGAGTGAGGATTTGAACAACAATTTCAAGAATCATCAGGAACATAAAGATGCACAAAAGAAAAGGTAAATTTAATTAAGATGACACTTTCTGCAATTAACATTTCCTGGCAATAAGTCATAAGAATTTCCATATGATATTTTCTGCCAAATCTGTTGATTGACTGGTATTGCAGAAAACAGTTGCATACATGGACAGAACTAGTGAGTTAACTCTGAAAATGGGCTCGAAGGACCTTTAGATGACGGGTATAATTGGAGGAAGCACTGGCAGAAGGACATTCAGGAGCTAAATATCCCAGGTATAGTGTGCCAAATGCACCCTTATTCTGTATGAAATGACTATAACAATGTACAGTTCAATCTCTTGAATATAATTTGTTTTATAATTTTAAGAGTGCAATTCTAAATTTTTAGTGGAATAGTTTGGAATTAATAATTTTGATGTATTAATTAAAGTGTTAATTAATTATCATTATTCTTGGAGCTTAAAATTATAATGTCCATAGTTTCTCTCGTCAATTTTGTTAAAATTAAAATGAACATTATTTTAGTTAGGTTATATTAATTAATTAGAGTTATGAACAATGCATGATTCATCGCTAAGGCTCCATAACGCTGCTCTCTGACCTAGCCGCCGGAAACCCTATCTCTTAAAGTCATCAATCAACTGAATCTAACGGCCTCCAACTGGATGACGGGTGCCTCCCCTTCCGCCTGCCAAGGTTATTGGGGGGGGGGGGCTACCTATGCGTCCAACTATCGGAAGTAAAGATAGACATGAGACAGCCGAAGGAGATTGATGGATCTTTATGGTTCCATTTCTCAAAAACTGAACTGGAACAGGCAACTGCACCGTTCCGCTTTTCTGTTGTGTTAAAATTCTTGAAACGGAGACCCACTCTGGATCCTGCTTGGAAATAAAGGGCTTCTTCTCGGTTAGCACCATGCAACGACCACGAAACGTTTTCATAAGATTTGCGACAGAGGAAGACTTTGGTATTACATGCGCTCGAGAATCTTCTGACATTGAAGGTGCACCATACCGACTCTCAATCTGTTCCCAAGATTTTGACGAGAATCAAGAATCCCCACTGGTTCCTGTGTGGATATTTCTCCCAGGACTATCCCCTCACTTCTACCATAAATCTATGTTGTGCATAATCACCGGAGCCTTTGGTCGTTTCTTGAAGAGGGATAATTTTACGCGTGTGCCTCCCGTACAGATGGGGCTCGTGTATGCGTGGAGATTGACATATCTAAACCCCTGGTAGAGTCGTTCTGGCTTGGAGTCCCCTTCCATCCCTCCAGCCGCCATCAAGAAATCGTGTATGAAAAACTGCCTTTTTACTGCCATTGGTGCAAGAGGCAAGGACATCTAGAGAGTCAATGCCAAAAGATGAAGGAGACAGCGGGAACAGATAAATCCGAAGCCCCTCGTAAAGCGCCTAGAAAAATGTGGAGGAGAAAGGAAGACGGAATAGGCTCTTCATCGGAGAAAACGGATCAGATGGCAGAACAGGACACCAAAATCAAAGAAAAAAGAAAAAGGCTTCAACAGCGGGAGACGGTGTTTCCATCTGCCATAACCATGTTTGTGTGTAATAATGGACGAATCTTTAAGACTCTGGACTAGACAAGCAACCTGAATGAAGGAGAAAATTCCCAACCTATTATAACCGAAACGGTGGAGACAAATATGTCAGAAAACAACACAAATAATGCTGGATCCAAAAATGTGGGTCTCAGGTCAGAAACTACAGAATTTATGGAGGAATTTAATGGATTAGAAGAAGATGTTCTGGAGCAAGCAATATTGAGGGGGGATGCTGATGTTGTTCAAGACGTCCTAGTCATGGACATTATGGAAAATATAGCTGAATTAGTTATCAAAGGACAACCCCTTCCCCAAATGCCAGAAAATATGGACAACTTACAGGAAGAACGCCAGACCATGGAGACTCAGAACACATCAGAAGGTGAGCATGAAAATGAACTACCTGAATTAGAAGTTTTGAACTATGAAACAGACCATACCATGGCAGGTTCAATGAAAAGAGTCAAAAGCAGAAACAGGAAAAAAGTGAACCTAGGAATCACCACTAGGTCTAAAAAATCCTATTAATGACGAACATCCTAGTATGGAATGTAAGGGGAGTGGTGTCTTCAAAGAGCAGATTAATGGAGCTACGAAAACAGTATAAACCCTCTCTTTTAGTGTTAATGGAGCCTTTCGTATCGGGAGAAAAAATTGGACGTTGGGCTTAATGGTTAAAATTTTCGCACTTTACTTCTAATGTCTTGGAGGGAGGAAAAATTTGGATGTTTTGGGATAATGAGATGGTTTTTTAGTTAATAAGCGCCTCAAAACAATTTATATCTGGTTGGTTTTCAATGGGGAACGCGAGGTTGCTAACATCTTTTGTCTATGCAAGCTGTGATCAAAGGCATAGAAGGGACCTATGGAACCATAGGCGAGAACAACGACTATGTTTTTCCTAGAAAATATGTTAATAAAGATATTTAAGCTGCTCTATCAATATTCTCAAGTTAATATTCATATACACGGGCTTATTTTTATGAGTTTCTAAATTTTTGAGCCACTATAGACATTTAATAATATTCAGAAGCTACTCAAGAAAACTTACAGGAAGGTTGTTGACGACCTTATGATAGCTTCTCCCCTTGCTGTACATAAAAACACTAATCTTGAGGATGCTATGAGATATTAACTTCTTTGATTCTATTTTACATGACATAAATTTGATCTAAGTTTTCTGCTTGGTGAATGGTGATGTAATTGGAATTCTTTCTTTGCCTTCATCCTGCAAATCCACCAAATGTATAGTGTGAAAATTGGGTTTCGGGTCTGAAATAGATTCAAATAAGAATTTAAAGAAAATGAACTTAATCATTCCTCAATTATCATAGAAAAATTGAAATGGAGATCTGCAATAATGAATAATAGTGTGTGATGAATTTGTGAAATCAGACAGGATTCCTTCCTATATTACTTTTGAGGTATCGCACTTTTTTATTGTTTACATTGTGTTCTATCTTCTAACATGAAATTTTCCCATTTACAGGCTTTTGTATTCAGGCATTGGACCCTCCTTTCTACACATTTGATTCTAGCTGCACCATTAGCCATGAGACAATTCGGTAAGGTCAATTTTGCATTTTGCTGATTTTCTCTTTATTTTTTTGTCATGTGTATGGATTTTGCTCTTTATTTTTAATTTCAATTTTTGGATGTTTTGAGAATTTGTTATTGGAATTTTTGGTTATTTTAGTAATTTTTTAATTGATTTTTTGACAATTGGGACATCTGCGTTCTTGGATCAAATAAAATACATGAAGTTATATGCCTAACAAATTTCTCACCTCCACCCCCACATAAACAACCAGACAATTTCTTCAACCATTTTTGAAAACATTGAATCTAAAAACATATGATAGTTCTACCAACAGGCCTCTGCTCACATAGATTGGTTTGGATGGTGTACATGTGATGCTTTCTATACTAAAGTTAACCCAATTGGTATCAAAGAGGATCTTCAGAGGCTTGATATCTTGACCTTAATTACATATCAAAAGTTTTCATCGATCAATCTACTCAATCACACAAACTTTTCTTTCATTTTCAATTTTAAAGAAGGTGAGATCCATCCTAAATTCCTTATCATCGATGATGGATGGCAAGAAACTATTTTTCTTTCCTCTTATTCATCATTGGAAAAAACATCTCCAATGGTGATGTACTTATATTTACTTCATAACAGGGAGTCAAAGTAGCGATTGCTAAAAGCTTTCAAAGGATCCATCAGTGTAATCTTGTCGGAATGGGCATTGTTCCACCATGTTTTAAGTCTGGTGAGTATGCAGACACACTAGGATTGACAAAGCATGAGCGTTATACTATTGATCTTCGTAGCAATATTAATAAGATCCTCCCAGGTCAAGATGCTACTATCTATATTGACACTGGGAAATCTTTCACATGCACAATCCGTTTCGATAGTAAGGTTGGTTCCCTTTGCTTTCCTATTTGCTTATCCCATTCTTACAAGGTTTTGGACTATGAATTTGATTCAAAAGATTTACGTCTTACACGATATTGGCATTTTCAGCTGGAGTTGGCTTAATTCAATCACAGAGGCATACTTCCATATGTTATTTGACAATTGACTAAGCAATAATGACCTACATTTCTTAGTTGCCAGACATTGGTGAGTTTTCTCAATTGTAATTGTGAAGAGAATAAAAGTTTCATTTCTTGTATCCTTCTAAATGATGCAGATTATTATTATTATTATTGCATCCTTGAACAAGACAAATAATTTTGATTTCAATAAACATGGAAGAGTGTATTCTTCATATTTTTTTGTAATAAAATTATTCCCTCTATGGAGGTTAATTTATTAGTTATCAAGTGATCTGCTCTACCATGGAAATTGTGGTTAATTCCAGGTATGGAGTATTTCTGGTGCCATTCTGTTTGAGGCAACTCTTTATCAGTCAACTACAAATGGAAAGAAGTTTGTGAGCTGTTTGCGAGATGAGAAAATTGTATCCTGTATGAAAGCTGATATGGTAAATGTTATTATTTTAATCTGTGGGAAATATACCTCTTTCTTTTTTGTTTTGAAAATCATCAAATTACCTGAGATTTTGGCGATACTGCTGCCATTTCATCTCTATTTTTTTTGGTTTCGTTTTCTTTTCATAGGGCACTTATTTGGGTGTGCTAGATAGTGGAAGATAATTGTTTGGGAACATCGTTGAGTATTTATTTATTGTATACATGTAGAAGTTCGAGGAATTCTACATAGAGTTGAAGAGATATCTATGGGTCTTGTGAGGCGAAGAAATTAGTTCATTATAGTTGTGATGGATCCATGGCTTATGTGCCTACTTTTGAGTGCATGTCTTTTCATTTGGAAAAACTACAAAAGCACAAGTATGAGCTCCGGGTTTCCGGTTGAAGGCTTGTAATTCCTTAACTTAGGAAAACGGTTTCTTGTTTTTGAAAAGAATCATTTATTTCAGCATAGAACCAAAGGTTGTAATACCTCAGTGCCAAGAGTCTCTTGTGATGTGTTGCGTGTGTCATTATTGTTTAGTTTGTGTTCACTTTTTATAGTGGAAATGTATTAGGTGTGTGCTTTGGTGGTTATATCTGCCTAGAAAAGATAAATATTGTTTCAATTATTTTCTGAAGGGGTTTATGGATTTATCATTGTCATCATTCATTTTTATTGAGTTATTAGTGAATAGTGCATGAGAACAAAGATTGCATTTTGTATTAACGTATATACCTTCATCTTGTTCTTTTTTACTTTTTAATCTTATCCAAGTCTAAATCATTATTCATTGACATACCAGCTTCTTATGGTATTCCCTGATGGTAAATGGAGAAGGGGAAATTATAACGTTGGTTTTCTTTGATTTAAACTTGTCCAATTTAAAATAGGAGGTGGTTTGCTGTGATTTATATGACAAAAGATGGAAAATTTACTGAACTTTCAGCATAATTATATTACTATTCGACATGTTAACATTGCCTTAAAAATAACACAGTATGTGCATTGCACAGGCGTGAAACTAGTATGTATGTATATATATATGGACATAAATGCAATTCTTTAAAAAAAAAAAAAAAAACCTTTAAAGATCGTTGAATAGTAAACTCTCAATCATGAATTAAACCGTTTTAGAAATTACTACTAAAAACAACCAAAAGTCAAACCTCTCATAAAGGGTGTGAGTTGGGTAGCTGTATAAAAAAACGAAAAAATAAAAAAAATTGTGTGGGTCCGTCAGTGCGTTAGAAGGCCCACCATCTCAACAATCTTTCCCACAAGTTGCAGCAAAGAAACATGAGAAAAGCCCACATTGCCAGCTTATCTCTTAATGCTATGGGTGAAGGGACTAACTTCAACCAATCCTTCAAGTCCCTGAATAACTCAAAAGGTTATAACTTCGAATAAACCAACAGCTGCCACGAGAGTATACAAGAATAGTTTGTTTTCTGAGATGCTTTGATTGAAAGGATGTCCCATGTAATTCGCAGTACTTGTGGCTACCAGTATCATCATGCACGCCATGAATGAAAGTGTACTCGTGAGTGAGTCCTCTTGTTCAATAAATTCATCTGGCATGTAATTTTCAGCCTCTTTCACACAGGATAACAAGACCAAAAAGTGAACTCCAAATTGTCCTAGGACAGAAAGGAAGACATAAGTGCACAATTTATTGGACTGAGGACGCTCAGCTGAGAGGGTACCAATGGGCCGAGCGTGCTGCATAAACTGAAAGAAGGCCGTTGCAGAAAATACATGGATTGTAGCTTGAATAGAAGTCTCTTTCATACCATATAAGTACATTACACTCAAGTAGGCAGTTTGAAGGAAAATAATCTTCAACATCTGAAGGTTAATGACTAGGTTACTGCGACCATGACGAATTATGTCGATGATGGAGGCAACTGAAGTATGTTTTGCCACAAATGATGATGTTACTGAGGCATACCCTAACTCAGTAGTTATAACAGCCATCATATCTGGGTTGCTAGCCCGCATTGAGACAGCTTGGCTATTTGCAGGGAGGGGTTTTGCACTGGGGAGGCCTACTCCTATATGTGCCTGTGAAACATAAATATTAAGTCTAACAAAAGCTACAGATATCAAAACCAATTCAAATAATTTTTTTTTTTTTTTAAATGTCCTGACCATTAAACCTGAAGGCACTGATACATAATGTCCAACTACAGCAAAACAGTTTGTAACAAGGAAATTAGGGAGGCTTGCAAGCAACCGACATGTTTGTTTTAGGTAACATATACAGTAATCCTCTACGCAACAAACTTTCTCAATGGCATCACGCCCATGCATAATAACACACTTTACATGCCATGCTGAAGATATTTTATATGTGCTGAGAATCATATGCTTCATTGCTATGCAATTACTAACAAGCAATGATGACAAAAATCAAAGTGAATAAATCAGTACAGTAACCCAGGATGACAGGCATATTATCGAGAATCCACAAAACCACAACAAATGATTCTACCATATACCAAGACAAAATTTATTAATAAACATAACTTTCAGGCACATAAAATTCTGTATTCTGTGAAACCCACGTGTCTAAGGGATGCATATTGACTTTTCATTATATAATACCTGCTTCAAAGCTCCAGCATCATTTATTCCATCACCACACATCAGTGTTACCCTCCCCACCAATTTAAAAGTCGTCACTATGAGTTCCTTTTGCTCAGGAGTCATCCTTGCAAATACCTGAGAAATGTCATGAAGTTTTGAGAGAATGAGAACCAATGGAGTGCTGAGTATGACACAAATGGTAAACTATACACAGTTGACTTTAAAAAATAATAAATAAATAAATAAATAATCTATATGAATCTACTAAAATTTCAACAAGAAAACATTTTTGATGTTAACTAAAATTTATCATAATATAAACGTTTCTATAACAACTGAAGAAAAAATTGTGAAGTGATTGGTGAGAGATTAGCAACCTTTACGTGCGGAATGACTTTAAGAATACCAGAAGTTTGCTGCAACATTTCAATGCAGTCGCCTCCAATACAAAGATCATAAGCCTCCGATAGAGCTTCAACTGCATTCTCCCTGTTAACAAAATTAAGATTTGGAAAAACTCAAAAGAATTTCCAAAAAACCATCCCACAACCCAAATCAAAGCTACCACGCAATGGGTTGTTAGAAATAGGATTCACAAGTGTACACATGATTGATTTTGATGCTTGAACTTTGACGAGGCTTGCACAAGACTCTTTAGGGTTTATTTGGGAAACTGTTGAGAAGGTCCATGACAGTGGTAGGTACGAGAAGACTTCAGTTTCTTTTATTTTCTTTTCAAGAATTACTTTATGGATGTTTTCCATTTTATTAGAGGCATCGTTTAATAATACGACATACCGTGATAATTATATTCTTTTCCCAATCCATGTGTGTAATTAGTGGTTCAAGAAGAATAACGATGGATGTCCTCGAGAAGCTTATTGCTTATGAGCTCTTCCTATCATTTCCAAGTAATTTATACTTACTTTTATGCTGTTAGCTAAAACATGTTATACAACGTAATGTTCAAACGGGTCTTACCAAAGCTTTTAACTTAGTTCCGAAAGAAATCATTTATTTATTTTTCCCATCACGTCATTTGAAAAAAAAAAAATTAATAAAAGAATATAAATATTGGAACTTAGAAAACTTGACATTTGGAGAGTTGCATAAGTTATTCTACCTTCTATTTATCTTCTTTCATACACGTATTAATAGTCAAATACAAATTGGGAAAAGCCTCATTGCAGAAAGAAAAAGCAGCAACATCAGAGGGCTTCACAGTTTCGATTCAACTACAAGGAGGAAGCAATCAAGCAAACTTCTCCAGGGTAGAAATATGCTCACCAGGATAACACAAAAGGAGTAGAAGACGAAGTAAGGAGATATGTACATAATAGAGCCAATTAAGGGATCAAAATTGTAAACAATATGGAACAAGTTTGACAGCATTGGATGTGTATAAAAATCAGAAAAAGGACACTTACCTGTACTTAACAATATTGTTCTCATCAGGAGACACCCACTCATATCCTTCACTGTTCTTAGCAGTGCCTAGAATTAGTGCTGGTTTTGAAACAATATTAACTTGGCCAGCAACATAGCAAGCTGTCAAAGCTTGATCTCCAGTAATCATGACCTGACAAATAATGGAAAGCCTCACAAAATTCTGAATATGATATCCTTACATCTAACATTTCGAAGAAAATCTGATTTCCTGATTGTTCATATCTTTTTTCTTTTAAGCATTCCTTATTTTAAACTGCATAAAACATTTGGAAGAAACTCTTATTTCCATATTTAGACTGTAAGAAGATTAAAAAAAAGGTGCGGTCCATATGTTTTGTTTCTATTTTCTTTCTAGCTTTTCCTTGTTTTAGACTACAATCACAGTACTGAAGCTCTAGCTGCAACCAAATCAAGAATATAGTGGAGCATAAATCACAGTAAAAAATTATTTGGAAGAAGATTATCACTCACCAAGTCATGTGATAATTCTTTTAATTTAGATAATGCAGCTGCTGAATCACTTCTGATAGGACAACTAAATACCTGAAGCGTTTATGAAGAGCATCATAAAGTAGCAAAGAAATAACAAAAATGAAGAGAGCATATTAATAAAATCTCAAAATTTGCGCATTCAGATAGAATATGATTCGCATAAATTTTGTTTTTACCGCAAAACCAGCAAAAGTAAGACCACTTTCCACCACATCTCTGTCCAAGCTTCTGGCTTCCATCTCCTTCAAACAATCAAAATAATTGGCATCAGCTTAAACAGGCACAAATGAAAATTGGGGATAAATGAAGCTACACATGAAAAACACGTAGTGAACACCTGGGTAACTCTAAATGTGTCGACAAACAAATAAAGGAATCATTTATCTGCTTACATACAGTCACAAGCATCGGCGTTGTCAGAAGTAACAAGTATTAACCTCTGGATGGCATCCATCGTTGCAAGTTTGCAATCCATAATACTATTTAATATAATTCAAAAAAGTATTAAAAGTCTAAGAACCCCCGTAAGTGCAAATGAGTGATCGTGAAGCTAATCTAACCCATAGAATATGCAATTGAGCAATGGCCAATTTCAAAGAAAGCAGAGCGTGCAAGTTTTAAAAACAAAAAGGACCTGTATTAACACAACTCATTGTGCTGGCCACTTTAAATTCACAAAGATTCTGACCAAGGTCACATGGATGTATACAAGATCTATAAGCTGATAATATTGAACAATATTTTAATTAGCTACCACAAAAGTTTATAATAACCTATAAAGTTGGACATGGGAAGAGTTAAGAAAGTAGATTCAGTAACTAGTGACCACAAAATGTGACAAATCTACATGCATCCATAATTGGACATTAACAGTGCAGATTTATGAAATGGATAGGGAGATGAATATTGCAAGGAGAAAATGTTCCAAGAGGGCATTCCTACTGTCATCGCTGGAAGAGACTTGTAGGCCAATGCCAGAACCCGAAATCCTTGATGTGCATATTTCTTGTAGGTCTGGACATAGAATGCTGGCATATGAACCAGTCTTTCTTGAATAGTTTCTGGTGCACCCTGAAATAGCGTAGGAAGAAAAATTGACTGACTAATGTAAATTCAAACAAGGAAACATAAAAAGATCATAAAAAATAAGAATTAATTCTATTAATCCGTCATTCATGGAAAATATATGCAAAGCCAATTCGAGGCAGAATAGTGAAAAACCAACTATCATTGGAGTGCATGCAAAGGAAACTAAAATAGCGCTTGTTCAAAATTGAGCTTAATGAGGAAGAATGAGGATGCCGTAATCCTAGAGAAAAAGGTCGGCCTAAACTTATAATTGATTACATGATTAAAAAAGGTTTAAGACTTCGCATCATAACCATGGATAACCTTTTGATAAAGCAGTGTGGAAGAGGAAATCCAGCAGCCGACTGTGACGAAGTGTAAGCAATTTTAAGTTTGTAATATAAAGCAAGCCCTCAACCCAGTAAAGACTACCCTTACGATAGCTTTTGTCATTCTACATTACTTTGGCACTCTTCTGTTTTATAGCAACACATCATTCCATTTATGTGTTTAAAGAGCATCATTTAGGCAAAGTTCTCAATGTGATTATAAGCATTTGAATTTAGGTTTCAGAGGCAGTGCTTCTGTTTATCAGTTCTATTAGACAGATAGAAGCATTATAACAGTCAGTAAATTTAATTGTGCCCTAATGACTCGGAATCACAGAAAGAGTTCATAAAGATATCAGAGAAAACTGAAGCACCAAATTTTATATTGGAAAAAGTGCAAGACCTCAACAAAGAGCAATATATCGTTGAAAACAATTGTATTAAGCAACCAAAATAAAATTTCGACAAGTCCGGATATAAATTTATGTTTACTTCATAACCCCAAATTTAGAACACGGTGAAAATATAAAAATGTAAATCCAAACCTTGACAAAAGCAAAAAACTGCTTCTTGACACAGACAACAACTGCCATTCTTTTCAAGTGAGAAGAAAAGTGGTATCTCTGCAGAATCAGTACGGCATTGCCACCGCCACTGCATATGTTGAAACCATTGAAAAATGGGATACAATGATAGTGCAGGCATTCAGCTCAAAATGGATAATTTAGATAAATAATGGAGTTGTATACACTTGGAAAAAATTACATTACGATATCTAGGCAAACATAATTGGCCTTGTTTACACGAATTCCCCTTTTTCTCTATGCCCCCACCCCAAGGAAAATATAATTTTATGTAAGTGAATAATTAATGTAGCACAACACTCTGGTAAATCTTTTAGAGTTTAGCATCAACAAAATTCTTCAAGTTAGTGCATTATAGACATATTGTGCATACTTGAACTATTCTAAATCAATGAAAAACAAAAGTCAGAACCATAAACTTATAACTTCTATATTATATAACGATAATAATGTTCATGAACGAATAAATCTGATCAGTCACCTTGACTCCCCTGGCGTCCAAACCAAAGAGAAATTTCTATCATGAACGCCGGAATATCACCTTTTAATCAGTAATGCATTAGGAAACAAAATACAGTACAGCATTATCCCTCCCAGTTAAGTTTGATACAAATCCATAGGTATTATACAAACATCATTGGGGGGAGGAGTTGTTAATACTTATTCTGCTAGGATAAATGCAAAACTACGAATTGAAAAGGAAGTCCTGACAAGCATAAAATCAATTGTGAGCCACAAAGACAGAATATTTTCGAATTCAATCTGAAATGGAATTTCTACTTCTAGAGGCAAAGATTGTATAATAAACTACAGTATCAGAAAAACACGGGAAGAAATGGGTGCGTACTTTGACATGGACATTTCATCTGACTTGTAGTCCCAGTCAATTCCTTTCAGTGCAGCCTTCTCAAGAGGATCACCAACCTACATCAAGATTTTGAGCAGAACCGTTGTATGGGAGCTCAAGTAACACACACAAAAATGGAATAGCTTCAAATCTCAGTTGTTTTCTATGCTAGAAAGTCAATAGATAAACAAATTAGTCTTTCCTAGAAACAAGAAGATACTATGATTTAAAAACAACGAATAATCCATAGTGATTTGCCAAGCATATGTAACTGAACCAGCACAGACATGGTAGCAGATATGAAGTCTCTAGCCATCCCATCAAGTTTTTCTTCATTATTCATTTTTTAAAATGATTATGGGCAGGGTCCGCAGGTATGCCCTCGTGGAACAAATGGATAGAACTAGCAGGAAAAAAGGACATTAGGGCATCCTTGCCAATTGATGTGTTTCAAGAGGCAGCTACCATTTTTACCGTCAATAAACTCCAAGGCCCCTGATATTACATATACTAAATAGAGCTTTTATTCTTCATTCCACCATTCATCTAAAGCTGAATCAAAGGAAGACGAAAGCAACTTTCTTCAACTCCAAACAATAAAATATAGTGGATATTTTATTCCATTTGATTAAGAGTGGGTGAAAAGCCATAAACCAGTAGAACAGGAATAGGACCTAGCCGAAATGACCAGCTCGGAAAGGGTCCTAAAAAAATTTCAGCATTGGGTATTTCTAACCAATACGTGACATATCGGTCTGGTTCTAGGTTTTTAAACAATCGGTTCCCTGATCTAATTTTAATACTCAATCACCACACCATATCATCGTACTAGAGGACGTCAACCAACCTCGAGAGAAAAATTTCCAACCTTACGTCTTCTCATCAGCATATCACCATCCGCCTTCTCATTTCTCAAGTCTCAATCCTTTGCTTCTTACCTAATTCTTCAAAATTCCAAATCCTTTAAAATTGAGATGCAACCCTAGTAATTTGCAAACTGAAAAAGGAGAGGAATGGGAGCAGAGTCGCCCTCCTGTTCATTCTAAAGTTCTCACTTTCGATTTCTTTTAGATCAAGACCTAGAGTCTTTCATCTTCCACAGTTTATTTCCATGAAGCTAACTCAACCCAAGTAAATACCCAGATGCATGTATTTGTATTTGTTCCATGATTTTTTACTTCGGAAAAAACAAGTTAATAATTTGGTTTATCTCAAATTTTGGAAAAAACAAAAATCATCTGCTGCTCACCCTAATAATATTGTTTGCTTGTGTTGAAACTTGTATTTAATTTTGTCTTGATGACATTGCTCTTCCTATTACATAATCCAATGACCTGACTACTCTCTAAATGTCTTTTTCTTTTTTCTTAAACAAAGGCAAATGTGTTATGGAGTGGAGTTTCTTCTTCTTCTTCTTCTTCTTCTTGGATTAGTTTTTCAAAATAACTAAATTAAATTTTATAAGATTTTCTATACCAGCTTGTTGTCCACAAAAGCCAGGGCATGACAAGAAGCAAGAATTTCCAGAGTACGGGTAGGCATTTCAAGGACACCTGTTTCTAGCACCTCACTGTCCATCAACCCGCCAATACCAGAAAAATCCTGAAAATTAGAGCAGCTAAAGTCACTATAAAAGGAAAGTCTCGAACAAGAGTCAATATATTAGAGCTTAGCGTTACCATCTCATCAGATGTTAATGTTCCGGTCTTGTCGAAACAGCATACATCAACCTGTGGGAGGTAATATCAAATAATGTAGACCAAGGCTGTAACATTAAAAACTGAATTCTTACACTACAAAATTTATGTAATTAGAGAATTGAACCTAATAACCTATTAAAAAATTTACTTCTAGCACTGCTCACCTTACCAGCAATTGCGACACGAAATGGTTCTGTACAGATTATTCCGCCACATTCTAGTGCAATATATGAAGTTTTAAATGCTCCTTGACGTTTTAGTTTAGTCCACAACATGTTAATAGTTATTAACATCTGAATTGCAAGTTCGGGGGGAGTCACACAAGCAATGATCAACAAATAGCTCAGAATAAGCTTCTTTGGGTCCTCAAGCCCCTACATCAGAGCCATTTTGTTACCATAACCAATAAAACAAAATTTAAACCTACATGAATGAAATCAATTAGTTTGAGCATAACCATTTTTACCTTCTTAAGAACATACCCAAAAGCTATTAAAGCCAATGGTACTAGGAACAAAATGAAGAGTTCAATTTCCTGTCTGTTAAACGCAACCTAGATAACATGACATCAAAAAAAATTAAGGAGAGATTATGGGTTTGCATTAAAATCATTAATAAAGCCAACAAAGAAAAAAAAAATTACTCTTTGTAGAAAATAGTATCGCATGCATCAGTTTCCCCTGATTTGTTTCAAATCCAGTTTGTAGAACCACCGCCAAGCAGCCACCATCAGGAGTTTTAATATGAAATGACTGCAACAACCCGAGAGGGGGGGGGGGGGGGGGGGTGAGTTAGGGCGTACGAAATATTCACATTTAGTGGAGATGACAATACACATGAAAGGTAATGAAAAACAAAAATCACCATATCTGGAGTATGCTCCAATATCTTTGTGCCAGTAAAAAGAACATGTACTTTATCTCGTCTAAAGGATAGTTTCTCCTCACTTCCGCTACCCATTACTGAAACCTGAGAAATGATTATGCTTCAAGATGAGATATTCAAATAAGAACAACACACATTATTGCTTCATAAAGACCATCATCAAAAATGTTTCGGTTTAAACTGTGCCACAAATGCAGCTTTCTTCAACAAATGAGGTTCATAGCTTTGATTAAACATGCTAGCGAAAACCAAAATCACAATAATATTATAGTCAATAAAGAGGTATCAAAAGAGTTGTATCACAAGGAAAAAATGATTGCACCAGGAATGTTCACGCATACATATTTGTACCTGTGCAACTGCATAACCCTTTAGCATGCACATGAACAACCATATCACTATATGTACTAATGATAGTTTTTCGACATTGTGGAAAATGATCTCTCGTTCAGACTTCCGCTAAAAATTGATATATTATATAGATCGTACAGGCCCATCTAATAAGGAAACCAAATTACAAAATTTAGTGAACTTAAGAAGGAAACTATACAATCAAATAAACCAGAAAATTAAATCTCTAATAATCTTCAATCAATCAATTAAACAAACCAGAGATTTAATCCACTATAGTCTTCAATCTATTATTAAGCAGCTATCATGAATGTATTTTTGTTTCGTGCTACTTGAGAAACCAATAGCAATATGTTGCAGAGATAACAATGATAAGTGAAAGAAATGGAAAAATAACTATTAAGCTATGTTTTGAAAACCGACCCAGCCATTGACCCAAAAAAGGTAAGGGTCAAGGGTCAAAAGATTAACCGATAATTTAAAATATTAAAAATAAATAAATAAATAATATACCACAAAAATTTGACAAAAATGTTAATTGACCAAACTAATTATATATAGTGACAAAATACTAATTAAACTTGGTTATATTTAGTTTTATTATGTCTATTTCTAGTATTATCGAACATTAGACAACAAATATATACAAAAATGCATTAATTTATGAACAGTTAAATATTTTTATAGCATTTTAGCCTGTAATTAAAATTAAAATTAAATGAGAAGAAACTGATTAAAATGGAATCAATATCAAGAAGTCAATACTTTATTTTGGGCTTTAGATCCTTTTATTTTTAACATTCACTCAAAAAAAAAATGCATTAATATATGAACAGTTAAATATTTTTATAGCATTTTAGCCTGTAATTAAAATTAAATGAGAAGAAACTGATTAAATTGGAATCAATATCAAGAAGTCAATACTTTATTTTGGGCTTTAGACCCTTTATTTTTAACAAAAATTGTATAAAGAAGGGAAATGTATTCATTTTTCATCTCACCTCAGCTGGAGGTATAGGAAAAGGCCGAATAATCAACTATAAAATGGGTTTAGGAATGGGAAATGAATGCCTTAATGTGCCTTTTATGCTGAATCAGACCTTGGGCATTGAAAGAACGGAGCCTGTTGATCTAACTGTTATCTTATCATTTTGCTTAGCAGTTTTTTACTACCCAGATTATTAGTTCTTTCTATTTTCAATTTATTTCTACTTTGATTCTATACATATGCATCCACAAGAATGTGTGGTGGGCTGGGGTGGGCTGGAAGTCGAGGGGTATGGGTTATGGTGCTCATTACGTACAGTCAATGCAGATTCAAGAAATCATTATGTGACACCTGAGGGCGAGGAGAGGAGATGACATTTTCTTAGTAGCTACTTGACTAGGCCGATATCCATTTTAAATTCGAGAGAAATCTGAAACCTCGAGCTTCAAGGCCTTTTTACTTCTTGTTCCCCCTCGTATACACCATTTAAGCTGCTAATTTGGTCAAGGCATTTATTTTGCTACATCTGCGTACACGAGATTAGGGGCTTAAAACTAGTGGCAGCCCTGCTAAGCCTAGTTTGCCAGTATTTTCCCGGGGTTTTCACGTCCTACAGGCCTGCAACATGATTGGACCATGAATGAGGGCCCAATGGAGCATGCATGATTTTTTATTTAAAAATTTGTAATTTATGACACAAATTTAAAATGAAGACAAAATCCTAAAAGTAAAATGGAATTCTCATTCATTTTTCATGTGTTAAAGAAATATAATTGCAATTTAGAAGTTCAAGTAAAGGTTGACATGTACTTAACTATAGATCATGCATCTTTATCTATGTTATAGTTTGCATAGAGAATCTGGAAGTTTTCCCTCATGGAAGTTTTTGGAATACAAGCTGCTTTTGAATCGTAAATAAATGAGGGAAACTTACCCCCCACCAAAAAAAATAAATAAATAAAATACTAGAAAAACTATAGAATACCACCTTCCATTGTGGGGTAGAATCGCCAGTAACAATAGCTTCATTCACAATAGTACTCCCAGCTAAAATAAGCATATCTGCAGGTACAAAGCTGACAACCGAAGCAATGTCCCCAGGAAGAAGTTCTGTCCCAGACAGTTTCACCCACCTAAATTCCAACAATAAACAGTCAATTCACTAGTATGCAAGCCCTCCATAAAATAAAAGCATAACAAAGAGGATAAGAAGTTTAGGCAATCATTTAATATGACATACTTACCACAACGATACACCATCAGAAACCGAGACTGGCTGACCCCTCTTGTGGATGCAAGTGCGGATTTTATCATCAAACATTCTTTTGCCACGGTTGACTCAAACATAAAGAGCGTGAAAAGGGCAAAGAGACTGCAATACCAGTACCCATTTACTATGATGCTCGGACTCGGGTATGGGTATCGAGTACGGGTACGTATCTAAGTGTCGGATCTTTTATTTTCTAAACTGTAGGATACGGGGACATGGCTAAAAGGAGTCCAAATTTTGGACGCGGGTACTTACACCTTTCAAATTTCAATTTTTTACTAATTCAAGATGTCATTTTGAATATACCAAAATCAATTATTCACAAAGAATGAAATTAGTATTGAATAAAGGGTTAAGACGAATAAAATAAAATTTTGGAACTTAGTCTTCAATTATGAGAATTACTAAATGTTATATAAAATAGAAAATGAGAGACTGGATTGCAATTTGAATTTAGTGGAACTCATTTTTATTTTATACAAACAAAATTCTAAACTATCGATGCATAGAGAGAAAGAAGGAAAACAAGAAGAAAATGGAAAGAAAAATGAAAGGATGACTGACACGTGGAGGTTCCAGACTTGAGAAATCATATTCCTTAAAAACAATTATTGCATTTGTAACTTAAATTGAAAGGATGGCTGACACGTGGAGTACTTATGAACGTTGGATGCATGGTTAGATGAAAACGATACATATACCATCTGTAGTCATTTAAAGGGATGTGGATGAAACCCTAGTCTCTCAATATTCTCTGTTATGCTTTGTGCTATTTGTAAGAGATTTACCATCTAAGTGATATTCTTGTAAATTCTTGAGTGGAATATTGAGGGTTGTTGATCAATAACAGTTATCCTCATTTGTCAATTGTTTTATTCCTTTGTGGAATAGCAAAGAGTGAGTTAAGAGGAAGAAGTCTGTCGAACATTTGGTGTTCTTCTGTAATCGACGATATTCTTGCCTGCTTTTGGGTTGTACTAGTTGCTTTGAGTGAAATCCTAACGGATCTTCAACGGAGAATTAAGAATTAGATAGCTGTCGCTGAACCTCTAGGGCCTTTGACCGAAAATTCTCGTATATTCTTTTCTTGTTGTTTCTTTAGTTTTTTTTCCTTTTAAACAATTTTGGATTACAAACTTTGTGTCACAAATCTGGGACTAACAATTCTCCAATTCATTTTATGTATCGATTAGAAATGCAATTTGTTTTGTCTTCTTCTATTTTACAGATTTCAGTACCTTATCAAGATTTTACTGTATTATTCTCATCTCATATTTGATTTAAAATGGATATTTTATTGATTTCTTGCATGTTTTGCACTTCATTTGTTGCTAAATTTTGAAATTGGATTTTAGGGCCTAAACTAAAATTTAGGGCTATATTGTTTTCATCTAAAGTTTGATCCTTTATGTTAACTTTTCAATATTATGTTTTTTCATGCTACAGATAGCAGATTCGTGTCTGGGTATTATCGTATGACGTGATTTTAGTTTTGTACATAATAGTATATTGTCGGAGAAGTACAGTGAATCATCGAGTTTATGGATGATTTTTGTGAAAACAATCATGGAAAGATTTTATAAAAGAAAATCTCTTGAGCATGTGGAAAATGTTGATGAGTAGATGTCAAATAGAGATGACTTTGATATTGTACAACTTCCTACTGATCCTGGATTAAGGACTCCAATCTTAGATTACAATGCTATCATTCGAGATCAAGTTCAAAAAGCATATATGCAAAAGGGTTCTTGTCAGCCTCTTAACTATGAATTTAAAAAAGACAATTTGAAGAAAAAGAATCTAGACGATTCAATATTTCTTGGTTTAACAAGTTATGTAGTTTATCGGAGTATGGTGTGGCAAAAGAGAAAACTTTTTGCTTGTATTGTTATCTTTTCAAAACAAATAGTAGGAAATAAGGTGAAGCCGACTTATTTGGCGACTTATTTGTTGGTGAAGAACTCACGCATAGGAAAGATAAAAAAAAAAGACTTGTTATTCATGTTGGAAAGCATAATAGTTCACATAATCAAGCTCGCATTAAATTTGAAGCATTGATGAATCAAGAGCAACACATTTAATCGATTTTCTTCAAGCAGTCCAAACAAATGCGAAATGAATATCGTGTCCGTCTGATTGCATCAATTGACTGTGTTTGTTTGATTTTACATTTAATCTATATTTAATGAGAAGTGTCTTGGAGATTTCAAATGATTGTTAAAGGCATTGCAAAGGAAAGATCAAAACATTGTCAATGCAATGGACATGGTGAAAGTTTTAAAAAAAAGGACTTCAACTTATGAAAGATGATGGATGAGATTCTTTCTTGGAGCAAATTGTTTCTTTTTGTTAGAATAATTATATTGATGGTCCGAACATGGATGATATGTTTATGCGTTATGTACATGGTAGTCGTCCTCATCGTAATCCGCATAAATGACCAACTTGCATCGCTTTTGGGTAGATTTATTCCATGCTATCATCGATATGCAACTTCAAGAATTGAATGACAATTTCTCGAAGGTAAATACGGAGTTGTTCCTTTGTGTAGCTTGTCCGTGCCTACAAAATTCATTCTCTACTTTTGACAAAAAGAAAGTTGATTCAACTTGCTGAGCATATCCACTAGTTTACAAGCTTCTGACTTTGGCATAATTCCTCTAATTGCTACGGCTACGGTGACGAAAGTATTTTCTGCCATGACCATTGTGAAGGATAAATTGCGCAATCAGATTGGAGACGAGTGGATGAATCATAGCCTCAATGTTTATGTGTAGAAAGATATATTCTTAAAGATTGATAATGAAGTGATTTTACAAATATATTCAAATATTAAACTCGTAAAGAATAATTGTAAGGTATTTCATTTTTAGTCTAATATTTGTATTATAATGCAGTTATTTTTTGTACCTTTGCTAATATCGCTCATATTGAAAAAAATTTCTGGGTCCGCCTCTGATGCTAAAATTAATTAAGCTGACAAAGCCACGAACGTGATCTTATAAGGCAAACAAGGTGACCTAATCTTTATATTAATTACGAAACTTGCACGTGATGTCTCGAATTTATGACTCGTCCTTTAATTATTGACATATTTGTAAAAAAAAAAAAATTGTCGCATGTTGGTCTGACAAATGGTCTATGTCCAATCAATAGTAAAAAAGTCAAGTATTTATTAAAATATGTAGAGTAATAAAATAAAATAAGTAGAAAAAAATGAGACTCTCGAACTCAGGACTTCTCGCTTAGCTGCAGGACTAGGTCTATGCAGAAAAGTGGAATTAGGTCGAGACAGTAGGACCAACATAGCAACTCCCCAAGACAGCTTGAAAGGGCTTGGACTATAAATAGATCGAATATGGATCAGATCTGCCCGTATTTGATCTGACGATAATCCAACGAATATTTGATTGTTAAATTCACATTTGATTTGCTATGTTATCGGATATCAGATCCAATAGTTTGATCCAAAATTGAAAAATTAGGAAGATAAAATCAATGTTGAAATGAACTTATTATTTAGGCCCATGTTTTAAACTATGGGTCATTAGCACAAAACGTCCATACATTTGAAGTTCATTGTGAAAAATGTTCCCACTTTGTATTTTTTATATATATATATATATATATATATATTTTTTTTTTTTTTTTTTTGCATTTTCATCCCTATTTAAACATTTTATTACAAAAATCATAATTTCATCCTTTTTCTCAATAAAAAGTTGCGAAATGAAAATACTCTTTGTTTAATAAAACAAAAAGAAAATAAATTAATTGCAATCATAGTCCCAAAATTTTCAAAAATTTATAAATAAGTCACAAACCAACGTTCTCGTAAATCCAACAATAGTGCTTATAATTTCTTTGCTAAATACATATTATCGCCTTCATATTTATTCTGCACCATCCAGCTTCATCTAAAATCACATCTATTTCTATCTCTAGCTCTTCTTCGATGATTCACTCTGTAACCTACAAACTGTAAACTGCATGGGCCTCCATACCAGTGTTCTAAAAAGCGTAAAGCGTGGCTAGACGTGGAGGCCAAGTTTCAAGCTTTACGAGCCTAGGCGAAACTTAGGCGTAAAAAAGCGTTTTTAATTTTTAATTATTGTAAAAAAGCATATATTAATTCATATAATACATACCAAACATCTAAAATTATAAAATATTGTATGTACTTAATAATTCCTTCAAAAAAGATAAGTTTCAAAATCATAATTACATAACATAGATAGTTTGTAGTTTAAATCTTATCTAACTCTTTATCGGATTCCAATTCAATATCTTCTTCATCTAATTCATCTTCCGTGTCATCCGATACAAAATCATCCTCATCGGGCTCCCTTATTTCATTTTGATAATTTCTTGTACCTCTTGTAGGTTGTAAGATATTATTCTCAACCCTATTATTCTCCTTCTCACTCTCATTATCACAACTCTCTACAATCCAAGATTGTGCATTAGTAGCATCACTTGCTAGTAAAGTCTCTATTTTGGCCTTCAATTGGACATAAACGAGATTGTTTATCCTCGTAGTGTTAAGTTTATTCCTTTTCTTGGTGTGTATCTAAAAAAATAAAAATAAAAATAAAAAGAAATGTACATTTAATGAAGCATAGCATATTCAAGTTATTATTTATAATATGGTGGGAAAATGAAAAAAATTTATTAGGGGAAAAAAAAAACTCGCCTAGGCGCGCCTAGGTCACCTAATGCGCGCATTAAGCGGTCAATATTCCCGTTGACCGCTTAATCCCCGCTTAGGCACAAGGCTAGGCATTTTTGTCACACTTCGCGCCTAGGCGCGCTTTTTAGAACACTGCTCCATACCATTTGCGTAAAGCTAAAACATCACTTTAATGATAATCAGAACATTATACTAGGTACGAATTTGATAGAAAATATAGTTTTAGCTTTGTGAAAATAGGTGGGTGCCTCCAATCAATCAAAAGGTGTAGATTATGCATTAGAGTCAGATAAATGTTTGTTATTTTGGAAAGGCTGCTATTGAAATATATGTGAGAGCTTAGCTCCACAATCATTGGGAGCAATTACATATTGCACTCATTTTTTTCCCCGCATTTCCCCCACAAGCATTAAAATTTGAGGTGGAATCTTGGCATCCCCAACTTTACGAATAAGCCACTAATTGCAATCATAGTGGGGTAGAATGGGTAGGGTTTGGGGTGGGGGAGAAGATGGAAGAAGATAAAGTGATTTTTGTGTTTTAAGTTTTGATTTTTTAATCATGTATTTGTAATTTTTTGAAAAAATTGAGCCTATGATTGCAATTTTTTTCTTATCTTCGTCATTTTGCATCTTTTTATGATGAAAATGATGATTTTCGTAATGAAATGAGTAAATAAGGATGAAAATGCAAAAAAAAAAAAATAAATAAAAATAAGGTAGGAGCGTTTTGCACAATGAACTTCAAACGTAGGAACGTTTTGTGCTAACGACCATTTAAACCATTAAGGCCTAAATAATAAAATATAAAAACTATGGTCTATTCTCTATTTATAACTTATTTATTGTAACCTGTCTTTTTTTTTTTTTTTAATGGAAACCGATGTGGGATGCTTATGACTTTTTGAAAAGCAAATGAAAATCCCCTACAAATAATTGATGGTGTACATGTTACAACCCAATTTTTCTAGTCAAAAATCAAAAGTAGAATTGTCAAAGTCAATTAAGGACTAAAATGAAATAAATTATTTTATTGAGATTTATTTTACAATTGACAATATTTGAGGCTTTGAAATGAATAAAATTTTAAGTTAGGGAATTATTTATTTAGTTTTAGAAATAAACGATTTAATGTTATTTTGTTTGGAAGATGAGGGACCTCTCGTGCAAAAGTCCACTAATTTGACAATTTAAAACCCATTTCTCATTTCATTTCACACACACACACACACACACAGAGTAAAGGCAGAGAACGGGCCAGAGAAGGAAAAAAGGAGGGAAAAGAGAAGAAAAATAGGAGAATAAAGAAAAAGGAGGAAGCTACCAACGAGATTGGAAGTTAGGTTTTCAATTTCATCTTCTATTTTAAGGTAAATTCGAAATATATAATTTGGTTGAGTTTTGTAGTAAAAATTTAGGGTTTATAATTTATAGTTTATAGTTGAAAAATATGGTAAGGAAGCTAATTGTTTGAGCATTTTGAGCTATTTACTCTAGTTGATTGGAAGAAATGACATTTGGATATTAGGGTTTTCAGATAGGTGTCTTAATCTGAAAATTGGGGGAAAAATTAGCATTCTTGTTATTTTTCTTTGTGATTGTTATATGATACTAAGTTAGATTGGTTGAAAATAATTATCTTGTTCTTGAGTTCTTAGTTTGGATAAATATTGAGATTTCAAGAAATGAGTTTTTGATAAGATTTATGTATAAGTTAAAAGAAATCTGAAATGAGGAATGTGAATGAGTATTGTCATAAAAATCTTGTTGGGGTAGCTGAGAAAAGTTAGTATTAATGAATTGAGGAAATAGAGCAGTTCGAAAAATTTAGTAAATGTATGTTTAAGTTAGCCAAATGAAATGGAAATATTAAGCCTCGGCTTCTTGATTATTGAGGGATATATATATTTCTCTTTGATATTAGGTATGAGTTATTATTGAGAATTCTCTTGCAACTTAATAGAGATGGAATTGATGTCGCTTGTATGTGATCATTTTAGGAGGGGATTTGGACGTGAGGACAGCATACTAGCCCTGTTAATTTAGCCTATATCTGTGAGTGGAGAACCTACTTTTCCAAAAAAGAAAAATTTTAATTTATAAGCTTATAATCATGTTTACTTAATATGATTGTTAACATGATTCCCAATTTCATTTAATTACATGAAATGTCTTATTTTTAAGAAATTAGTAAATGAGCATGATAACTTTGAAACCATCGGAAAATACTCGATGTTGTTATCTTACTCTAGTGCACTGAGGGGCTATAATTGTGTACTAGAGTCGAGTATTTAACTTCTATACACTGAGGGGCTACAGCAGTGTGTAAATGTAACTCTTATCCACTGAGGGGCTACGACCTTATGTAAGGGTACCTATTATGCACTGAGGGGCTACAGTCGTGTATAATGACGATTATGTTGTTACCACATTTTGGCACTGAGGGGCTACGGCCGTGTACAGAAGTGTTGATCAGACAGTTTGTGTGCATGTGACATTATCGCTTTAAGAGCATTAGAAGATGACTACATGGGGTATATTTTGATGTGATTATGCTGTATATAGTGGATTAGTAGCTTTCAGCTTACATTTCTCAGCTTACAGTTCAGCTTATTGACTTCAGATTATGGTTTTAGCTTCCTGAATTCGACTAGTGTACTTACTCATCTAGTTGTATCAATTGTTATCATTTCTAGATATCAGCTTGAGCCTAATTTATGATTTAGCGTCAGTATTTTGATTTTATTCGATATTATGATACGGATATTAAGAATAATGAGTATATCAGGATAAGTGAAATATCAGTTTCATTAGTATATAAATATATATACTTACATAAAGGATGGTATAATCATCTTTTAAATACTTCACTCACTGGGATTATTATCTCATATATCTTCTTAACTTTTTCCTTATAGGTGGCAATTGACTGAGCAGTGGTGAATGTTATATTGGTAGTTTTGCAGCCACTACCACCACCAATTGTAGGTTCTTTTACTTAAAAATCGTGTAATTATCAAGCAAAACATTTGCATCATATTTGGGGATTTTTGTACGTAAATGTACCAATGATCACGATGGAACATTGTAAACTAAACTGCTTTACTACTATTCTTTTGAAAAGCAGTGATGATGCTTAGTGATGTAAATGTTTTTGGTTGTTCGAGTTATTGATGCTATGATGTTGGTATATTGGTGTTTGAGAAATTTTTTATGGTTACAGGATTAAGAATAGTTCATATTTCAGAAGAAACTCTGTCAAAATTTTTATTAAATTACGTCACGGTCAAGCAGGTCAAGTTTGTCTTGGTGGTGGGTCCGACACTTAGCCCCTGTTTGTTTGCCATTTTTTCTCGAATTAGAATGAATTTTTGAGCCGTTATAAGGGTGACAGGGGCCCCACTGCAGCAGGTGTTTCTGACTGCCTTCATACAAGTAAATTAAATTATTTTATGAAAAGACATTAGTGCCCTTAATGCTAGCATTAAATATCATTGAATTGGTGCATTTTCGGTATTTCAAAACAAAAGATTGCGGATGCTAGATTTCTTGGTCAATTGTTGCAGCTGACACCCCATTGTGGGACCAAACAACGGTCCAAAAATTCATTATAATTTTTAGAAAATGGCTGCCAAACAGGGACTTAGTTGGTATCTACCATCGGCGCATGACACGTGTCGAGTCCACTAGGTTGATTCGGGATGGATCGTGTCAGTATATATGGATAGACTTTCTTATTTTTATTTTTTATGTTTTGAATTTGATGACTTTTTTATTCTATTTTTTATTTTTTTTTATTTTAGTGGCAAATAACATGCTATAAAAATATTTAACTGACTCAACTATTTATAACAAATCAGAACGGATTGCTATCGGATTAGATTGATCTATATCCTCTATATTTGCTCCATTTAGTTAATAATTATCAGATTCAGATCTTAATTTAATTATCGGACTGAGATTCTAAATCCATCTCCTATTAATTTCATTCGGTTCTTATCAAAATTCAATCCATTGACAACAACTTTGTAATCCTCAGACACTTTATCTCCAGTATTAGTTATATCTTGTACTAACCTGTTGAAAGTGTCAAGGTTATATCTAAGTCCTAAATCCTTAGAAGAATCTGTTTTAAAATTGAGGATTCTCTCCAATAGGAACAACTTATTTGGTAGTGATTTTACCAAATATAATTCTTCAAGTTTCTCCCTCAGATATTTGATAGTGTCTAGTTTACCTACCCGTCTTAATAATTGGTCACACAAGTATAATGGAAGTATATGCAAGTTCATCAAATACAGTTTTTTGTGCTTCAGTCATAGTTTCGGTAAAGTCACTAGTTATTTCTTTTTAAACCTTTTGTTGTACAAGAATACCTTTCATTTTTTGCTGCAATATGGGAAAGTCGCATTTCCCATTAAAAACACCCAGCTCAAAAGTAGTGCCAGTCAATCTTATGAGAAAAGAACTGGTATACTTGAGAAAAAAAAAAACTTATCAATTGTTCATGAAACACAAATTTGGCCAGCAAATAATGAGTCAGTTAAAAAAAAACTTTTAGCTACAATAACAGAAAAAAAAAAAAAAAAATTATCTACAAGCACCCAATGCAAGCTATAAATACAAGAAATGGGATAGTAACAACTCAAATTTACTCTTTAGAAATTTCCTAGAAGCATGCGTCTTTACTCTATAGAGTTTGCTGAAGAAAAAAAAAAAAAGAAAACCGAGAAGGTTTAAAAGAGGAAAAAATGTTGATTAGCTAGCAATATTTACGTATCAAACAATTTAATCCAGTGGAGCTCAAGTAAAAATAAAGAAACTTGAGAACTTATTCATGTCAAGTTTGCCCTGATTTGTTTTTTAATAAATAGGTAGTAGTCTTTAGAATTTAATGTATTATCATCAGAAGAAGAGAGATGTTAGGAAAAATAGGGTGTGCGTTTTTTCTGGCGAATTTTTTTCATCATATTGTATTATTGCGACGGAACCTTTAAAAATATTATGTACTATTTTATGTTTTTATTTCTCCACTATGATCTTATTACTCTTTATATTATATAATTAAAATTTTTAATTCTCAAAATCAATGTCATGAAAAGGAATGATGAAGAATGCCAATGATGTAATGGAACCAGTTCATGGTACGTAATCCAAAAACGTAATTGTCGTTCATTAAATCAAACAAAATTAACCATCATGAATCTTATAAAAAAAATGCTCGTTGATTGAATAGATACACATAATCAAGTTGATGGTTTAATCATGTCAATAGAAGGTGGTTTCGATCGTATTATATTTATATCTTACTTGGTAAATACATGATTAGATGAGAATTTACATAAGTTAGCTAAGTATCGAAGGAATGTGTATTGTGCCACCACAACAACCTTGACGACATTTGCATTATAATCGTGTTCATCACTTTGTAATTCAAAAAATTCATCACAAAGATCATCGTCACTAGATAAGTTACATCTTAATATCTAACTCTGGGTGCAAAAATAAGCAAAAAAATTCAGAATGCTACTCTATTTAACAAAAATAAAAAAATGCTCAATAAAGATTCATTAGAAAAAAAAAAATTAAAAAAAGAGTCAAAATAGAGAGTTTGTTGGAGTGCAAAAAAAAAAGGTACTCTCAAAATTTAAAAATACTCTTTATTACGCTTAAGATGCTCTTTATAAATAGAGAGTCTTTGAAAATATTCCTACACCTCCATTTGGTGTACCAGTTTACGAGGATAATGACAAAGGTCAAACAAATAGAAGAAACTACTACTAATGAGGATTATGATACGGAATTAAATTTATTAATGATTAACTTAAAGAACGTATTATTAGTGATGAGAGATTTCAGAGTTGTTTCCATTTCTAATAGTTGATTACACTTTTGTTACAGGATGACTAATATGAGAACTTATATTTTGTTACTTTATGATTTATTTTATATTTGTTTGCAAGTTATACTTATAGTTTCGGTAAATTGTGGTTTATAGTTCTCAAAAAAAAGAAGAAAAAGGAAAAGGAAAAGAGTTTTGTGAGGAATCAATTATATTTTCATAACTTCATTAGACTATTGCTACAGGAGTTTATCATTATATTTATTTTATCTAAAGGCTGTACTTTCATTTTTAAATGAAAAATCCTAAAATTGAGAGAGAGAGAGAGAGAGAGAGAGAGAGAGAGAGAGAGAGAGAGAGTTTAAATTTCATTTACTGATAATTTTAAATACATTATAAATATAAATGAATATATAGGGGAAAATTTTGAAGGCATTCTTTATTGGAAAAAATATCAAGTATTTAAGATACTTCTTCAAATTATAGTTTCATATTATTTTTTTACATTTTTAAATTTGCATTTTATTTATCAATTTTATAACCCTATAAATTGTTTGGTTTCAAGATAGATATTTATAAATTATTTAGAGTTTTGAAAGGTATAAAGCATGGCAAAACAGCAAGGCTGAACTTCAAGTTATGAACAGCTAGGCGTGGAGGCCAAGTTTCAAGCATTACGAGCCTAGGCGAAGTTTAGGCATAAAAAAACGTTTTTTGATTTTAAATTTTTAATAATTGTATAAAATATTCAATAATTCATATAATGTATACCAAACATTTAAAATTCTAAAATATTGTATGTACTTAATAATTCCTACAAAAAAGATAAGTTTCAAAATCATAATTATATAATATAGATAGTTTGTAGCTTAAATCTTAGTTAACTCTTTATCGGACTTCAATTTAATATCTTATTCTTCTTCATATATATATATATAAAAGGAAGAAAGAAACAAAAAGAAGTGTACATTTAATGAAGATGAAACAAAAAATTAAGCGTGCCTAAGCACGCTTAAGGCCCGCCTAGGTTGCCTAAGCCGTGCATTAAGCGGTCAACATTCGTGTTAATCGCTTAATTCCCGCTTCGCCTCAAGGCGAGGGGTCTTCCTCACGCTTTGCGCTTAGGCACGCTTTTTAGAGCACTGATTATGAAAGGTATCAATTTCAACAGTGGAAGCTTTAGCCGTAGGTTTATTAATAGTTTCAGCCATTACCTAGTTTTCCTTGATGTCCTCTGTCTTTAAATTTAGATCTTATTATTATTGTTATTATTTCCATGAGTGCTATGACTGCCACTTCCATTAAATTGTCTGTTATGAAGAAGTGTGTGTGTGTGTGTGAAAGAGAGAGAGAGAGAGAGAGAGAGAGAGTGAGAAGAGAATAGGAAAATGATTAGGATTTTGGATGGATGGTTATAAATGTATATTAATTTGATTTTGTAATATAATTATTAATATTAAAATTTTGAATTAATATCTGATTTTTGTATAAAAAACTTTAGATCTGATTTTTGAAATTGGATCTAAAAAATTTGGTTAAGTGTAATTTCCACTTTTTGAATATATCAGCCCGTATGTTAGATCAGGCCCATCGGGATTAGGTCAACTAAGGGTAATCAGGCCCATTGGAGCCGACTATATAATAGGCAATTAGAGAATCTAGCGAGTCAATTCAAATTCTACCAGTCAAGTTTTTCTTGCAATTGTTGAAATTAGTCGAGTATTTAACACTTTTGTTGTTACCTAACTATTGTATTTTGGTTATCATTTTGTCACATGTTTTAATTAAGTCCAACTCTATGTAATGATGAAAGTTAGACTAGATTTAACCTATTACAAGTTTAGCTTTACAATTGGTAGTATTGTAGAAAGTACTTTTATAATTATATGTAAGTTTGATTATATATAGAGCCATGCATCTTCATCTTTATGTAGAGTAAATTGAGTAAATTGATATATTTTCTATCATATTTTTGTCTTATAAAACGTATTGAAGAGAGTAGAGTGATTTAAGTAAGAAACTCTCTGTTTTTTTTCTTTTCATTCTGTTTGTGTTATAAAGCTGGTGAGAATAGACAAAAATCGGTATGGCTTGTGCAAATACGGTGAGAAGAGTGCAAATACGGTAGAAGAAGATAGAGCAAATTCGGTAAGCGAGTGTGAATCCAATTAGTGAGTTCATATATGGTAAGTGCTGTGTAAATCCATCAAATACGTAAGTATAGAACTTCTAAATCCGATTAGTATCTAAATCCGGTATTCATATTAGAGTGAAATCCGATAAGCTCACCAAATATTATTTGGTAAGATAAGTTCAAATGGGGTAAGTAAATTGAAAACCGATATTTTTCATATCGGGTAAGTTCTATTTTTTTGTTTCATTTTCATCCCCTTTGATTCAAAAATCCAACACTAATTTTCTCAGTTCAGAAGAAGGGTAAAAATCATGGTCCGCAGAAGGGTTGAAATCAAGAAAATCGAGGAGAAATCAAAGAGGCACCCAACATTCACAAAAGAGACGTCAAGGACTCTTCAAGAAAACCAAAATGTTGTGCACAATGTGTAAAGTTGAAGCGGCGGTTCTCATTTTTTCCAAGGCCGGAAACCCCTTTTCTTCGGTCACCCTTCTGTGGAGTCCGTGGCGAATAGGTATTCTGTGGCTCCTTCTCCGACAAGCACTAACAGTGAAATTGAGGAAAACGGACATGAGGAGGTGGCACCGCCGATATCCGAGGCCGAGAAGAAGATTGCAGGGTTGATGGAAAAGGAAGGGCGGCTTGGGATGTTGGAGTTAGAAATTTAGGGCTTTTTGAGCTTGATGAACTCGAGGCAGCAATTCAGAAAATAAAGAGCAAGGTGGTGGCACAAGCAGAGAGGACTATAAACAACGGTAAGGATCAGAAGGCTTAATTTTGTGGAACTGAATAGTTTTTGCTTGGAGTGATACTAACTAGGGTTTATTGATTAATTATGCAAAGTACATTTTGTGGTTAAGTTAGTCTTATAATTTTCTTATGTAGAATTAAAAGACAGATTATATCCATCTGTTATTTGAATGATTTTGCTTTATACTATAAATTGTGGAGATCATTAGATACAGTGATTGGGCTATACAATGATATGATTTCGTCGTCTATGATTGCGTTACGGAAACTTTTGGATGGATCATCAGAACCAAATTCTTTATGGTTAAAGAATCACTTTATTGGTTGCTTGCTTGTGCAAAGTCCATTTTGCTATTCAGTTATTTTGAGAATTATAAATGACAAATTCCAGTTGTTTCGTTTTTGGATAATTTACTTTATATTATAAATTGTGGAGAATCTCAATCTCCAGATGCTGTGTTTTGGGTTGAGCCAAGTTTAGTTATACTGAGTTTCTTTGTGTTGCATTACATCATAAAGTTGGGGCTTTATAGATTGTGCCAGATTGATCGTTGTACATATCTTTCTTGGCTTCCTGTTTGCAGCACACTTTCTTGCATCTATCCGTTTAAATATTTTGTAGTGCTTATAAAATGTAAAAAATTGTGAGAGCATGTTTGACTAAGCCTAATTGGTTAAATATAAGTCCAAACACATTTGGTTGAGTTACCTTTTTTCATTCAAGTCAAGAAAGTTAAATACTGTAAACTTCACTCTTTCCATAATATCAAAATGAGTAACTTAATCGCCAAAGGGGTGTGGCCGAGTTGGTCAAAAGGGTACGCTTGGAAAACCAAGTAACTCTCAACAAGGGTTCAATCCCCCCCTGAGGCATCCGCTGCCTCATTTGAGGTGATTTATCTGGCTGGTATGGTTTGCGGGTATTGTGCCAGCCCCCAGGTTTATCCAGTGCGCACTGGTGGTCGGGCCTCCGCTCTATGAGTGGTCAGGGCTCTGCCAGTAGCGGCTGCGGGTTCCTGGGTCATAAAAAAAAAAAAAAAAAAAAAAATGAGTAACTTAATTGTTTCCGAACAATTGATCAATATAAAATTATTTGGTTATTTATGGGTAAATTTTTTGAGCTTAGTCACACCTTCTCTAATTTTGATTGTAAAAGTTCTATAATCCTTATGAATCGTTAATTCTAATGCTCTGTTCTTATTGATTAGCTGTGAACCTGCACAGGTTTCCTTCATCTGTATGAACCCTTTCGATTCGAATTGCTAACCTTCCATACTAGGTTATGCTAAATTTCACCAGCTGATTTTCAAGAAACTGGCTGAGCAGCAATAAATGAAAATTAGGCTACAGAATTTTTTATATACAAATTTTTACTTCTTAATTTATCTGCTAGCATTTTGAGGCTGTAATTAATTTTTACAAGAACGTCTCTGGTTTTTACTGCGACAAGGATCAAATACCGTGGTACAGAATCACGGAATCTTTTGTATATTGTCCTCTTCTGCAACATCAATTTTTTATTATGTTAAAAATCCTGAGGTGTTGAAGGGAAAATTCGGATCCAGATCTAAAGGTTCAACTGGGAACTCCATGGTTTCGATTGGAGAATTGGTTGTTGAAGCGTTGGCTAATATTGTCACAGCAACATCATATTCTGAGTATTGTAAATTATGACCACCCTCACAGTTGTTCCTCTGGTAGGATAAAGTTATTTGATTCTTACATGAATCGAGAATAGGATTCGAAGTGATTGTCATCAACAAACGTAGAGAATGGAAACGTATTATTTTCTCCTTCTAAGCATCCAAATGTTGTGGGAAACTGCTCTCATTTGAAAACCAAGAAGTAAAAGTGGTTCATGTGGGTTGCAAGACTTGGGCACCATTTGTAATGGGCCTTGTTAAAAAGTCTACACAAAATAAGAAGGGAAAAAATCATTTATGCATCTAAAAAAAATAAGAATACCATATATACTATATCTTCTATAATATGTCGAGAAATACTGTTTGAGGCATAAAATTAAATCATAAATACTACCTCCCTAATTTTCCTCCATCATCTTTCTGTAACTGAAATCTAAGCATATATTACGGTTATTAATGACATCTCCAAAAGATTAGCAAAATTCCAAAAGAAAAAAAAATACAAATTGACAATTGTAATGAGGATTTGATGAACAGTTTTTTTTTAATGGAGCATCAATCCTGTACACTCGCTTCACGGAATGTCAGAACCTAGCATTTTACATGTTAATCCATCTTGCATAGTGCCAACTATGCATGAGTTTGTCACCACCATGGAACAGATCTGACGCCTGAAGAATACGACATTGAACAGGAACCGATTTCAGGTTCCAAACCCAGTGTGAACATGTTACAGAAAATCAGATTTTCATGGACAAGAAGTTGATAAAGAAGACTACCGCGGTATACGTCATATGCAACAACTTCCAGTATAGGGTTCACAAGTCCAATCGCCATGAATACGTTCTGAAGTTTCGATCAGACGATTGCAAATGGAAATTTAGAGCGTCAAAAATGGGCAAAATAGATTCTTTCAAAGTTTTTTATAGCCGTAATATTCATAGTTGCGTGATAGACCCGGTTATTAGAGATGTGAAATATTCTATATCATTTCAATATCTACATACCGTACAGCGTAGACTATTAGTTTTCATTACAATATATGTCTATGTTTAACACTCTATGTTCCGTGGAAAGTGAATTATTAGCATATAAAGTAAATAACGCAAATATCCACATTCTTTGCAGGCATGATTACAGTCTATTTGTCGCAGAATTCATTACGTAACAAGAGTTACAAGTGATGTCAGAAAAAATCAATTCTAACAACTTGAGGTTGCAATTAGCGGTGCAACTTTACAAGCATGGATTCGACCTTGTCCCACTTAGCGTGAGGAGGGAGAGGAAGCTGAAGGCATCCAAAAATTGATTAATTTTGTTTTGTCGTGTATATGTTTTATAGTGCTTATTCATTCTGTGAGGTATATGAGTGTAGTGGAGATGTAGAAACTATAATGACGTTTTCTCCAGTATGGGTGTCTTTTATTTTTTGTCAAGACGAAGTTACTGTTGGAAAAAACTGAGTTATGGGCTGACTTTGGCATGAGTTTTGAGTGGGACCCGGTTGTTCAATTTGGAAGATGAAAGTTGATTTGTGTTCTCCTCTGTAAGTACATCGAAATCATATACTTACTTGCTAAAGTTGATGCTCGGGTGAATGAGAAATTGAGGCTCAAAGTGTGCCACTCAAAAGGGAGCTTATGTGAGAAAAATGAATTTGTCCCACATAGGAAAAAGATGAGAGAATCTCCAAAGGTCATTGCCATTAATAGTAGCCTAGCCTACAAATAGTGGCTCATTTTCCTCATTTCGAGACACCAAAAAGCAAAAGATTTCAAGTTTAGAATACACAAGAAATTCATTTGCATAAAGTTCTGTCTTTTTTGTATTTCTGTCTTGGTGGCGGTGTAGTTCAGACACTAGATCAGTTCGCCGAAGTGGTTTCTGCGGTGCTCGGAAGCTACTGGTTTTACCGTTGTATCCTGGGAAATGGACGCTCGTTTTAAATCTCAAGCACGGACGGTGAGGGGGTGAATCTGTTTTAAGGAAACTGTGTGTAACACAGGCCTCGGTTTGAAATTTCATTTCCTACAATTTCAATTATTCATTCTGTTATTTATTGTAGTAAGTTCAATAGTTTATTTGATGTTCATTCTGTTATTATCCAATTAGTTGTACAACTGTAACTTGTTGTTATATATCATCTTACCGAAGAAAAGGCATATACGGTATTGAAATCGAGGATATCGGATTCCTCATTTTTCATAAACTTATCGGATTTCAGGTTATTTCGGTCAATCGAAAAGTAAGTTCGGTCGACTGAACTGGTGAAACTTGGGATTTTCCCTACAAGCTTAAAACAAATTTTCAGAAAGGAAAAATTGGTTTCCTATATTGATTATTTCTGAACTGATTAGATTCTTATATTTGTTATATTATGGAAACTAATTTGTTGTTTGGTTCTTTCAGAAGATGAAATGGCAACCAGTTCCACCAACATGGATTCAAACATGGATGTGTCACAAGCTGTAGGTACCCAAACTCAGGTTGTGGCTTCTACTATGGGTGCAGGGCCTAGTTCGACTATGGGTGCAGGGCCTAGTTCAGCTATGACTCAGACTGTGGCTCGAGTGCCAAGTCATGTTGCTATGTCTACTGTTCCAGTTAATCATAATGAAAAATCAGAGAAATTCAGTAGTTTGAATTTCAAGAGATGGTAGCAGAAAATGCCGTTCTATCTGATCACCTTGAATCTTGCGAGATTCTTGACTAAAAGTGCTCCAAAACTCCAAGAGGGTGAGGTGGATGTTCAAGCAATCAATGTTGTTGATGCTTGGAACCACTCGGACTTCTTATGTCGGAATTACATCATGAACAGTCTGGCAAATTCGCTATACAACGTGTATAGCACCATGAAAACTGCTAAGGAGTTGTGGGAGTCTTTGGACCGAAACTATAAGACTGAGGATGTCGGGGCTAAGAAATTTATCGTCGGTCGATTCTTGGACTATAAGATGTTGGACTCCAAAACTGTAATCAGTCAAGTGTAAGAACTCCAAGTGATTCTTCACGAAATTCATGCCGAAGGGATGATTTTGAGTGAAACTTTCCAAGTGGCTGCAATCATTGAAAAATTGCCTCCCGCGTGGAAAGATTTCAAGAATTATCTAAAACACAAGCGAAAGGAAATGAAAATTGAAGAACTGATTGTTAGACTTCGAATTGAAAAAGACAACAAGAGTTCCAAAAAGAAGTGGTTCAATCCTGGTGCGGCTAAGGCCAATATTGTTGAACATGGTCAAGGTAGCAAGAACTACAAAACCAAAGTTGGGCCATCCAGTGGAAAAGGGATCAAGCTGGGACCAAAATAGGGCATTCCTAAGAAGAAATTTCAAGGGAAGTGCTTCAACTGTGACAAAGTAGGCTACAAATCTTCGGAGTGCAGATTGCCAAAGAAGAAGAAAGAAGCAAATGTGGTTAACTACATGACACATGATGTGTCGGAGATGAGTCTCGCAGCAGTCATTTCTGAAGTGAACATGGTGGGTTCTAACCCAAAAGAATGGTGGATTAACACCGAAGCTACGAGACGTGTGCTCTGATAAAGAGTTATTTACTGCTTTTGAAGCAGTTGAGAATGGAGAGAAGTTGTTCATGAGAAATTCAGCAACTTCTGAAATCAAGGGCCAAGGAAAAGTGGTTCTGAAGATGACTTCGGGAAAAGTGCTGACTCTCAACAACGTGTTGTATGTGTCGAAAATCCGCAAGAACCTTGTGTCTGGGTCGCTTTTGAATAAGCATGGTTTTCGCATTGTGTTTGAGTCAGACAAGGTCATATTGTCGAAAAGTGGAATGTTTGTCGGAAAAGGTTATGTTTCCGATGGAATGTTTAAACTCAATGTAATGGTTGTTAAACTAAAAATGAATAATAAAGTGAATGCTTCTGTTTACTTGCTTGAGTCTTCCAATGTGTGGCATGGTAGACTATGACACGTTAACTATGATACTTTACGTAGGCTAGTTAACTTGAAATGCATACCAGCATTCCATGTTGATTCCAAATATAAGTGTGAGACTTGTGTTGAAGCAAAATTGACTAGGTCGTCCTTTAAATCAATTGAACGAAATACGGAATCACTTGATTTAATTCACTGTGATATATGTGATTTAAAATTTGTACAAACAAGAGGTGGCAATAAGTATTTCATTACTTTTGTCGACGATAGCATGAAATACTACTATGTATATTTGCTAAAAAGCAAGGATGAAGTGATAGAGAAATTTGTTCTCTATAAGAATGAAGTTGAAAATCAACTTAACAAGAAAATTAAAGTACTAAGAAGCGATCGAGGTGGTGAGTATAAAGCACCGTTTGCTGAATTCTGTGCACAACACGAAATTATACGTGAAACCACCGCACCGTATTCACCGCAACAAAATGGTGTCGCTGAAAGGAAAAATCGAACCTTAAAGGAGATGATGAATGCGGTGCTAGTAAGTTCTGGATTACCTAAGAACATGTGGGGGGATGTTGTGTTATCAGCAAATTACCTTTTGAATAAGGTATCCCGAAAGGAAATGGAGAAGACCCCTTATGAGTTATGGAAAGGAATAACGCCTTCCTATAAATACTTACGAGTGTGGGGATGTTTTGCTAAAGTGGCTGTCCCAACACCAAAGAAGGTGAAGATAGGCTCGAAAACTGTAGACTGCATATTTATTGGATATGCACATAACAGTAGTGCTTATCGATTTCTCGTATATGAATCTAAAATCCAAGATATACACAGAAACACGATAATGTAGTCGAGAAATGCTTCGTTCTTTGAATATGTGTTTTCATGCATGTCCAAAGAAGAGACAAGTTCTTCTAAACAGACGTATGAGACTATGACTGAACATAGTCAGGACCAAGAACCAGAAGAGGAGGTTGAGGTTGAACCTAGACGTAGCAAAAGGAAAAGGACAGAAAAATCTTATGGTCCGGATTTTGACCTATATGTTAGAAAGTAGAAAGTGAACCTCAAAGCTATCAAGAGGCTGTGAACTCCTTGGAATGACCTCAATGGAAAGAGGCCATTAAAAGTGAAATAGATTCTATCATGTAAAATCATATATGGGAACTAGTGGATATTCCACCAGGAAGTAAACTACTAGGCTACAAGTGGATTTTCAAACGAAAAATGAAAACAGATGGAATTATTGAAAAGTATAAGGCCAGGTTGGTAATAAAAGGTTACCGACAATGGGAAGGCCTTGATTACTTTGATACATATTCTCTAGTAACGAGAATAACATCCATTAGAATGATACTTGAGATTGTTGCTTTGCGAAATCTTGAAGTACATCAAATGGATGTTAAGACTTCCTTCTTGAACGGAGACTTAGATGAAGAAATCTATATGGAACAACTCGAAGGGTTTTCGTCTACAGGGTAGGAAAAGAATGTGTGTAAATTGGTGAAATCATTGTATGGCTTGAAACAAGCACCAAAACAATGGCATGAGAAATTTGACAGTGTCATGATGGAAAGTGGATTGAAGATCAATGAGTATGATAAATATGTTTACGTTAAAGACACAGAAAATGGCTATGTCATTTTATGTCTTTACGTTGACGACATGCTTATTGTTGGCAGCAACGATAAGATAATCAAATCCACTAAAACCATGTTAAATTCGAGATTTGACATGAAAGACATGGGTCTAGCTGATGTTATACTTGGAATCAAAATTTCAAGAACGTCGGATGGTCTTCTTCTAAGCCAGTCACATTATGTGGACAAAATCCTAGGAAAGTTCAGTAAGGATGATACTGAAATGGCTAGAACCCCAATAGATACGAGTCAACATCTATCTAAGAACAAAGGTGAAAGTGTATCATCTCAAGTAGAATGCTCGAGAATTATTGAAAGTCTGATGTACTTGATGAGTTGTACAAGACCAGACATAGCCTACGCAGTGAGCAAACTGAGTAGATACACGAGTAATCCAAGAGCTGATCACTTGAAAGGAATAGTAAGAGTACTAAGGTACTTGAAATATACTTCTAATTTTGGACTGCACTATAGAAGATATCCAGCGGTCATTGAAGGATATAGTGATGCTAATTGAATATCCGACATAAAAGACTCAAAGTCCACGAGTGTATTTGTGTTAACATTGGCAGGTGTAGCTATATCATGAAAATCCTCTAAACAAACAGTGATAGCCAGATCTACTATGGAATCTGAGTTTATAACTCTAGATAAAAGTGGTGAAGAGGCTGAGTGGCTACGCAACTTCTTAGAGGATATTCCAAGATAGTCAAAGTCTGTGCCAACAATTTGCATATATTGTGATAGTCAATCGGCAATTGGAAGGGCACAAAGCAACATGTATAATGGTAAGTCTAGACATATACGTCGTAGACATAATACCATTAGGCAACTGGAGTTATCACTATTGATTATGTAAAGTCAAAAGATAACATTGCGGATCTGCTAACCAAAGGGTTAAATAGAGAGTTAGTTGAGAAATCATCGAGAGGAATGAGACTTAAGCCCTTGAATGGATAAGTTAATACAAAGGAAAACTCAACCTAGTTGACTGGAGATCCCAAGATCTAGGTTCAAAGGGACAACCTAATTGTAAAAACTTGATAGAATCACTGTGGGGGATATTACCTCATGTCCATTCCTGTGATGCGATAGTGATGCCCATAAAGATGGAGGATAAGAATAGGCTTTTAATGATCCTTATGCGCCAAAAATCGAGCCAAGTAATGCGGGTTATTTGTAATAAGAAATCACCTATGTGAGAGAGAAGTGGGGCCACTTCTAAGGGAATTGTGTGGGGGCGCAATTCTAGTAAACTCTCACAGAACCAGGCGTATGTTCATGGCCAAAACAAACATAATAATGAGAACTGAAATATGTTAGGAAAAATCCTGTGTGGAGTGTATCATCGTTTACATAAACGGCAGAACAGTTCAAGGACATCGCGTCTACTAGTCAGCCAGTAAAGTAAATATGCTTTCACAAGGGAATGTTCAAAGGGTAACACCTACCTATCCTATGCAGTTTTCAACTGTTGAACTATATCACCAAGTCTTCATGTATCACATTCACAAGTAGTCATGTGTCACATTCATAAGTCGTCAAGTGTTACATGCATGAGTCGCTCCCAATTTTCATTCATGTGGGGGATTGTTGGAAAAAATTAAGTTATGGGCTGATTTTGGCACGAGTTTTAAGTGGGATCCGGTTGTTCAATTTGGAAGATGAAAGTTGATTTGTGTTCTCCTCTGTGAGTACATCAAAATCATATACTTACTTGCCAAAGTTGATGCTCGGGTGAATGAGAAATTGAAGCTCAAAGTGTGCCACTCAAAAGGGAGTTTATGTAGGAAAAATGAATTTGTCACACATAGGAAAAAAATGAAAAACTCCAAAGGTCATTGCCATTAATGGTAGCCTAGCCTATAAATAGTGGCTCATTTTCCTCATTCTAAGACACCAAAAAGCAAAAGCTTTCAAATTTAGAATACACAAGAAATTCATTTGCATAGAGTTCTGTCTTTTCTGCATTTCTGTCTTGGTGGTGGTTAGTTCAGGCACTAGTTTAGTTCGCTGAAGTGGTTTCTGGGTGCTCGGAAGCTACTGGTTTTACCGTTATATCCTAGGAAACGGACGCTCATTTTAAACTTCAAGCACGGACGGTGAGGGGGCGAATCTATTTTAAGAAAACTGCGTGTAACACAGACCTCGGTTTGAAATTTCATTTCCTGCAATTTCAATTATTCGTTCTGTTATTTATTACAGTAAGTTCAATAGTTTATTTGATGTTCATTCTGTTATTATCTAATTAGTTGCACGACTGTAACTTGCTATTATATATCATCTTACCGAAGAAAAGGCATATACGATATTGAAATCGAGGATACCGGATTCCTCATTTTTCATAAACTTATCGAATTTCAGGTTACTTCGGTCGACCGAACTGGTGAAACTTGGGATTTTTCCTACAGTTACATTATTTTTTAATGTTGCAAATCTATGATCCTGGTTTAGTCATTTAAATAATTTCTACTTCTACTCATTTGGTTCTTTCAGTAATATGGTGTTCATTTTAAATTATATGGAGCTATATCTATGACATGGACATAATGCATTCTTACATTGTTAATTAAATCTTGCAGAAAATTTGCAATAGGTCAAGAAGATAGCACATAGTACCAATCTCACATAACATATTGAAAGTTACGGGATAGCGCTAGACCGTTACTAATTACCCATTTTTAATTTGACCTAATGTGCGAAATTAATCTAACCAAAGCAACAAATCACTTTAATTAGTTTCTAGATGATTAATCAATCAAGTCCAATTAATCCTATGTTTGAATGCCACAAACAGTTAATAAGGAAAGCAGTAAAGAACACTAATATATTGACAGAGAAACCCAACAAGGGAAAAACTCCGGGACCAAGCCAGTTACCTCCACCATAGACAATATGGATTACAGTGTGATTCCAGACTAGCAATTCACTCGTTCTAGCTGTTATAATTCCTGCAATCTCCAAGATCTGTTGTTCCTTCCAGTCTCACGATCTGCCACCGTAGATAATGTCTAACCAATCTGTTAGATTTCCCGATCTACCTCCTGTAGCTTCCTGATCTGCTGTCTCCGTCCAACTTCCTGATCTCCTTCTATTGTCTCTTCCAAGTAGAGTTCCAAGAACCTCATGTTCTTATGTTATTCCTGTGCTTGTAGTCCGCCTCTTCCAAATCCCAATGGAAGAGTAAGTTCCTTAAAAGATTAAGGACGCCAGGTGTTTTGGATTATGGAACCTTTGATATTTTCCAAAACCGGGTTGCTGGATCTCAAGAATTGAATGGATGAATCTCTCAATGAAATATGTTCTTGGATATCTCAAATCATGTAGAATGTTTCTCTCTTGAAGAATAATGAGACAACCTCTAATTAATTCGTACACCTTGCCTCTATTTATATATAGGGCAAAATCAGTCTTTTGGGCCAAGTAAAACTTTCCAAAATCGCAAATGCGCACTGCCCGGAAAAGACTGTCGCTCGAGCGAAGGAGGATGTCGCTCGAGCAATGGGTCTATCACTCGAGCTATGGTCGAGCGAAGATCGAGCGAAAAGTCTCTGCAACTGTAGCTCGAGCGAGGGTCGAGCGAGAGCTGAGCAATCATCAGTATTTAAATCATAACTTTCCATATAGATTTCTGATTGAGGTGATTCAAAGTGATTTGGAAAGCTAACTCAAAGGGCTATAATTCTACCTTGTTCAAATTCCAATGTCTTCAATATGTAAAATCCATTGTAAGTTACGACTGAGAATTTGGAATATAACTTGTGCGGCTCTTTGATATCCTTTAGACTTCTGATTGCATTTCCTTGATCATAAGTGATCTTCTTGGACATCTTGACCTCCTTCAATGACTATACTACCAACTCCAAAAGATTTCTTGACTTTTAACAAATTATCAATTATGTCCTATTTGTCCAAAGAATTGCCAACATACAATATAAAACCTAACAAACTCCCCCTTTGGCATTCTGTGACAAAACTATACAAATAAGTCAAGGTAGGAAAAATAAACAAAAAAACTAAGCTACTCAGGCTCTGTCTTTTGCATTCCTTGTGAAACATGTTTCCTGAAATCAAAACTCAAATACCTAGTGTAAAAGCACGTGATACAGGAAATCAAAACTTCATAAAACATGCTAGTTTGAGATGTGATATTAATGTTAATCAAAACACAAACCGAAGCATTAATACTACAAAACATCAAAACTCAAACAGCTATGCATAAAGTGCAACACAAATGCAATGAAATAACATGCTCCATATCAGTGCATGATATGCAATGCACAAGTAATGCACAAGCCTTACTGCAAACGCTCTATAATTTTATGCAGTAGGCAAATGTATCTATGTCTCTCCCTAATGACCCCAAACGACATATACAATATGTATATAATGAAAGCACAATAATGTCTTAAACATAGTATCTATGTCTCTCCCCAACGACCCCAAACGACATAAGACATAAGTATAAATGTCATATCAATGAAAATCAAGTCAAATGTCAAACAATATTTGTCTCTCCCCCAACGACCCCAACAGACGTATATCAAAAGTATGCATATGAATAAGTGACCAATTATCTATGTCTCATCCCATTGACCCCAACAGACAAGCATGCAAATGACAATGTAGCTGCTCAAAGACACAAGCCAAAATCTTATAAATCTCCCCCTCACTATCAAATCTCTCTCCCTTTTTGTCACAAATGCTGAAGGGAAAAGATACTCAAGGCAACGCAATGGAAGATAACAACCAATCAAATATGCAGTTGATAGCATGCAAGAGCAGAATTAACAAGTAATAGACATCCCCACATACTCAGAATAAATCAGAATGGAGTAAATAATATAAGTGACTCATGTGTGTGTAAAGTGTCACTAATCCAAGGTAAATATAACTCCAAACCTTAATTTTGTGATAAGGGACATGCGAAGCATCACTGCCAATTAGTTTATTCTCCTACTAATAAAAGTCAAACCTTGAAGAACAGTAGGACCTTTCACAAGAAGCTCATTTTGCATATATCTTTCAAAATTTTCTTTTACTCCCCCTTACTTTGAGCATATATGTTTTTCATATTTCAATTTTGTACTTAGCTCAACATATTTTTCTTTTCTTTTCAATAGCTCATAATTTTTTTCATCTTAAGTGTAGGTTCTAATTCATTGAGTAACTAATATGACCCCTATAGCAAGCTTTAGGTCGGTTAACCCAAGTCAAATGACCATAGCCACCATGTTTTGAAATACTTTGAAGACTTAATTGCTCGAGTCAAATAGCCTCGAAAAAGAACATTAAGATATGCACATTTTATCATAAAGGAGCATACTTAAGCTTAGGTCTACTAATGATGGTCAATTCATGTTCAAAGTCAACTTATCAACAAATGACTGTCATCCCAAATCTCATACATGTGGTTAAGTCCAATTTACAATCTCATAGTGTGTGCAGTGCAGATGGTACATGAAGACACCTATACTAAATACTCCAAATCAACCTAAACAAGTAATGGAAACAATGCTATAGCTAATCAATTATACCCAAATATGATCACAACATACACGTTCAAACATGTTATACTTCAGACAGCATTAAACTTTCCATTTCCAATTTTTGTTTTTCAATTTTTCAATCAATTTTTTTTTTTTTTTTTTTTTTTTTTTTTGTGTTTTCCATTTTCAAAACAAACAAGAAAGTATCACCCACAAATAAAAAAGAACTAATTAAGCGCACGAATACAAAAAAAAAAAAAAGCGTGCATGTGCCAAAACAAACATAAGAAAAATGCACATGCATGAAACTACATCCTAAAAAGCAAAACAAACATGTGATGCATGCAAAAGTCAACATCATATAACCATTAAGCACAAACATACATCAGAAATACCTAATCAGATAGGTACATGCATGCTCTTACCTCTAAGAGCACGGTGATCTATATCAAAGTTATTCAGATCACTCTTCTTTACCCAAACTTGTCTAGTGATAGAATGATTTCCAGACAATTGTGTCACCAACTTGGTCAACTGACTCACTTGTGTAGTAAGGAATCTTGTCTGACCAATAACCTCCTGATTTCTATTTCTACTAAAGCTCATGTGACTGTTCAGGACTTGATGACATCTAGGGCGTATGTGTCCTAACTCACCACTATGAAAACATGTCGGGACAAACCTAGGAACAATGTCATGGGGACGCTAAAGTCTATTCCTAGGTCGACAGGTCCTACGCTGTCTAGTAGGCCTCTGTCTAACAAATTTCTTATCCTTAGGCTCAGGGTTAGATACATGTTTAGGCTGATCGATTGCAGGGACAAATGGGGTCTTAGAAGTGCTAGCAGTGTTCTCCTTAAAACCTGGACCTCCCTTATTACCAGCTAGTTTGTCCATTCCAAGAATGTTATCTAGCTTTTCAGAATTGCTAGAGAATGCAAGCAATTGAGACTTAGAATATCCTAAATCACTCAGAAGGTTCTTAACTTGGATCTCAAAAGTCTCTCTCTCTATGGTCAACTCACTCACTTTCCTAGCAGACCTCTCAAGCTCACTGGTGAGTTTCTTAACCTGAGTCTCTAAAGTTTCATTCATTGTTTTCATTTTACTCATAATTGAGGTAGATTCCTTAAAGTGCGCTCTCAACTTCTCATTTTCAAAATTAATTTCTTTATTTTTTGCACTCAAGGCATTGTTCTTGCTAAGAATCTTAAGACTCTCCTTATACATTTTATCATAGGCCTCATAAATATCTACCTCACTCTCATCATCTTCACCAGATTTCTCACAGCTATTTACATCTTCATCATTTTTACTTCCCTGGTCAGATCCACTATTAACTCTAGCAACAAGGGTAACAATTTTTTCACTCTCCTCACGGGTGGATTTCTCACTCTGATTATCCGAGTCAAACTCGTCATCAGTGAGAGTAGCATTCATAGCCTTCTCCTGAGATCTCTTCCTATTAGGACACTCATTCCTCATTTGACCATACCCTTGACACTTATCGCATCTCACACCTCTAGATCTTCTCCTAGATTCACTCGAGGCATCTCTGTATTTCTCTTGAGGTTTGTTTTTATTCCTAAACATCGTTTGAAATTTTTTAGCAAGGTATGACAACTCCTCATCATTAGGTGAGTCAGAATCAGAAGACTCATTCTGGTTGGTGCTACTAGTTTTCAAAGCTATAGACTTCTTCTTAACATGGTTTTCTAAGGTTAGCTCATAAGTCTACAGGGATCCAACTAATTCCTCAACTTTAATAGAATCAATATCCTTACTTTCCTCAATGGCTGTGACTTTCGACCTAAAACGCTCAGGTAAGGATCTAAGGATTTTTCCCACTATCTTAGGTTCAAGGATCCTCTCACCTAGGTTGAAGCTCGAGTTCACAATGTCATTTAAACTCGCATAGAAGGAATCAAAGCACTCATCTTCACTCATTCTAATTTCCTCGAACCTCGTTGTCAACAATTGTAACTTAGAATTTTTAACATCCCGTGTTCCCTCATGTGTAATCTCTAGAATATCCCAAACCTCTTTGGTTACCTCACACATAGGCACTCTCCTAAACTCATTAGGAGAAACAACCTAAACAGGGCATGAAGGGCTTTTCTATTCCAGTTACATTCATCTAAGTCAGCCTTAGACCAGTTTTCTATGGGAGTGGGAGTAACAACATCACCTACTTTTATACTAGGGAAACTCCAACCCTTCACAACACTTAACCAGATTCTCTCATCCATAGATTTTAAAAGGGCTCTTATCCTCACTTTCCAGTAAGCATAATTACTGCCATCAAAATATGGCGGGACATGTAAAGAGCTACTCATCTAGACAAAATTAAGGTCAGGACACGCAATTAGGCTCTGATACCACTTGAAAGTTACGGGATAGCGTTAGACCGTTACTAATTACCCTTTTTAATTTGACCTTATGTGCGTAATTAATCTAATCAAAGTAACAAGTCACTTTAATTAGTTTCTAGATGATTAATCAATCAAGTCTCCACTATAGACAATATGGATTACAGTGTGATTCCAGACTAGCAATTTCACTCATTCTAACTATTGTAATTCCTGCAATCTCTAAGATCTGTTGTTCCTTCCAGTCTCATGATCTGCCACCGTAGATACTGTCTAACCAATTTGCTAGACTTCCTGATCTACCTCCTGTAGCTTCCTGATCTGCTGTTTCCTTCCAGCTTCCTGATCTCCTTCTATTGTCTCTTTCAAGTAGAGTTCCAAGAACCTCCTGTTCTTGTGTTATTCATGTGCTTGTAGTCCACCTCTTCCAAATCCCAATGGAAGAGTAAGTTCCTTAAAAGAAAGGACGCCAGGTGTTTTGGATTATGGAACCTTTGATGTTTTTCAAAACCGGGTTGCCGGATCTCAAGAATTGAATGGATGAATCTCTCAATGAAATATGTTCTTGGATCTCTCAAATCATGTAGAATGTTTCTCTCTTGAAGAATAATGAGGCAACCTCTAATTAATTCGTACACCTTGCCTCTATTTATATATAGGGCAAAACCAGTCTTTTGGGCCAAGTAAAACTTTCCAAAATTGCGAATGTGCACTGCCGCTCGAGCGAGGGTTGAGCGAGTGAAAAGTCTCTGCAACTGTCGCTCGAGCGAGGGTTGAGCGAAGGTCGAGCGAGAGCTGAGCAGTCATCAGTATTTGAATCATAACTTTCTATATAGATTTCCGATTGAGGTGATTCAAAGTGATTTGGTAGGCTAACTCAAAAGGCTATAATTCTTATAGAAATAGCCTTGTCCAAATTCCAATGTCTCGACATGGAAAATCCATTTTAATTTACGATTGAGAATTTGGAACATAACTTGTGCGGCTCTTTGATATCCTTTAGACTTCTGATTGCATGTCCTTGATCATAAGTGATCTTCTTGGACATCTTGACCTCTTTCAATGACTATACTACCAACTCCAAAAGATTTCTTGACTTTTTACAAATTATCAATTATGTTCTATTTGTCCACAGAATTGCCAACATACAATATAAAACCTAACACATATGAAACATAAATCTGTTGCACACTTAAAATCTGTCCAGAGTTCACTTCACGAAATGTCACTTTCCATTAGATGTTATTATATCGTTCTCGAACAGGATGATGAATTGCTATGTTATGCATATTGGTTAAATGTTATGTTTCGTGCAATGTTATAAGTTTTTGATCAGGTTGTTGAATTTCTTGATAATATAAGAATATTTGGATGCAATATAGGTATACCAAATACTATTTTGTGGATGCAATAATGGCTTACAAAATCAAATGAATATGATTAGGTGCATTTGTACATAACATGCTTTACATTTTTTTACCTGTTGAGCTGCTAATTTGTTAGCAACAGTTACGTATTACAAGTAATGTGTTGACTTTAATTGTTGATCAGTTATATGCAAGCGATATTTATACAATTCCATAAAAAATTGTAGAATTTGTTTAGCACAAGGGAAACCTGTTATGGAATACTAGGATAAACTAGTACTTATTTTCATGGAATATAAAATTCATTGAAGACATGACATTATTAATATTTATAAAAACGGTCATTTCATAACACAACATAAAGACTTCACCAAGTACCAAAAGTAAAAATTACTAATTTGACATAATAGATATCAAACATAACATCACAACCTACCGAGAGTAAAGCACTAGATTGACTAGACAGAATATCGACAATAGATTCATCCTTTGACATTACCATTTCAACTACATACTCAAAAGAGTTAAGTTACAATTAAGGGCATGTACTCATTAATCACGATCCCTTTCAGTTTCATCTACCTCTTGACATCACGTGGGGCAAGGCAATGTCCATTTCATAGCCTTCAATAAGCTTCTCGCATCCATACTTATATAGTTGAGCAGTCAAGTATGACCTTGAAATAGTATGTCAGTCTTTGAAATAAGAAACTGAGATACACAATTCTGTTTCAGCTACTAAACTATGGACTACCAATTGTGATACAATACATTGAGTGCAGACAACTAGTTGTCAGAAATCTTGCAAAAGTATATAAAAAAAATGCAATTTGAGTTTTGATTTACCATGCAATGCGTATTGATAGCATGAGCATTACACATTATTTCTCCTTGTGCCGCCGCCGCCGCCGCCGCATTGTTGATGGGCTGAGTATTGTTCCCGAATCCCGAGGTTTCAGTTTTCTTCTACCAGCAAAAGAGAGGATTTCTCGGTCGATTTGCAAGCTTCTTGCTTCTGTTTGTAGAAAAGTAAAAATGGGGGTCTAGGAATGTTGAGGCTTGAATTGGGAGAGGCGTGAATTGGGGGGGGGGGGGGGGGGGGGGGGGGGGGGGTGATTAATGGGGGGCTTGTTTGTTGGAGCTAAATATGGAAATGAATATATTTTGCAACTTTCATTTATACTACATATATTGCAGTATATTTGGTGAAAAAAAAATTGGAAATGTAAAAAATGAATTTTTATTAAAAATGTAGTGCCTGGTGATATTTCCACTAAATTCTTTGGTATTTATTTTTTTATTTACTTATATACCCATATTTAATTTTTGCATATGTTAATTATTCATTTTTCAAATAATATATGCAATTGAGGATGTTTTAACATTTTAAATTATGCTCATATTTAGTTCGCATGAGTTAATTATGTTCAAATTATTTTATGTAATTTATAATGTCTATGAGAATATTTTGTGCATAATCATAACTTGTTAGTTAAAATTATGCTATTAGGATTATTCTCATATAAAGTTAATTGTTTGTGCATGAAAGGATAATATCGGAGTGATCAGTATAATTTTATTAATTTAAGGATTAGCCACAACATTCTTAATTAAATAAAATTATATATTAAGATGGGGATCACATAAGGATTGACGACATTAGATTGTAATTAATTATACTTAATATAACGAATTTTATCCCACAGGAATCTTTGTTATATTTATATAATTAATTAGAATAAAATATCAAATTATTTCATAATATGCCCACGGGTATTATGAACAATTGCGTAGTTTGATAGTTTTATCATAATATCAAATTATTTTCATAACGTACCTATATAGATTAAAGTCATAATTTGATAATTTTATTATAAGGAATAATTGAATATACTAGAATTAAAAATTTAATCCACATGCAATTTTTATGTCATTATATTCAATTTTAACATGCTTTACATTGGTAAACATGCAATCAACTCTATAAAGCATAGTTATCAGATCCGACCTGGACATCGACTTGGTCAAGGTACTAGGTCATTGGGTTATTGGTCGGACCGGTAGGTCATTACTTAAAAATAATTTAATAGTTTTTAAAGTTTAATTTTTTATTTTTTTGCTTAAGACAAACTTAAACTTTCAAGTTATTTGTCATTAATTTTTTTTATGCATTTAATGATTTTTTGAACTCATTTATTAATGATAATGACTAAAATTTTGATTTTATAAATTTGTATATTATATTAAAAAAATTCCCTTTTTTTAATGTACAAATTATTTATTAGTTATTATTAACCAAAAAATGTGTATTATCTATTCAATTTATCTTAGTTAAAATTAAATTTTTTTTCAAACAAAATAATTATTTGAAATTACAAAATGAATGAAAATGTTGGACTAATTCAAATTATTCATATATTAGATGTAGTTCATTACACAAAAAGATAATAAAGTGTTACTTGCACTAGTGGTAAAGTCATGCTCTAGTTAGTTAGAGGTCAAGTGTTCAAATCATTGGTACCTAAAATATCAATGTTGAAGAGTTTTAAAATTTGGTTTAAAACTCAATTTAGTCGACCCGGCCCGGACGATCAACCCGATTTTGACCGAACCACTTGCATTTATATAAATTCAGCTTAGAAATGACAATTTAACCCGCTCCGCCCCGTCTCCGCTGGGACCCGCCCCGAATGGGGCAAAAAAATTCTCCCCGAACAGGTTGGCGGGGCAAGGTTCAGGGTGCTGCCCCGTGTCGGGTCCGAGGCGAGGCGAGGCGGGGAGGGGATACCCCACCCCGAACCCGCCCCGTGAATCATGCCAAAAAAAATTTTAAATTAACTTTATTTTGTCTGGCTTAGTCCATACAAGCCCATCCCACACCCACAGCCCAATTACAAAACACAAATTCTCACATTGAGAAGGGGATTAGGGTGCAACAGCTGCGCCTCGTCTGGAGGAATTAGTGGTCAACAGCCGGTTGACCCGGCTTATTTTCCAAAATAGTTTTTGACCAATTTAAAAAAAAAATGATGAAATGCATAAAAATGTGAAAAAATCTTCATTCCCATTTATACCCTCCTTTTAAAAAATACCCCCAACGCCGCCGACTTTCCCGCCCGCACGACCCCATCGTCGCCGAGCAACGCCATCTCCATCTTCTAACTTGAAGAAGGTGAGTTTTGAAACCATGGAATACATTTAATTTTTGAAATAAATGTGAGATTAGAAGTAGATTTATTGATTATACTATGCCAAAATGGTTTGAATGTGTGATTGGGTTGTTAAACACGAGTTTTTTGGGACTGGAGACCGCCGGAACGGCGATCTCCAAGTGAAGAAGGGACAAGACCGCCGGATCCGCCAGGCCGTCGGGCGGATTCAGTCCGCCCAGATGGCCCAGCAGCTGGGCCTTCCGGGCGGCCCAGCAGCTGGGCCTTCCGGGCAGCCCAGCTGGGCCGTTTGGCCCGGATATATTTTTTTAAAAAAATTAATATTTAAATTTAATTAATTTACATATTAATATTTAATTAATTTAATGATTAATATTTAATGTAAATATTAATATTAATATTAATTTATTTTTTATTTATGTAATTATTTATTCATTTGTTTATTAATTATTTAATTAATTGAGTATTTAATTAATTAATTAATTTATGTTAATTACGTATTTAATTTTTCGTAGTTAAATATTTCGTTAATTAATTGTCGTAAATAAATATGTATCTTCTTCGTTTAATATGTAATTAATTAATTTTTTATTTAGTTAAATATTTCGTTAATTAATTGTCGCAATTTTTTTTCAATTAATTAATATTTAAAAACATTAATATTTAAATGAAATATTTATATTTATATTAAACAAATATTAATATTTAAATATTAATATTTCATTTAAATATTAGTATTAATATTAAGTATTAATATTAATTTAATTTTTTATTTATGTAATTTTTTATTTATTCGTTTGTTAATTATTTAATTATTTGTGTATTTAATTAATTAATTTATTTATTTTAATTACGTATTTAGTTAATTGTCGTAATTTTTTTTCAATTAATTAATATTTAAGAATATTAATATTTAATTAAATATTAAAATTAATTTAATTTTTTATTTGTGTAATTATTTATTTATTCGTATGTTAATTATTTAATTTATTGTTTATTTAATTAATTAATTAATTTATTTATGTTAATTACGTATTTAATTTTTCGTAGTTAAATATTTCGTTAATAAATTGTCGCAATTAAATATGTATTGTCTTCGTTTAATACGTAATTAATTAATTTTTTTATTTAGTTAAATATTTCGTTAATTAATTGTCGTAATTTTTTTTCAATTAATTAATATTTAAATGAAATATTAATATTAATATTTAAATTAAATATTAATAATTATTTAATATTCATATTCATATTTCATTTAAATATTAGTATTAATATTAAATTAATTTTTTATTTATGTAATTTTTTATTTATTCGTTTGCTAATTATTTAATTAATTTTGTAATTAATTAATTAATTAATTTAATTAATTGTGTAATTATTTATTTAATTGTGTAATTATTTATTTATTCGTTTGTTAATTATTTAATTAATTAATTAATTTATTTAATTATGTATTTAATTTCTCGTAGTTAAATATTTCGTTAATTATTTGTCGTAATTAAATATGTATCTTCTTCGTTTAATATGTAATTAATTATTTTTTATTTAGTTAAATAATTCGTTAATTAACTGTTGTAATTTTTTTAAAATTAATATTTAATTAATATTTTTAAATATTAGTATTTAAATGAAATATTAACATTTAATGTAAATATTAATATTAATATTAAATATTAATATTATTTTAATTTTTAATTTTTGTAATTTTTTATTTATTCGTTTGTTAATTATTTAATTAATTGTGTATTTAATTAATTAATTAATTAATTTATTTATTTAATTGTGTAATTATTTATTTAATTGTGTAATTATTTATTTATTCTTTGGTTAATTATTTAATTAATTGAGTATTTAATTAAATAATTTATTTATGTTAATTACGTATTTAATTTTTCGTAGTTAAATTTTTCGTTAATTAATTGTCATAATTAAATATGTATCGTCTTCATTTAATACGTAATCAATTAATTTTTTATTTAGTTAAATATTTCGTTAATTAATTGTCGTAATTATTTTTCAATTAATTAATATTTAAAAATATTAATATTTAAAGGAAATATTAATATTTATTTAATTATAATATTAATATTTAAATTAAATATTAATATTTATTTAATATAAATATAAATATTTCATTTAAATATTAATATTAATATTAATTTAACTTTTTATTTATGTAATTTTTTATTTATTCGTTTGTTAATTATTTAATTAATTGTGTATTTAATTAATTAAGTAATTATTTTAATTACGTATTTAATTTTCTGTAGTTAAATATTTCGTTAATTAATTGTCGTAACTAAATATGTATCGTCTTCATTTAATACGTAATTAATTAAATATTTCTTTATCGTTGTATCTTGCGTATAGTAGTTAGTTTAATTTTTTAATATTACGATTCATCCATTATTATTTGCACAAGATTCTAAAAGTGGAAATTTATAAATTTTTCAGGATGGAATATCATTTAGACGACGCCGTTTGATAGGTCCCCAGCAAAGTTACAGCGAATTGTAACTTTGCTACATTTACGATGGTGGAGGATATGCTCGATGAGGAGCATGCAGACATGTTGCGTCGGTCCTACTTATGGCCCATGCAGACGTTGCGAGACATACAGTTTTCTGGCCAGCTGCTCGATACATTGTTATGTCGGCTACTTAAACCAGTAGACAGAGATGTCCTCAGATTTGATATTGGGGGTAAGGTAGCTACATTTTCTATTTTTGAGTTTGCACTCATTACTGGTTTGAGATGTACGGGGGCAGAAGCAGCAAAAGCCCGTATTCCGAAGAATAAGAGACCGTTGAATGAGTATTTTCATGGGCAGCCGACAATGACACTGGGTCAGTTGGGAGACGCATTCAGGGACTGCGCCCAGATGTCTGACAAGTTTAAGCTTGGTTTGGTGCTTATCGTGGAGAGCGTGCTTAGATGTCATCATAGGAAGACGTCAATTGACGTTTTCCATCTGGAGGTTGTTGATGACTTCGATACCTTCAAAACTATCCATGGGGACAAAGTTGTTATATAGATACATTATGCCACTTCAGGAGGGGCTATTCATTGCCTAAGGGGGTAAGCCAGAGCGCAAGTACGATGCGTACGGCATGCCGTTAGCTGTACAGGTAAAATGTTTAAAATAATGAATTATCTATTTTTTATTAAATTTTACATATAATAATTGCAATGATTGCAGATATGGGTATATGAGACTGTTCCCATCTTGGCTTCCCGGTATGCGACGAGAGGGGAGACATGATTCCCTCGGATGCATCACTGGCGAGCACAAGACAAGCCGCTCGTCAAACACTTATCTGCTCTCCTCGACGATCCTGAGGTACTAATTATACATTTACGATTTATGTTTTATGTCCTTTCGAAATCTCGATTAATTGTAAGTAACCTGGGTGAAATTTTCATAACTCAGCTTGAAGTCATCGCTGAGTTGAGACCGTCAATCGAGGAAGAGGGTCAAATTTATCTCCGCGACTTGTCTGGGCCAGTTACGACAGACGACCATGTGCCCGAGCACGTTGCCGATAGATTGGGGGTATGTTTATTGAATATCATTTTTGCTTATTGTGGTTTTGATTTCTTAAAATTAATTTATTCATTTGTTAACTTTAATATTGTAGGAGTGTCAGCCAGTATCACCTCCGTCGAGTGTATCACCTCCGTTGAGGATATCACCTCCACCGAGGGTATCACCCCCACCGAGCAGATCTTTGTCGACGATAAGATATCTTCCTACACGTAATCGCAATGCTGCCAGTGATGATTTGTTCCAGCTTTTCACTACATTTATGGGGAAGATGAGAGTGGAAGTAGCGGATTTAGGAGCCCTTCGTACGGAGTTACGAGCCGGTTTAGGAGCCCTTCATACTGAGGTCGAAGGGTTACGAGGTGACATAGTAGCCCTGCGGGATACTCGTGACTCTCGGGATGGAGCAGGCCACCGAGGAGACGGTGGTTATCATGATAGAGGGGGTGATGGAGGGCATGACAGTTTTCAAGGAGGAGGGGATCAGATGGGGTATGATGATCCGACGTGTACGTCGGAGGCTGCATTCGACGCATTTTTTGCAGACACTTATCAGCGGCAGTCCTCGATCGATCCAACGGCGGAGACGGTTCAGGGTGTACCCAAGGTGGAGGAGGCAGTTGTGGGAAAACCGGAGGTGGTCGTGGAGGTTGAGAGGGTACTAGAGATGGTGGAGGTTGAGAGGGTACCGGAGATGGTGGAGGTTGAGAGGGTACCGGAGATGGTGGAGGTAGAGAGGGATGTGGTGGAGGGCGAGAGGACGCCAGACACGATGGAGGATGTAGTCCTTGTGTCGGAGGGGATGACAGAGGTCAGGAGGGGGCAGAAGCGTGCTACTGACGTGCCAGATGTGGTGGTAGGTAAGAGGCAAAGATTGCCGTCATAGTATATCGTTTCGCCCTTCATGGCCGAGGCGAAGAGAAGAACGTTCATGGACGGGACATTTCTCAATCTCTTTCGCGAGGTCGACCCCGTTAGGCAAAAAGCAATTGATGAGTGGTTTAAATCTCTTAAACCCGAGTAAGTATTTTATGATTTCGTTTTTGTCGTTATGAAATTATTTATGATTTTTGTAACAACTCAGTTTTTTTCTCGTCATTTTTTCAGAGATAGCTACACCATCGGGGAGAGGAGGATATTGAATCCCAGACGATGGTTTGAAGATGTATTAAGATCAGGAACTTGGCTCGCAGACGATGTAAGTGTATTTGAGCACATGGTGATTTAATTTCGTTACATAAGTTCTTGTTTTATGTAATTAAATAGTCACACTCTTATTTTTGTGTTTTTACTGTAGCATTTTGACGTGGCCATGGAAATGTTGCGCGGTCGAGCTCAGAGATACCCGAGATCGTTTGACTTTCCTGGTCGAGTCATCCTCAACTCCGGGTTTGCACGTATCGTTGATATTGAGCATAGCACGCTACTATTACAAGGAAACGGATACGTGCTGCCTGAGTACATGTTGGAGTGGGTCATTGGGCTGTAGCCGACCTATGGAAAGCTGTGGGCGGATTGTACACATATATACGTGCCGGTGGTTGTGAACTCACATTGTTTTGCAGTTGAGATTATTTTTGCTGATTCGACTATATATGTGTACGATTCGGATCATAGCTGTTTGTCACAAGACCAACTGCAGCTAATACTGGAGCCGATGTGTGTGATAGTTCCCATGATGGCTAGACATGCGATGATTAGAGTAAATGATAGACTAGCCATTGAAAGGGTCACGACGACACCGAGACAAGGACTGTCGTAAGTATTTACAAGTTTTTAATTTGAAAAACTTATTTCTAGCTATATGCTATCGATTTAATATATTATTATTTACTTGCAGGGGCGATTGTGGTATGTTCACAATAAAGTATATAGAATTTTTGAGTATTGATCGTCAGGTTGATACAATAACTCAATCGTGGATAGATATGTGGAGGTTGAAGTTAGCCTGCGATATGTATGAAAATAATTGTGATCATTAGTCTACTATGTAATATTATTTTTTTATTGTAACTCGTGTCATAACTTATTTATGAAAATATGAAAATAGTAAAGAAATTAATATATGAAAGTAACATCGATTTCGAAACATCATTTTGTAATTGAAAAACAATAGAATGTCACATGTAATTACTTGTACAACACAGTAAATATGAAATAACAGGCAGAATGTGTAAACAGTACATAAAAATTAAATTTTATTCAACATCCGTTTCATTGTTGTGTAGAGAAATCTGACTTGGACAAAATCTTCTAGTATGCCCCGTTGCACCGCATCTACCGCACTTGCGCGGTTGGAGAAATTCTCCGGTAGATGGTATTCTAGATGTATGTCTACGCCCAGGAGTACGTGCTCTGGCGTCAGGTGGCAATAAATTATTCAGTGGAAGAATGTGGTCGGGAACTTCTCACTCGGCTTCATTTGGTAGAGGAAATATAGTTTCGGCATATGCTGCTCTCCAGTAATCAGCCATATAATAATGAGTGCATAAACTGTGTGGTGGAATTCCTCTATGCTTAGCCACTGCGACTGCAAGAGCACATGGATAACTTTCCAACTGAAACTGTCTACATGTGCATGTGTTATCATTCAAACTCACGATCCAGCCCATATTACGTCCGCATCTCACAGAGAAGCGAAATTGATCCAGCGGTTCCACAATTAGCTTTCTCGCCACCTCTAGAGTTTTGAAGAGTTTTCTTCCTGAGCCGGGGTCAACGCACTTGTACAATTATGTGATTCCTCACGTTTGTCATGAAACCACATCTGTAACTTTTGTTGAATATTCTCAAGCATTGCGAGAATTGGTAACTCTCGATCCTTCTTGAATAATGAATTGAGCGACTCCGCATTGTTCGATGTCATTATATTGTATCGACGTCCTGGAAAATGTGACCATGCCCAATGTTCAACCCCTATCTCTATTAAATATTCCCATGCACCGTGTGATTTATGTTCTATTTCGACCATAAACTTATCGAACTCTTCAACTATATGCTTCTGCAGCTTTCCTGAATAATGTAACGATACCACTACCCTGATATTTAGTCTTCAGATTACCCTGTATATGGTACATGCAATAACCATGATGTGCGTTGCAAGAGGGTAAATTTGGATGTTGGCGTCTTGACATGTAGCAATAATCAACTTCCCTTCATATCTAGCTTTCAGGATTGTACCATCAATTAGAATTAGGGGTCGTATCGCATTTCGAAATCCTCTAATGCATTGTCCGAGAGCCATAAACAAGTACTTGAAGCGATTCTCGTCATCGCTCTCAATAAAAAACGCTGAGTCAAGATTAGTTCTCCCCATATTATGGCAATACCTGGCCAATTTGGCATAACTCTCCTCGGTCGATCCTATTAAATCCTGCAATGCACATTCTTTAGCCTTCCAGGCCTTTTGATAGCTTAGGTTAATACCATAATTTCGATGCATGTCATTGGCGATATCTGCAGGTTTGTAGATAGTCCGTTGGTCCTCAAACCTGTGCATTATCTCTCGCCTAATAAACCATGATTGAGCTTGCCTGTGATCATTTTGACGAATACCCACTTCGTAATTGTGTTCTCGCGCATACTTGCGAACTATAAAGCACTCATTTGTTTCCATCTTAGTCGAGCTCAAACGCCAACTGCAATTATCGTCCACACAAATAATTGTGTACGCAGATTTGTTTGATTTTTTAACTTTGAACTCAAAGTTATGTTTTATTGCAATCCGGTGCGCAGCTTCCTGCAAATATCTTTTCGATTGGAACAGTTGATCCACATACAAATCTTCATCTTCAGGAACTACACGCAAACAATTAGAAGAGTGTGTACTTGGCCCAGCATGTGAACTCCTACCAGACTCATGTCTTTGTCTAGATACAGCAAGCAAATCCTCATTGGTAAATTGCCTTCCAAACTTGTTGTCTTGAACTTTATCGTGAATTCTGTGTGTAACCGTGAGACCGTGGTAAGTAGCAACTGTTTCGGGAATAACCACATCATCCTCACGAGCAATCTCAACTGTATCCCAAAAATCATTTACATTACAACCCTCTCCATCGGAGACTTCGTGATCACCCTCGGGGACATTATTTCTCAATAAAGTTACGCCAATAGGAGTCGACTTTCAGCCTTGGTTCAATGTAATTAGATGCTTCATTTGCACTTCAGAAGTAACTTTCATAGGCGGAATACTCATGGTTGAATGCTTCTGAAATAAAAATGACAATTCCATATCGTACTGAGAGGATCGACGTTAAGCATGTTTTGTATTTCTTGATACATTTCCATAAACAGTGTTTTCTTTGTTATATATTGCATTAACCCCATCTCCTTCACTTGTCCATTTCCATTCTCATTGGCCACTTTTCTTCTTTTCAAATTCACCGAAATAACAAATTGGGACACATGCCATGGATCTGCATTATGAATTAAAATACCAGAACACAATTAATTAAATATAAGAAATTATAAGGATCTTTAAAAAAAAAATCGGATCCGCAAGACCCAGACGTGCGGGCCGTGCGGATCCGCACGTACAGGTAGTGCGGATCCACACGGCGGGTAGTGCGAAAACTAATTTTTTCATCCGTTTGGCTAAAAAATTTATCTACCAACGTAAAAATAGCGAATCAATTTTTCGATTTAATGATAATGAAATTAAAAATACGTAAAATATATATTATTTCCTCTGTTTACCTAAACAATTATAGATACAGATTATAAAATTGAATCTAACAACGTAAAAATAACGAATCAATTTACTAATTTAATGAAAGTAAAATTAAAAATACGTAAAATATACTTACCGATTCCAATTAATGGCTCTAGAAACAGTATTTTTTGATGTGTGTTTCTAAATTTATGAATTTTCAAATTTGAAACAGATGAAAAATGGAACACTTTTCAACTGTGTTGGATTCAACAGATGAACAAAGTGAAATTACATGAGAGTGTGGATGTGATTTTTTTATAGTCAACATAAGGGTATTAATGTTTTTCAATCAATAACCCAATTTTGTTATTATATAACAAGTTTAAGGGTAAAATAGTCTTTCACGCATTAGATGGCTATTGTGGAAAATGTTTCAATTTTTTTGCCAAAGTGAAAAAGTAGCCCTTTGACTTGGCTATACTAAAAAGTACCCCGCCTCGTCTTCATTCTTCAACAGACAAAAACTCTACCAATTGCCCGTCGTCAGTCGTCTACCTACCAATCGGCCAATCTCTCAGCAATTCTACACTCTCAAAAACCCTTCACAGTTTCGGCAGCTTCTTCTCACTTCTCAGCTTGGAATTCAGGTTCGGCTCAGTTAGTTTTCAGGTTCGGTGCTGCTCCAGTTTTTCTAATCACGACTTCCTGGTTCTCTTCATGATGCAGATGCGCCAAATTGACTGTATTTACTTCACTTGATTCATCATTTGAAATTATTTAGAGCACTGGACAAGATTGCCATAGGATCACTTTTGAGGTCAACTGAAGTTTTTGATAAGTGCACGATAAATAAATTATTCCTTTCCTTTGTATTCATTTTCTAATAAGTTTCTGATACAGTGATACTTGTGGCATTAACATAGTGGTAATAGAGCTTTTAATAATATTAAAAGGATTAATATGCTGAACTGGATTTTGTTTGCAGGTAAGAAAGCAATACAATGTTAGTCTCTGATTTTGCTCTTTTGTTTTGATTTCATTACAAAATTCAACAGTCAATGGTTTGCACTTGCACGTGTTTCTTCTATCAATTGTGGATTCAAAGACCATTTCTTCTCTCCTCATATTTCCCTTTGAAAATGTAACAGGAAAAAAATGGGGCAACAAACAGAGCAAGCCCCTACCCAGTCCCGCCCCGGTTAAGGCGGGGCGGGTGGCGGCGCAGGGTGGGGTGGGACAGGGCGAGAGTGCCCCTCCTCGAACCCGCCCTATTGCCATCCCTAACTCAGCTTGCCCTGCCCGGACAAGGGCCCGAGTCACCGGATTCACGGGCCGATCGTCTGGGCCGGGCCGGGTTTAATAACTATGCTATAAAGCCTCAATTTTAACGTTATGTAGCTTCACAACCTGATAATTTCTCTAACATTCGTTGTGACATTATTGAATTAAAGGGTGACAACTATAAAATGTGGAAGGAGAGAATTATTCTCCATTTATGGTGGACGGATATTAATTATGCTATTAGAAAAGACGAACCACCTGAAATTTGCGCTTTATGAAAAATGGGAGCGATCTAATCGCCTCAGCGTAATGTTCATAAAGACTAAAATTTCTACTAGTATACGTGGTTCTGTCGATCAACGTGACAAGGTCCAGGACTTTATAAAGGCCATCGATGAACAATTCCTCACTTCAGATAAGACATTAGCAAGTACCTTTATAATGAAGTTCTCATCCTAAAAGCTCACCAGTGTGAAAGGTGTGCGCGAGTACATCATGTAAATGAGAGACATTACGGCTCAACTTAAGAAACTCAAGGTTGAGATGTCCGAATCTTTCATTGTGTACTACATCTTAAATAGTCTCCCACAAGAGTACGGACACTTCAAAATCTCGTACAACACACATAAGGATAAATGATCAATTAATGAATTAATGACTATGTGTGTTCAAGAGGAAAGGATGCTAATAATGGAACGAGGTAAAAGTGTAATGCTTACTACAACTCGTGGGAAGGGAAAAGCTCAAGTGAATAAAAGGGGAAAGGTAAAATACCACCTCAGGCTAATATCAAGAAGGAGGCCAAGTGTTTCTTCTGTAAAAAGAAGGGACACGTGAAGAAAGATTGCACCAAATACAAGAAATGGCTTGAGGATAAGGGTAATCCAACCTCATTTGTTTGTTATGAATCTAATATGGTTAATATAAATATTAACACCTGGTAGATTGACTCTGGATCTACAATCCATGTTGTAAACTCCTTGCAGGGTATACAAAATCTAAGAAAGCCAATGGAAAGTGAGCAGAATATCTTATCCGGAAACAAGATGGGCTCACATATGGAGGCAATAGGAACATGCAATTTAATTTTAAGTAGTTGTTTTGTTTTGCAATTAGATAGGACATTTTATGTTCCAAGTTTTTCACGAAACTTGATATCTATTTCCAAACTTGTTCCCTTGGGATATTTCTTTAATTTTTCAAACACGTCATTCAGTTTATTATATAATTATGATTGTGTTGGGAATGGTATTTTGTCTGATGGTCTTTATCGTATTAATTTACAAAACAATATCACTTATAGTTCAATGCATGTTCACACTGGCAATAAACGGTGTAATATTAATGAGGACTCCTATATGTGTGACAATCTCTATAGATAGAATTAAAAAATTAGTAAATGATGGGGTACTTAGTATTCTAAATTTTACTGATTTTGACACATATGTGGACTGCATTAAAGGAAAACAGACCAACAAGTCAAAGAAAGGTGCCAATAAGAGTTAGGACATATTAGAAATCATATATACTGATATATGTAGTCCAGACATGGACTCACATGGTCAAAAAAAATATTTCATCACCTTTATTGATGATTATTCACGATATATGTATCTCTACTTGCTTCATAATAAGAGCGAAGCATTGGACGCCTTTAAAACCTTTAAGGTTGAAGTAGAGAAATAATATGAGAAAAAAAAATTAAGATCGTAAGATCAGATAGAGGTGGAGAATATTACGGTAGATACACAGAGGATGGACAATCACTTGGTCCATTTGCTAATTTTCTTTAAGAGTATGAGATAGTTGCCCAATATACCATGCCTGGTTCACCAGACTAGAATGGTGTGGCAAAAAGAAGAAATAGAACATTATTGGACATGGTGCAAAGCATACTTAGTAGCTCCAATCTTTCTAAATCCTTGTAGACTAAAGCACTTAAGACGACAGTGTATATATTAAACCGAGTTTCAACTAAGGCTGTCCCAAGGACACCATTTGAATTATTGAAAGGTTCGAAACCGAGTTTGCGACATATGCACGTTTGAGGATGTCCGTCTGAAGTGAGGATCTATAATCCACAAGAGAAGAAGCTGGACCCAAGGACCATTAATAGGTATTTCATTGGATATGCCGAAAAATCTTAAAGGATACAGATTCTACTGTTCATCTCATAGCACTAGGATTGTGGAATCAAGAAATGTTAATTTTCTTGAGAATGACTTGATGAGTGGGAGCGATTAAACCAGAAACAAAGTTTCTAAGCTTGATCATTTAGAATCTCAACCTCTCCATTGGTCATAGTTCAAGCACCCCTTAAGTACAAACATGTGTCGAACAACCAATTACTGAAATTCTACAAGCTACTGACAATATTCAAGTAGATCAGTAATTACCAGAACCTCCTGAACAAATAGTTGAGCCACAAGCTTCTCAAGAAGTTGATGGTACAACATTAAGAAGATCTACTAAAACCAAAAGGTCAGCAATTCCTAATGATTATAAAGTGTATCTACAAGAACTTGATCACAATATTGGAGCCGAAAATGATCCTAAATCAGTCTCACAAGCTGTGAGTTGTAAAGAGTCAGAATTATGGTACAATGTCATGAAGGAAGAAATGAGTTCCATGAAGAGAAATGAAGTCTGGGATCTTGTTGAGTTGCCTAGTAATACCAAAGCCATTGGCTGTAAATGGGTCTTCAAGACTAAGAAAGACTCACTAGACAATATTGAGAGATACAAGGCGAAACTTGTTGTTATGGAATTCACTCAAAATGAGGTAATCGATTACACGAAGACATTCTCTCCGGTATCTAAAAAAGATTCTCAACGTATTATTTTGGCATTAGTAACACATTTTGACCTTGAGTTACAACAAATGGATGCGAAAACAACATTTCTCAATGGAGATTTAGAGGAGGAAGTTTATATGAAACAACCTAAAGGATTTCCCTCTAATGATGGTGATCATTTGGTCTGTAAGCTTAATAAGTCTATATACGGTCTGAAACAAGCGTCCCGTCAATGGTATTTGAAATTCCATGGAGTAATTTCTTCATTTGAATTTGTTGAAAATCCCATGGATCAATGTATATACCAGAAAGCTAGTTGGAGTAAGATTTGTTTTCTTGTTTTATACGTAGATGACATTTTATTAGCGACCAATGATAAGGTTTTGCTACATGAGGTGAAACAATTTCTCTCTTAACATTTTGATATGAAGAATATGGATGAGGCATCTTATGTCATTGGCATTAAGATTCATAGAGATAGATTGCGAGGGATCTTGGGTCTATCTCAGGAAACCTATATCAACAAAGTTTTAGAGAAATTCCGGATGAAATATTGTTCACCAAGTGTAGCTCCCATTGTGAAGGGTGATAGGTTCAATTTAAACCAATGCCCGAAAAATGATCTAGAAAAGGGAAAAATGAAGAACATTCTATATGTTTCTGCTGTCAGAAGCCTAATATATGCTCAAGTCTGCACAAGGCCTGACATTGCATTTGCTATAGGAATGTTAGGACGATATCAAAGTAATCTAGGTATGGACTACTGGAGAGCGGCAAAAAAATTAATGTGGTACCGTCAAGGAACCAAAAATTACATTCTTATGTATAAACGGACGGATAATCTGGAAGTGATTGGCTACTCAGATTCAGACTTTGCCGGTTGTGTTCATTCATGAAAATCAACATCAGGGTATATTTTTATGATGGCTACTGGAGTTGTATCATGGAGGAGTGCTAAGCAAACATTAACTGCTACTTCCACTATGGAAGCCGAGTTCGTTTCTTGTTTTGAGGCTACTTCGCATGGTATATAGATCAAGAGTTTCATATATGGGCTTAGAGTTGTGGATTCCATTTCTAGGCCATTAAGAATTTATTGCACTAATTCAGTTGCTGTCTTTATGGCTAAGAACAACAAAAGTGGTAGTCGAAGTAAACATATCGACATTAAGTATTTAGCGATAAGGAAACGTGTTAAAGAAAAGAAAGTAGTCATTGAGCACGTAAGCACTGAATTGATGATCGCTGATCCTTTGACTAAAGGCATGCCACCATTGAAATTCAAGGATCATGTAGAGAAAATGGGACTTGGTTCCAGTATGTAATGATATATACAAAATTTTGTACGAAACTCTTATTTATTGTGATATTTTCTCATATTTATGCGCGCCTTAATTTATTTGAGAAAATACATTTATGTAGGACAAAGAATAAGACATGTGGTCTTTTTCATTAAGTAATGTTACCATATAAAGAATAATTCTTAAGAAGCTAAGTAACATATCCGTTTCAGATTCATCTCTTCAACAGTCATGGTCCAACATTTATTGAGATTTCAGTTTCAACATTAATAAGAGTATTTGAAGAGATTGGTAACCTAAGCCATAACTTGATGGGAGTTTGGCTATAAATAGAGATGGTTTTGGTCCCTAAGCTCACCATTTGAAAATATAGCATATATAGGTTTTGGAATAATTATTCAAGTTTATTATTCACCAAATAATAATATATGTACAATGCTGAGGAATAAGGAAATAGAATAATGTAAATAGCTAACTATCCTAATATACAAAATTACAGGATTAATTTAACAAGCTAAAGATCAAAACCAAATCATGTGATATCCTATTAAGCCCCCTCAAGACGGTGATCCAGAGGAGACGCCAATCTTGAAAACCAAGTCGCACAGCCGAGTCCAAGAAAGAGGCTTGTAAGAGCATCGACAAGTTGATCGACAGAGGAGACATAAGACACACGAAGCATGGAGCGCTGAACAAGGTCCCGAACAAAATGATAATCAATGGAGATGTGTTTCATGCGAGAGTGAAAAATGGGATTAGCACATAGATATATAGCGCCAATGTTGTTACTGTAGATGACCGGTGGTAAGGAAAGTGAAACCCCAAGCTCAGCAAGTAAGGATCTAACCCACTGAACTTCCGATGCGGCAGAGGCAATTGCCTTATATTCAGCTTTAGTAGAAGAGCGAGCCATAGACCGTTGTTTCTTCGAGCTCCAGGATATGGGGTTAGGACCAATAAAGAGAACATAGGCCCCTGTAGATGTGCGATCATTAGAATTCTCGGCCCAGTCAGCATCGTTAAAGCAGTGTAGGGACAGGGAGGGACTTGCACGAAGGCAAAGTCCAAGATCACTAGTGCCATTTAGATAACGAAGCAGGCGCTTGGCAGCACCCCGATGATGTTCAGTCGGAGCATGCATAAACTATGAGAGCTTGTTGACGGCAAAGGCAATGTCAGGACGTGTGACAAGGAGATATTGAAGACCCCCAACAACTTAGCGATACAAAGTGGCGTCTGTGGGGGGTAGAGCCATCATAAAGAGAAAGAGTAGTACCAACAGCAAGAGGTGTTTGAACTGGCTTAGATGAAAGCATGTTGTGGTGAGCAAGTAAATCTACAATGTACTTCTGTTGGGAGAGGAAGCTTGAGTGTTGGCAGGAGAGAACCTCGATACCGAGGAAGTAAGATAGGGACCCCAAGTCTTTGATGGAGAACTTGGCAGCTAGCTTATCAATGACGTGAGAAACAAAGGCAGTGTCGTTACCCGTGAGGATTAAGTCATCAACATAAACCAAGAAGTAAGCAGTGATACTATGGCGGTGGAACACAAAGAGTGACGTGTCGGACTGGGCATTGACAAAGCCTAGCTCAAGTAGAAAGTTGAGAAGTGCTTGATACCATGCCTGATGCACTTGCTTAAGCCTGTAGAGGGCTTTCTTGAGTTTGCACACATAAGAGGGAAAATTGGCATCGATAAAGCTTGGGGGTTGTGCCATATAAACCTCTTCACCAAGATGACCATGAAGAAATGCATTATTGACGTCAAGTTGCCGAAGAGCCCAACCACGCGACAGTGCCAGACTCAGAACGAGGCGAACAGTGGTGGGCTTTACTACGAGGCTGAAGGTATCATAATAATCAATGCCAAGACGTTGGTGAAAACCTTTGGCAACGAGACGAGCCTTGTATTTGTCAATGGAACCATCAGGATGGCGCTTTATGCGAAATATCCATTTACAATCAAGTAGATTCTGCGAGCCACTGGAAGGAACAAGATCCCATGTGCCATTCCAAAGAAGTACATCAAACTCAGTAGACATGGTAGAGCGCCAATGAGGATCAGTAAGCGCTTGGGTTACACTGGTGGGCTCAATGTCGGTGGGTGGAATGGAAGAGACAAGGCAATACTTAGGGTTCGGTTTGTGAATGTGATTTTTGGAGCGTGTAAGCATGTGGTGGCTATTGGGGACGGTTAAAGGTAAGATGGAAGTAGCTGGAGGGACTATAGAAGGAGGGGTAGAGCTTAGCGGTGAGGGATCATCATTGGAGGCAGCAGGCGAGACCAAGGACGGGGTTTCATCATTGAGCACGGGAGGCGAGCTGGCAGCACCACCACACGAGGGGGACGGAACAATGAAGAAAGGAGGAGATGGCAACAGAGGATTGGAGGGAAAGATAGACGAGGTGGGAATGGAGAACGGAAAAATGTCCTCAACAAACTCAACATGATGAGAGGTAAATATTTTTGAGGAGGATGGATCATAGCAGAGATAGACACTTTGTGTTAAGGAGTAGCCGAAGAACACAAGCATGAGACCAAAGTTCCAGTTTGTGTGAGGTATATGGACGTAACCACGGGTAACACTGACAGCTGAAGACACGAAGCTTATGAAGATTGGGGGGGCGACCAAATAACTTTTCAAATGACTGCATAGAGATGTTGGATTCGGGCATGCGATTGATGAGGTAGGTGGCGGCGACAAAGGCAAAGGGCTAGAAGGTAAGAGGGATAGAGGCATGATGGAGAAAGGTGAGGTCGGTATCAACAATATGACGGTGACGACGTTTGGAACATTGTGTTCCGGAGTATGTGGAGGTGTGGTGAGGTGTGTAATCCCACTGGAGGCAAGGAAGGGACGAAGGGCAACATACTCCCCCCTCCCATTATCGGAATATAAGGTAACGATTTTAACGTGAAAATAGTTTTCCACAAGAGACCGAAATTTGACAAAAGTATCAAGAACGTTAGATTTTTGCCAGAGTGGATACCACCATATGCACCGAGTAAAAGGTCTATAAACACAACATAGTACTTAAAACCATCAACAGAAAGAACGGGGGAAGACCACACGTCAGAAAAAATCCATTCAAGGGGCGTCGAAGAGGAAAGAGTAGATTCATAAAATGGAAGCTTATGGCTTTTATTAATCTTGCAAGAATTAAAAGCAAAGTTTGATAAACAACTCGACGATAAAGAAAAAAACATTGGACGATACTAAATGACGAATAATTTTGTGAGATGGATGACCAAGGTGGGAGTGCCACACAGATATGGAGGGAATGACAGGCGAAAGAGCATGTGGTGGAGCCGACGAGCTTGCTTTGACCGGCCAATAATAAACAATGTCCCTATGCAGTCCTTGGAGAAGAAGGGCCCTCGTATGACGATCCTTCATCTGAAAGCCAGACAAGGAGAAAACAACATCAACATTATTACAGTTACATAATTGAGAAATCGAGATAAGATTTTTGGTCATAGTGGGAACACGAAGAGAATTGGGGAAAGACAGGGAGGAAGAACCAGAGAGATTAAGAGAGCCAATGTGAGTTATAACCAAACATTTACCATTACCGATAACAATGTTGTCAAAACCATCATAAGGCAAATGGAGAGAAAGGTTTGCAAGGTCAGTAGTGACTTGATGAGAGGCACCCGAGTCTAGGATCCATTCATTCGATGTTGGAGATGCGGTTGGATGGGTGGCTGTGTGCGAACTAGGTGTTGTGTAGGCTGGGCGATGAAAGGTTCTGGACTGCTGGGAAGGCCACGACACATGCATGAAAGAGGAACAACGTTTGGCTGAGTGCCCAGGTTGTTCACATAATTGGCAGCGGCCAAGATATGGACGGGTCCTGGATTTCGGGTAGAAGGAGATCGAGGTGTAAATGGGACATACTGAGATCGGGCAGACTGGCCACGAGATGGAGGAAAATAGCATGACGGACCACGGGGTGGCTGGGGCAGCAAGCCACGACCCTGGGAAAAGGACCGAGTGGCATGAAAGGCTATGGCAGGAGTAGAAGATACTGAATCTGCCTTAGCCGCTAGTTGTGCTTCATGGTTGAAAAGTTTCTTATGTAACTCATCAAAGGAGATAGATGTTTTCCGTGCTTGAATAGCATTGGAGAGTTCTTTATAGTTGTCGTCGAGACCGTTAAGAATTTTGAGAACCAAATCTTCAGAGTCCACCGAGACATCTATGAGGGCCAGTGCATCGACAGTGGTTTTGATGCCTTGCATAAATTCGGTAATAGATTGAGTGCATTTGACTAGGTTGTTGAGGTGACCCCTGAGACCAAGGATGTAACCACGAGATAGCTTAGCACATGTGTTGGAGAGAGTCATCCAAGCATCAAAGGAAGACTTGGCGGTAGCAATAAATGGAATCAGCGAATGTGTGAAAGAACCAATGATGGCGTTGAGCAGGAACTAGTCTTGATGGATCCACGAAAGATAATCGGGATTGGGTTTCGAGACATTGTCTTGCATGACTGTAGAGAACGGACATGGCTTGGTTCCATCAATGAATCCAAGCAGGCATAGCCGATGTGAAGTGTTTTAAATTGAAGTCTCTAGGCAGTGTAATTTGTAGACGTGAGTTTGAGGGGAACCTGTGCTGAGACATTGATGGCAATGAGATGTGTGGTATTGTCTAAAGGATTAATGGCGGGTGTGTGAGAGATAGTAGATGGTGGTGTGGTTGGAGGAGAGGCCATGACTTAGGGGAAGAAGAATAGGGTTTGGGCGGCGTTTAACCTTAGGTGCTCTGATACCATATAGGTTTTGGAATAATGATTCAAGTTTATTATTCACCAAATAATAATATTTATACAATGCTGAATAGAGGAATAAGGAAACGGAATAATGTAAATAGCTAACTATCCTAATATACAAAATTACAGGAATAATCTAACAAGCTAAAGATCAAAACCAAATCCTGTGATATCCTATTAGCATACACCATCAATATAAGTTGTGTAGAGTGATAAGTGCAAGTTTTGCACTTATTTAGGCCGTTAACACTTAAATATTTGTGAGTTTTCATTGTAAGTTATTGCCTAATTTGTTATTTAGGCGACAACCCGGTTGGATTGATGATTTGAAGTGATTTGAGCAAGAAAAGAGCCAAAAAAATTAAAGATGCAAATGTCTTTTAGCTTGGCGATCAAGACTATCATTTTGGAGGAAGGATTGATGATGGAAAAGGGGATGAAAAAGGGAAGAAGAAGCTACATTTCAGCTAGCCGAGCACCGTGGCGCCGAACCTGGGCGTCGCGGCGCCTAAAACAGGGAAAATTTCAGTAGGTGCGCTGCAGCGCCCAGCAACTGGTTCTCCACCTGGGTAGCGTAAAACCCGATTTTTCAACTCATTTTCTACCCGATTTCGACCTAACCCAATCCCAATCTTCCTTCCACTATAAATACAAGATATAAACTTCATTTTAGGGCATCAAAAAGGGAGAGGAGCCACCCCAAAATTGAGCCAAAACCAGGGGAACTCGATTGCAATACCTTGAAGAATTTGGGGAAGATGAAGAAGGAGCTCCAATGCCATTGATCTCAACCTTCCATATCTTCATCCATAAGCTTTTCTCTTCTCTTTAATCTCATTTTCTATCAATGTGTTGTATTATTTTGTTAGCTATTATTGAATATCTTATGCATAGCTAAACTCTATTGTGATTGGGGGTTATTTTGAAACCCTAGAATGATTTTCTAAGGAAATGTGCTTTCTAGTTCTTATGATTAATGTGTTTATCCATTGTGTGAAATGTTTATATTGTTCTTCTTCTTGATTATTTGGGATGACAACTAAATGATTAGGTGGATACAATGAATGTTATTTTGAGATTTATAGTACGTAATCGCTATTTTTATCAAAACTTAGTAGCAACTACATTTCAATTGATTATGTGGAATTTTCGACTGAATGTTTATGGATTAACACTTAAGTGAGTAAACCGAGTTTGTGAGTTTGCCCTTAATTCAATTCAACTCTCTCATTGACCGACCCCGAAGGGGCGTCAAAAATAATTTCCTTACTTTTCTAAAATGCGTGTTGTTCAAGTAGTAAATGGTAAGTAAGAGTCATTCCCGCAAAGGATTGTTTTCAATTATATCAATTGCGCAAAGAAAATAAAATAAACATATAAAAGCGAAAGCAATAAATGTTGGGGGTGGGAGGGGGGTTGGATGGTTAACTAAACTAAAGAAGCGATAAATATAAATATGTAGGAACTAAAACTAAAAATAAACAAAGTAAGATTTTGATCAAATGGGAAGAGTGTGATCGAGGGGTATTCCTTCGCCGCTAGAATTATTTTCTTTTCACAAAAGATTTTCGCTCAAATGATTAACAACAATTCGAGAATAACCAAAAGCTCGGTTACCTCCAACTGTCCTTAATTTTAGTTGAATAAGATAAGTATCGTTACCCAACTCTATTTATCAAACAACCTAAGATAAGCTCGCTAGGTCTAATTTAACGAAAGCATTAACACAAGAGAGTCGAATTGAATTAAGCGCAAACTCGAAAACTCGATTTACAAACTTAAGTGATAATCCATATATATATTCAATTGAATAGCGATTACGTATTTCCGTCAATCAAACTATACTTGCCACTAGGTTTTGGAATAAATAGCAATTACGGACTACAAATCCCAAAATGGCGAATATTGAATTAACTCAACCTAATCATTTAGTTGTCATCCCAAACAATCAAGAAATAACAATATCACATTTCACACAATGGATTAAATACATCAATCACAAGAATTATAAGGTACAAATCAGATAGAAAATCATTCTAGGGTTCCAAAATAACCCCAAATCACAATAATATTAGCTACACATTATATATTCAATAATAGCAAACAAAATATTACAACCCATTGATAGAAAATGAAGATTAAAGAGAAGAAAAGCTTATGGATGAAGATATGGAAGGTTGAGATCAATGGCTATGGCTTCTTCTTCATCTTCATCCTCAAAATCCTCAATAAAATGGCCATGGAAGCTCCCCAGATTTCTTCTCATTTTTGGGGCTGCTCCCCCTCCCTTTGATGCCCTAGAAATGGTCCCCAAGTCTTGTATTTATGTTGGGTGGAAGATTGGAGTCGGGTTGGAGTGAAATGGGTCAAGAATTAATTCAAAAATCGGGTTTTTGCGCGACCCGGGAAACCTTCTAGAAATGGCCCATGCGTACGCATGGGCTTTGACCGTGAGTACGCCTGGTTCACACGGTTGAGCCTCAGGTGCCTGATTTGATGTGCGTGCGTACGCACACCCTGCAGGCCTGTGTGTACACACAAACCAATTCTACCTTGGCTGGGAGTCATTTTTCTACTGGTTTTGCACTCGATTTCACCCCTCTTTAAGCCACCATTCAACCACCAATTCTTCATGGTTTAGATCGTCGGATCTTAGAATATTTTATCTTCAATTCTTTTGGCTCAATTCACGCTCAAAATACCACATAAAAAACCAACAACTCGGGAATTCACCTAAGGAACAAAAGTAACAAAAATAATCAAAAACTAACACATGAAAACTAACAACTATCTAAGTTTAACGGTCCAAATGAGTGCGAAACCCGTACTTATCACTCGTCGTAATGCTTTTGTTAAATTAAATCTAGCGAGCTTATCTTAGGTTGTTTAATGAATAGGGTTGGGTAACGATATTTATCTTATTCAACTAAAATTTAAGGAGGGTTTGAGGTAGTCGAACTTGTGATTATTCTCGAATTGTTGTTAATCATTTGAACGAAAATCTTTTGTGTAATCGATATTGGACAATCATTCTAGCGGTAAAGAAATACCCCTCGATCACACTCTCCCCATTTGATCATTTTATTTACTTTGTAATTCTTGTCTTTCTTTATTTTGCATTTGTCGCCTCTTTAGTTTAAACAAAATCCAACCCCCCCCATTTATCGCCTTCGTTTACTTATGCTTATTTTATTTTCTTTTCCGCAATTGACATAATTGAAAACAATCATCTGCGGAAATGACTCTTACTTGCACATTACTACTTGAACGACACATTTTGACGTAAGTAAGGAATATATTTTTGACGCCCCTTTTGAGGCTTGTCATAGAGCTTGGAAGTGCCATTACTTGGAGCAAAGGAGAGCCATTACCTAAAGCAAATGAGAGTTTTGGAACACATCAATGGCCGGAGGTATCAAATTCGATCCTGAAATTTTTCGGCTTTTCGATCCATTTTGTTTCCGCATAATTGTTTGGATCGATTTCTAATCTAACATTGACAGCTTGCCATGTTGCTGGCCAAGTTAATATTGTTTCAAAACCAGCACTAATTATAGGCACTGCGAAGAACAGTGAAGGATATGAGTGGGTATCTCTTGATGAGAGCGATATTGTTGAGTATAGGTAAGTTTCCTTTTTCTTATTTTTATACAAATCCAATGCTGTCAAACTTGTTCCGTACCATTTACAATGTTCATCCCTTAATTGGCTCTATTGTGTACATATCTCCTTACTTCGTCTTCTACTCCTTTTGTGTTATCCTGGTGAGCATATTTCTACCTTGGAAAAGTTTGCTTGATTGCTCCCTCCTTTTAATGGACTCAAAACTGTGAAGTCCTCTAATGTTGCTGATTTTTCTTTTTGCAGCGAGGCTTTTCCAAAGAAGATAAATAGATGGTAGAATAACTTGTGCAACTCTCCAAAAGTCAAGTTTTCTAAGTTCTAATATTTATACTCTTTTATTTAATTTTTGTTTTCAAAAAACGTGATGGGAAAAATAAATAAATTATTTCTCTCAGAACAACGTTAAAAGCTTTGGTAATACCTACGTGGACATTATGATGTAAAACATGTTTCAGCTAATAGCTTAAAAGTAAGTAATAATTACTAGGAAGTCATGGGAAGAGCTCATAAGGAATAAACTTCTCAAGGACATCCAGCTTTATTCTTCTTGAACCACCATTAACTACACATCAGGATTAGGAAAAGAATATTGTTGGGTAATAGAGGTATAAACATCAACCAAAACACAAACAATAGTTTACCAATCTCTCTATAAACAAAGAAATCGAGAATAGAAGAGATGTAGCAAAAACCGAAAATGGACAGCTTCACTTCCCTGTTTGATGGCTGAAAATGTTAGGCTCGGGAACAGCTTCCACGCTTGCAAATCACCACACCAAGAGAGAGTACAAGATCCGGCAAAGAACCTCTTCAAAACCACCACCAAGCCTTCGAGAAAAACCCACCTCTTCTAGCTCTATTTCACGCCTAGAATGGACACATGGGATTCACCACAGGAAGCTCAATGAACCGGGTGAAGAAGAAGAAGGCCTGTGTATGCTCCAAACCGTGGCTGTCCGTTTTGGAGGAGAGAGAGACTTTTAATGAGAGTGATGGCCAAGTCTAGGAAGATCACGTGTGAGGCCTCCTTTTCTAGTAGATAGTCAAAGTTTCCACAACAAGCCAACAATATATCTACCAAGAATAAATCATAGCCCTCCATCCCATCCAATGGTCCTAATTAAATAAGAGTTAAGAGAACCATGTCTCACATTCTTCACCTTGGTTCTCATAACACACTCTCTTGGTTGCGAATTTGCACATGGAAGAACTGTTCATCATCATCGCCCACTACCTGCAAGAAAAATTAACCCGTATCAATATGTAACAAAGATAAGCATAATTTAAATTTACCTGCAGGTAGAAATTTAGTTCCCACATCAGAGGGATTCCTATCAGTGTGAATCTTAACAAGTTTAACTTCATTTTGAGACAGTTTCTCACGTATAAAATGATACTTTACCTCAATATGTTTTGATCTTTCATGATAAACAGGATTTTTACAAAGCAATAAAGCACTTTGACTATCAGTAAACATAACAGGTATATCATGCATGAAGTTCAATTCTTTTAAGATTCCTTTTAACCAAGTACATTCCTTAATCGCCTCGGTTATGGCAACATACTCTGCCTCAGTACTTGACAAAGTAACTAAAGGCTGCAACTGTGACTTCCATGTTATACAATTGTCACCTAGGGTAAAGAAGTATGCTGTAGTTGATTTCATACTGTCTTTATCACCAGCAAAGTCAGCATCAACATAGCCTTTTAAAGTTAACCCCTCAGATCTTTTCTCATACACAAGACCCAGATTTAATGTACCAACAATGTACCTTAATAACCATTTCAAACCTGCCCAATGGGGCTTTCCGGGGTTGGACATAAATCTGCTCAAAAAACTTATAGCATATGCTAAGTCAGGTCTGGTTGTTATCATAGAGAACATAACGGAACCTATAGCATTGGAGTAGGGTATGTTCCTCATTTCTCTAAATTCCTCCTCAGTTTTAGGAGACTGTGCACTAGAAAGATTCATGTGAGCTGCTAAGGGAACGTTCACAGATTTTGATCCATTCATACCAAATTTAGTTATGACTTTGTTCAGATAGGCTTCTTGGGAAACAACAAGTCTATTTTCAGCCCTATCTCTCTTTATAATCATCCCCAAAATCTTCTTAGCACTCCCCAAATCTTTCATATCGAATTCTGATTTTAAAAGGTTCTTCATCTTAGTGATTTCAGTCTTACTTGAACTTGCTAGAATCATGTCATCTACATACAGCAACAAGTAGACCTCACAGCCCTCCTTACTATCATTATAGTACAGGCATGCATCATATTCACTCCTTTTAAAACCTATCTTCAGTACATAGGTATCGAACCTAATGTACCACTGTCTAGGGCTTTGTTTAAGCCCATACAGAGATCTTTCTAATTTGCACACACAGTTTATTTTACCCTTCACCTCAAAACCTTGAGGCTGACCCATGTAAATATCCTCTTCCAATTTCCCATGCAGGAAGGCAGTCTTAACATCTAGTTGTTCCAATTCCCAGTTGAAATGAGCAACCAATGCAAGAATCAGTTTAATTGTTTTGTACTTTATCACAGGAGAGAATATCTCATTGTAATCAACCCCCTCTTTTTGAGTAAAACCCTTTGCCACTAGTCTGGCCTTATACCTAGGAGGATCACTAGGATTATTTCCTTCTTTCAATTTGTAAATCCACTTACATTGAACTATCCTATGATCCTTAGGTCTATTAACCAACTTCCAAGTTTTATTCTCCATTAAAGATCTCATCTCTTCCTGCATAGCTTTAAGCCAATTTTCAGAACATTTTCCATTCACGGCTTCTTCAAAACTATCAGGTTCTATTTGGTCAAGGGCTTTACCTGAAACTAAGGCAAAATCAGTCATGTTTAGAGATTCATATCTAGGATTTGGCCTGATCTGCCTCCTCCCCCTATCCCTGGTAAGCTGATAATCTTGATTAGGTGGCTGATCATTAAAATGTTCAACTTCAACAGGTTCAGTGTTTTCTTGAAGTTCAGTCACCCTTTCAGTTTCAGTTTCAATTACATTTTCATTTTCAGGTTCTTGATGTATAGGGTCATTAGCCTCATTCCCAGGTGTAGGTGAATCAAGCTTAGTAAGCTTTACCTCAGTCTGAATACTCTTCTCAGTTTCAGTTTTGTTGGTTTCATCAATTTTCTGTTTTAGACAAGGCATCTCAGATTCATTAAAGACTACATTCCTGCTGTTAATAATCTTAATACCTTGAACCCCTAAAACCCATAGCCTATAGCCTTTCACACCCTCGGGATACCCTAACATCACACACTTGACCGCTCTCGGCTCAAGTTTTCCTTCAGATTGGTGTGCAAATGCAGCACATCCAAACACCCTTAAATGTTCCAGATTTGGAGGCTCTCCCGTCCACAACTCCTGCGGGGTCTTAAACCCTATACTGCTGGACGGAGACCTATTAATCAAGTAAGCTGCAGTACTTGCAGCTTCAGCCCAAAAGCCTTTCGCAAGGCCAGAGCTAATCAACATACACCTAACTTTGTTCATTATGGTCCTGTTCATTCTCTCAGCGACCCCATTCTGTTCAGGTGTGTATCTAACAGTTCTGTGTCTTGTTATGCCTTTCTGCTTACAGAAGTTGTCAAATTCAAAATTACAGAATTCAAGCCCGTTATCAGTTCTCAAAGTTTTAAGCTTCTTATCTAGCTTATTTTCCACAGACTTTAACCAAATTCTGAATTTTTCAAAGGTTTCCGACTTAGCCTTCAAAGGGTAAATCCAAACATTTCTTGAATAATCATCCACCAAGGACAAGAAGTACTTGCTCCCACCAAATGTGGAGTGCTTCTCCGGACCCCATAAATCAGCATGGACATAGTCCAATGGTCCGCTAGTCCTATGAGAGCTAGCTTCAAAGCTCACCTTATGGGACTTGCCCAAGACACATGTTTCACAGAAATCCATTGCTTCAATATCATCCTTTCCAAGCAATTTCTGATTATTTAAAGCTTTTAGCCCTTTAAACCCAATGTGACCCATTCTGTTATGCCAAAGTTCAGTCTTGTCTTTACTCACAGTAAGAAGACTAGAATCAAGTGGTATATCAGTTCTACCCTCCATATAGTACAACCCATTCTTTTTAGGTCCTTTCATAACTATGAGAGAACCCCTCATAATTTTCAAAATTTTGTTACAAGACTTGAAGGTATATCCCTCATCTTCAAGAGAACCTAAGGAAATGAGGTTCCTCTTTAAATTAGGAACATATCTTACATTTCTAAGTTGCGTGACGGCCCCATCGTACATCCTGATGGCTATGTCACCAACTCCAACCACATTTTGAGAATTATTGTCTCCCATGTAGACCTTCCTAGATTCAGTCTCTTTATAGTTATAGAACCAAGACTTCTCAGGGCACATATGAAAAGTGCACCCTGTGTCTAGGATCTAATTTTTATCAAATTCTTCCTCAGACACATTAAGGACATGCAGACTGTCAAATTCAGACACAATGGCAGCATTATCTTGATCAGTATTGTTCGGGTCTCTTTGTTTCCTTTTCCACTCAAAGCAGTCTTTCTTGAAATGTCCCAACTTTCCACAGTGATAACATTTCTTACCGCTTTTATCTTTTGATTTTGATCTCATTTTAGATTTTCCTCTCCCCTTCTTGTTATGGAAGTTATATTCTTTCTTTTCAGATCTTCTCCTAACAAATAAGCTTTCTTCACGAGAGTGAGTTCTATTGTCTCTTTTTAATTCAAGTTCCCTTGATTTTAAGGCATCTGTGACAATAGCTTGAGTGAGAGTGTCCCTACCATATTTTATGGCATTTTTCATTTCTCTGTAAGATTCGGGCAAAGAATTTAGCAATATGACAGCTAAATTCTCATCGGCAAATTTTTTATCATTATGAGCCAGACTCTTAACAATTATGCTAAAGTCACTCAAATTCCCCTCAACATCCTTCCCGGGATCCATCTTAAAACTAAACAGCTTCTCCAACAAATATATCTTGTTAGGTAAAGTTTTAGTCAAGAACAAGACATCTAGTTCAGTCCATAAAGTTCTAGCAGTTTTAGCATTATCAACTTGTCTTACAATGTTATCAGATAAATGCAAAATTATAGAATTATAAGCAATTTTATTCATATCTTCAATTTCATGTGGTTTAGCCTTTAACTCATCAGAAAAAGTAGAAGGATCATCGAGAGCTTTAGCAACTCTCTGTTGGACCAAAATAGCCCTCATTTTCTGTTTCCAAATCGAGTAATCCCTCTTTCCATCGAATTGCGATAATTCGACCCTCGAATCCATTACAGATTCTGTAAAAGAGTGGCCTGTACTCGTGGACATAACAGAAAAGGTTTTGAAAAAATCTTTTCCAGATGATCAATATATAAATGCGAATGTAGAGTTAAAAAACCAGTTTTCAGAAATGAAGCACAACGATGAAACATGTATAATGCAATTAAATATGCTTTCAGGTCACGAATTAATTACAAGAATTCAATCAACGGAATTCACAAAGAAGTAACCAAGCAATCATGCATAAACCGGTAAAAAATACCAAACCTATCCTAACGGAGAGTTTAGAATAATCTTACCAAACTACTGTTGAAAAACAGTAAATATACCAAAGTTTCACAACCGAACCGTCGAAGACGTCAAGCCAGGGGCAAAATCGTCCAACTTTTTCTGTATAACCTGAAACACAAAACGAAACATATCAATACGTTCAGGACATCAAAATAAGTATTCTACCTGAAGGGACCGTCGCCGAAAAACCGCCCACGCGCCCCAAGCGCCGTCGTCGGAAAACGGGTCCGCCGCCGAATTTTCACGCGCCACCAAGGAATGTTCTCCTCGGCCTGCTGAGCACCCCGGTGGTCTCGGAATTTCCAAATTCCTTCTGGTTTGGCGGGAAATCGCGTTTGAAGTTTCTGTTTTTCAACAGATTTCTGGACAGCTTCTTCCTTTTTCTGCTGGTTTTCTACTCGATTTCTGGGTTGTTCCAGATCTGTTTTTGGCCGGAAAACACACCAACCTTGCTCTGATACCAGTTTTGTTGGGTAATAAAGGTATAAACATCAACCAAAACACAAACAATAGTTTACCAATCTCTCTATAAACAAAGAAATCGAGAATAGAAGAGATGTAGCAAAAATCGAAAATGGACAGCTTCACTTCCCTGTTTGATGGCTGAAAATGTTAGGCTCAGGAACAGCTTCCACGCTTGCAAATCACCACACCAAGAGAGAGTACAAGATCCGGCAAAGAACCTCTTCAAAACCACCACCAAGCCTTCGAGAAAAACCCACCTCTTCTAGCTCTATTTCACACCTAGAATGGACACATGGGATTCACCACAGGAAGCTCAATGAACCGGGTGAAGAAGAAGAAGGCCTGTGTATGCTCCAAACCGTGGCTGTCCGTTTTGGAGGAGAGAGAGACTTTTAATGAGAGTGATGGTCAAGTCTAGGAAGATCACGTGTGAGGCCTCCTTTTCTAGTAGATAGTCAAAGCTTCCACAACAAGCCAACAATATATCTATCAAGAATAAATCATAGCCCTCCATCCCATCCAATGGTCCTAATTAAATAAGAGTTAAGAGAACCATGTCTCACAAATATGATTGTCACAGTACGTCGTATTATTGAAAGATATCTTAAAGTTCATTCGTCTAATAAAATAGAAAGCATCAAGGAAAATAAAAGAAACTGAAGTCTTCTCGTACTTAACACTGCCGTGGACCTTCTCAACAGTTTCCCGAATAAACCTAATGCATCTTGTGCAAGCCTCGTCAAAGTTTAAGCATCAAAATCAATCATGTTTACCTCGTGAATCCTATTTTTAACAACCCATTGCGTGGTAGCTTTGATTTGGGTTGTGGGAGGGCTTCTTGGAAACTCTTTGAGCTTTTCCTAATATTAATTTTGTTAACAGGCAGAATTCAATTGAAGCTCTATCGGAGGCTTTTGATCTTTGTATTGGAGGCGATTGCATTGAAATGTTGCAGCAAAATTCTGGTATTCTTAAAGTCATTCTGCACGTAAAGGTTGCTAATCTCTCTCCAATCACTTTAAGAAATGTTTATATTATGATAATTTTTGTTATAGATAAATTTTAGTTAACATCAAAAAAATGTTTTCTTGTTGAAAATTTTAATAGATTCACATAGATATTTTGATTTTTTTTTTTTTTTTTTTTTAAATCAACTATTTATAGTTAACATTTGTGTCATACTCAGCACTCCATTAATTCTCATTCTCTAAAAATTTCATAACATCTCTCAGATATTTGCAATGATGACTCTTGAGCAAAAGGAACTCATAGTGACCATTTTTAAATTGGTAGGGAGGGTAACACTGATGTGTGGTGATGGAATAAATGATGTTGGAGCTTTGAAACAGGTATTATATAATGAAAAGACAATATGCATCTCTTAGACACATGTGGGTTTCACAGAGTACAGAATTTTATGTGCCTGAAAGTTATGTTCATTAATAAATTGTCCTAATTTATGTTAGAATTGTTTGTTGTGGTTTTGGGGGTGAGTTCTCGCTGGGTTGCTATTCTGATTTATTCACTTCATACAAGAATCGTTTGGGAGTGACATCCTTTCAATCAAAGCATCTCGAAAACCAAACTATTCTTGTATGCTCTCGTGGCTGCTGTTGGTTTATTGGAAGTTATAACCTTTGAATTATGCAAGGACTTGAATGATTGGTTGAAGTTAGTCCCTTTACCCATAGCATTAAGAGATAAGCTGTCAATGTGGGCTCTTCTCATGTTTCTTTGATGCAACTTGTGAGAAATACTGTTGAGATGGTGGGCCTTCTCTCGTAAGTTGCCAGTTCGGAGAAGAAGTTCAAATGTGTAGAAATGGTATCTACAGCAAATTAGATTTCGAGTAGATAATTATATAGCACTAAATTTGCATTGTCTATTTATGTTGCTTGATTTTGATAATTATGTTGGTTATTTCTTTTGGTTAGAGTAAGTCTGCTAGAGATGTAACAACATGGCTGGCATCCATTCATTTTGAAATAAGAAACTTTTCTGTGTTTCAGCTACTAAAGCCGTAGCTTAAATTTGATTGTTGTATACCAGTAAATTTGATAGCAAAGCATACGAGATGCTTATTTATGTACATACACAGCATTTAAGGACGGCATCCAGCAAAATAGGACCTCTCGAATGTCTAAATATCTTGTAAATTTTTAGTTTTATCAGTAATGTAATAGCAATCGTTAGATTGTTAGTTTTACAGAAAATACTTTCAGAAACAACAATTTATTCCAGTCATTATGTCAGCTCCAAATTAATTCAATCCTTATCCTTATGGAATACTGTTCTATACTTGCAAATACACAAATCTCACATCAGGGACCTCCACAACGAAACCACTGTTCTCGAACAATTCATTAATAGTTTTTTTCTTCAATTCACTGCAACATAATCATTGTGAATATTACTCTTAAGATTTATATTTGGGAAGGAGATAGAGACCCTGGTGTAACTTGTGGTGGTTGGGAATGATATCTCGGTTGACATTTGAGGGTGAAGAAGGGTTAATACTGAGTCCATGTAGTGTCGACGATGTTGAAGAGTAAAGAAAATAACTGGTTTTTCGATTTTCAGGTCCCTAGATCTGGTGCCAACAGTGGCAAGTGGGTGGCAGGGATGGATTTTTCCATTTAGGGCATAGGTATGGAGTGGATAGGGTATGTAAAGCCCCGACCCCTAGTGGATCGGAACGCTACTTACTTTACTTAGCTTAACCGGTGGTTTAGTAACAAGTGTACTCGTCTCTTAGTGGAAGCTTACATCTTCGGATAATAATTTAAGTAACAATACCTCGAATACTTTAAACGAAACACTGAATAATTTTCTAAACTTTCGAAATGTAATTTATTTGGAAAAGATATGTCGTGTTCTCGCATTCAGCGTTATTCAAAACATTTTAAAAACATAACATTGGAAACGTTTCATAAAAATAAACCTAAATAACTTGTTCATTGGTTTCCATGGGCTCGTTGCATCACCTCCATCTTCTCCTTCATCCATGTCCAAGGTAGCAATCTTTCAATCTGTAAAGCAGGGATTAAATCCGTGAATTGAAAACTCAATAGATGTCATTGGTGCATACGTGATTAAGCTATACATTTCAAAACTTGTAACTTTAAAACCTTTTCATAGAAGGATTTTCGGTAGAATCCTAATCACGTAGAGTCATGACTTACACGACGCCTCGACTGGACATTCATGCCGTACCCGAAGGCACCATTTGACATACAAACATTAATATAAATCATGTCGTACCCGAAGACACTATTTGACATAGAAACATCTTTTGTAAGAAATATACCACCTAACACGAATCAACTACTTGTACCTCCACCTACCTTGATTGAATACTTTGAAACTTCTTGAAAAATGCACTCCTTTGATGTTTGAAGACTCTTAAGGATTGATGCTTGAAAACACTTCTCAAAATTTCTAGGAAAAACTAGCTTTTCTCCCTCTATTTTCTTTCTTGAAAACTCTCTCTTTTATGCTTAGAAGCTTTTGTTTTTTGTGTGAAGAAAATGAGTGTGAAATGAGGTCTATTTATAGGTGCATTTCTCATAGCTTAAGGAATATGAAGGGTCAAACTCTCATTTAAGATGAGAGAACATGGGGTGCCATTATGTGGGAGTGTTAAGACATTAACATGCTAGAAAATCGTGTGTTAAATTCCATGGCTTTTCACATTCCACGTACTTTGGTTGATGCTGCACAGCTTTCAGTATTTCGATCATAACATTTTCGCCCAATATCTGATTGAGGTGATTCAAAGTGCGTTGGAAAGCTAACTCAAAGAGCTACAACTTTTCTTCAGATATCATTTTCCAATTCGAATTTTTTCTATATCAAAAATGGGTCTCAAATGAGACTAAAAAATCTAAAGTATACTTTAACCACCCAATATTCATGTCTTAGTGCCACTAAGGTGTCTAAAATAAATCGGGGTTCTACATCTTCCACACCTTAAATAAAATTTCTTCCTCGAAATTTACCTTGTGATTGGGCAAATAATGTTGGATACTTGACTTTAACTTCTTCTTCTCTTTTCCAGGTGGCTCTTCTACTCCGTGATTATTCCATTTTACCTTGACCAGATGAACTTCTTTGTTCCGTAATTTATGTACCTTTCGATCCAGTATCTAAATCGGTAACTCCTCATAAGACAAGTCTTTTTGCACTTCCAAGGATTGATAGTTTGCCATATGTTTAGGATCATGTATATATTTCTTGATCATCGATATATGGAACACGTTGTGCACTGTCAATAGTTCCGACGGCAACACCAATCGATAAGCCACATTTTCAACCTTGTTAAGTACTTCAAAAGGTCCGATATAGCGAGGTCGTAATTTGCCTTTCTTGCCAAATTTAAGCAAACCCTTCATTGGTGCCACCTTTAGAAATTTTTTTTCTCCAACTTGAAATTCTAAGTCCCTTCTTGTATCGGCATAGCTTTTCTATCTATCTTGTGCTGCCTTTATCCTAGCTCAGATCTTGTCAACTGCCTCGACTGTCCTTTCAACGATTTCTGGTCCCAAAACTCTATTTTCTCCAACTTCATCCCAATGTACAGGTGATCTACATCTTCTACCGTAGAGAGCTTCATATGGTGTCATTCCAATGGTTGGTTGGAAGCTATTGTTATATGCAAATTCTACCAACGGTAGATATGATTCCGAGCTTCCACCTAGATCCAAAACACATGCTCTTAACATATCTTCCAAAATTTGGATGGTCCTTTCAGACTGACCATCGGACTTAGGGTGATATGTCGTGCTGAAGTTTAACTTCGTTCCCATAGCTCCTTGTAAACTTTTCCAAAATTTTGATGTAAATCTTGGATCTCTATCAGATACAATGGACACAGGTACGTCATGTAATCTCACAACCTCCTTAATGTACAACTGTGTCAATTGGTCTAGACTGAATGTCATTTTCATTGGCAGAAAATGGGCTGACTTTGTTAGCCGATCTACTATTACCCATATGACATTGTGTCCTCTTGCTGACTTCGGAAAATCTACTACGAAGTCCATTGCTATGTTCTCCCACTTCCATTCGAGTATGTCCAGTAGATTTAACAATCCAGCCGGTTTTTTATGTTCTGCCTTAACTTGTTGGCAAACTATGCACTTTTCCACAAATAGTCCTATGCTCCTTTTCATATTCCTCCACTAAAACGTCTCTTGAAAATCACGATACATTTTCGTACCACCGGAATGTGCAGTATACGGGGTGGAATGAGCTTCTTCCAATATAACATTCCTTAGAGCTTCATTCTTAGGCACACAAATCCTTCCTTTAAACATTAGTGCCTGATCCGAAACTATTCCACAAAATCTCTTCTTTTATCAGTACCAACCTCATTTTTGATCTTTTGGAGGAATGGGTCTTCACTTTGTGCTTCAATGATTCGCTCTCTAAGAGTAGATCGAACTACTAAAGTTGCTAACCGAGCAGTAGCTTGCTCTGGTGTGGTAACTGTTTCGATTCGCAGACTTTTCAAGTCTTTGATTAACTTCATCTGGGTAATGGATAGTGATGTCAACTGTCCTATCGACTTTCTACTTAGGGCATCGGCAACCACATTGGCCTTACTCGGATGGTAATAAATAGTACAATCATAATCTTTTATCAATTCCAACCATCGTCTCCGTCTTATGTTCAATCCTTCTATGTGAAGAAATATTTGAGACTTTTATGATCGGTGTAAATGTCACACTTCCCTCCATACAAGTAGTGTCGCCATATCTTCAACGCGTGTACTACCGCCGCAAGTTCCAAATCATGCGTCGGGTAGTTCTGCTCGTGTTTCTTCAATTGTCTTGAAGCATAGGCTATCACTTTTCCCTTCTGCATCAGCACACATCCCAATCCTTACTTCGACGCGTCACTGTATATAACAAACCCTTCCGTTCCTTGAGGTATTTTTGACACAGGTGCTGATATCAACATCTGTTTAAGTTCGTGAAAACTTTGTTCGCATTTATCCGTCCATTGAAACTTTACTCCTTTCTTTGTCAATTGTGTTATTGGTCCAGCTAACTTAGAAAATCTCTCTATAAACCTTCGATAATACCCAGCTAAACCCAGAAAACTTCAGATTTTACCAGCATTAGTTGGTGCTTTCCAGTTGGTTACTGCTTCTACCTTCGCTGGATTACTTCAATTCATTGGGCAGTGACTACATGTCCAAGAAATCCAACTCGTTCAAGCCAACACTCGCACTTCTTGAATTTGGCATATAGATTCTCATGGCGTAATACCTCTAGGGTTATTCTCAGGTGCTCTTCATGTTGCTCCTTACTCTCGGAATATATCAGAATGTCATCAATGAAGACTATGACAAACTTATCCAAGTACTGATGAAATACATGATTCATCAGGTCCATGAACACTGCAGGTGCATTGGTTAGACCAAACGGTATCACTGTAAACTCGTAGTGTCCATAACGAGTTCTGAAAGCTGTCTTGAGTATATCCTTTGACTCTACTTTCAATTGGTGGTATCCTGATCGTAAGGCGATCTTGAAAAACACCTTAGCCCCTTTCAACTGATATAACAGATCCTCGATTCTTGGGAGTGAGTACTTATTCTTGATAGTTAATCGATTAATTCCCTATAATCGATGTACATTCTCATACTTCCATCTTTTTTCTTCACAAACACTGGCGCACCCCATAGAGATACGCTTGGCCGTATAAAGCCCATATCTAAGAGTTCTTGCAACTGCTTCTTTAACTCTTGTAGTTCCTTCGGGGCCATTCGGTACTGGGCCTTAGATACTGTTGCCGCTCCGGGAATTAGGTTTATGGTGAATTCCACTTGTCTATCTAGCGGAATGCCCGATAGTTCTTCTGGAAACACATATACAAACTCCCGTACTATTGGTACGTCTTCAACCTTCATCGTCTCTTGTTTTCCTCCTGAGATATTTACTAGGTATCCTTGACATGTTCCTTTTCTCAATATCTTCTCAGCTTGTAAAGCTGATACTAGTCGAATAAGAGGTTTCATTGTCATTTCAAGGAAAGAAAATGGTTCCTCTCCTGGTTTCTGAATTACGACCTCTTTTTCCTTACATCGAATGGTGGCATAATTACAGCCCAACCAATCCATGTCTAGTATTACATCAAAATCATTCATCTCTATCACGAATAGGTTAGCTTTTAATGGTTTTCCCTCAACTTCGATACTTACTGATTTGGCTATTCTATCAGTACTCAAAAGGTTGCCTGTAGGAATGCTAACTTCTAATGTTCCTTCCGACTTATCACAGGTAATACTAGATTTAGCCATAAAAGTTGTTGATACAAAGGAGTGTGTAGCTCCTGAATCAAATAATACATAAGCAGGCGTATTGTCTATCAATAGTATACTTGCTATGACGTTCGAGTTTTCTTCTGCATCTTTCTGAGTCAATGCAAAAACTCGTGCTTTCCCCTTCTGGTTCTGGACATTGTTATCATCATTCTTCGGGATAAATGTGGTACAATCCCTCGAAATATGCCCTGGTTTACCACATTGGAAACAAGCATTCTTTCCTTGCAAACACACGCCACGATGCGTCTTTCCACACGTAGGACATGGCTCTATAACCGGCATAATGCTCTTGTTGGCATTGGGTCCGCCATTAGTTTTCTTGTGTTGCCACTTGCCCTTTCCCTTGTCCTGGCCATTCCACTTCCTTTTACCCATATAACTACTGTCCGGTTGCTTGACCAGTTGACTATGTTGCTCGGCGTTAGTCTTCTAATACCATATGGCATGAGCTCTTTCCAGTATTTCACGGTAGGAGGCGAAATGATGGGACATAAGTATCATGCTTATATTTGGGTTCAACCCTTGTTCAAACCTCTTGATTTTCTTGTTCTCCGTATCCACCAGATGTGGAGCATACCTTGAAAGTTGATCAAACTTCCTTTCATACTCAGTCAGGGACATAGTCCTTTACTTGAGTTGGAGGAATTCACTTTCTTTGTGATCCCTCAAAGATTGTAGGAAGTACTTATCCATTACTTCCTCTTTAAACGTCTCCCAAGTCAATGCCGCTTGTTGCTCGGGGGTCCTCGTCCTAGACATCGAGTCCCACCAGTGACTTGCATCACCGGAGAACATGAATTCAGCGCACTGGACCTTCTGGGCGTCCGTGCACCCTATTAATCGGAATATACGCTCCAACTTGTGAAGCCACTCCTCGGCTGCAAGTGGATCAGCTGCTCCGTTGAAGGTAGGGGGTTTGTGCCTTCGAAATTGCTCGACCACTGAAGCATGAGTTGGACCAGCATTATGAGCTAATGGTAGGGGTTGAGCTTGGTTCGGGTTCTGCCTGCCAAGGTCTTGAACCGTTCGGAAGAAATCTCTTATCAAGTTAGCTTGGTTTGCGCGGGTCATTTTCCTTTAGACAAAACGTATGGTTCTTATTAGTTTCATTCTTCGAATACTAAAGTAAAGAAGATAGTATTTTATTTCTTAACATAAGGGAAGCTATTACAAAGATTTAAATCTAATCCCTATAAGTTTTACGGATCTTCTTTGGTGGAGCTTCATCTTCGGAGGAGTCTTCCGCCTCAGGTTTGGACTCTATGTCCATCTCAACGTGTGGCTCAGGCTCAGGATCATTCTCTAAATCATCCTCGAATTCTTCTTCGGGATCTTCTTCCTCAGCCAAAGGTTCTTCCTCAGACTCCTCATGGATTACATCATCCCACAAATCAATCAAAGCATGGCAATACCTCTCAAACTCGAACAGGTTTGAGTTGCCTTCTAACATTTTATCCCTAACCGTGACTCCCATATCTCCCTATTGAGGTGGGAGAGAGTGTATGAGGTTATTTATGGCCTCAATATGCTTTATCTCCATGCCAGCATTAATCGCCATCATGCATCTCTCATAGATGTCATACACATGCTCGCTAAGCGGTCGGGTCAGATCAGTTACATAGTTTTCATAGGAATGGATAGCAATTCTACGATTCAATGCTTCTCTATATGCCCTAGCCGTTCTATGACCCATATCTGTTACATTTTCACATACATTATACTTTTTCTTTGCTTAAAGAAAACATGTAAATATTTAAACTTTCATATCATGCAATTCCCTTTACGCCCTTAGTTTTGGCCAAGTCCATTACATATATTTAAATAACACATCTCTAAATCATATCAAAGCATCATAACACAAACATAATCATTGACTTTAAACATGAACATACCTGGGCCATAGGATGAGATTGATGGATGGATGCACAATGCCATGGAATACCTTAAACTTTTCATTTTCCTTTTGTTTTAAAAAAAAAAATAGTTGGTCTACAGAACCGGCTAAACTTTGCTCTGATACCACGCTGTAACGCCCCGACCCCTAGTGGACCGGAACGCTACTTACTTTACTTAGCTTAATCGGTGGTTTAGTAACAAGTGTACTCATCTCTTAGCGGAAGCTTACATTTTCTGATAATAATTTAAGTAACAATACCTCAAATACTTTAAACGAAACACTGAATAATTTTCTAAACCTTCGAAATGTAATTTATTTGGAAAAGATATATCGTGTTCTCGCATTCAGCGTTATTCAAAACATTTTAAAAACATAACATTGGAAACGTTTCATAAAATAAAACCTAAATAACTCGTTCACCGGTTTTCATGGGCTCGTTGCATCACTCTCCATCTTCTCCTTCATCCATGCCCAAGGTAGCAATTTTTCAATCTATAAAGCAGGGATTAAATCCGTGAGTTGAAAACTCAGTAGATGTCATTGGTGCATACGTGATTAAGCTATACATTTCAAAACTTGTAACTTTAAAACCTTTTCATAGAAGGATTTTCGGTAGAATCCTAATCAAGTAGAGTCATGACTTAACACGACGCCTCGACCGGACATTCATGCCATACCCGAAGGCACCATTTGACATGGAAGGGTATGTCGTGCCGAAGGTACCATTTGACATACAAACATTAACATAGATCATGTCTTACTCGAAGGCACCGTTTGACATAGAAACATCATTTGTAAGAAATATATAACCTAACACGAATCAACCACTTGCACCTCCACCTACCTTGATTGAATACTTTGAAACTTGTTGAAAAATGTACTCATTTGATGTTTGAAAACTCTTGAGGATTGATGCTTGAAAACACTTCTCAAAACTTCTAGGAAAAATTAGTTTTTCTGCCTCTCTTTTCTCTCTTGAAAACTCTCTCTTTTATGCTTGGAAGCTTTTGTTTTTGGTGTGAGGAAAATGATTGTGAAATGAGGTCTATTAATAGGTGCATTTCTTATAGCTTAAGGAATATGAATGGTCATACTCTCATTTAAGATGAGAGAACATTGGGTGCCATTATGTGGGAGTTTTAAGACATTAACATGCTAGAAAATCCTGTGTTAAATTTCATAGTTTTTCACATTCCGCGTACTTTGGTTGATGCTGCACAACTTTCAGTATTTCGATTATAACTTTTTCTCCCGATATCCGATTGAGGTGATTCAAAGTGCGTTGGAAAGCTAACTCAAAGAGCTACAACTTTTATGCAGATATCATTTTCCAATTTGAATGTTTTCTATGTCCAAAATGAGTATCAAATGAGACTAAAAAATCTGAAGTATACTTTAGTCACCCAATATTTATGTCTTAGTGCCACTAAGGTGTCTAAAATAAATCGGGGTCTACAAGGTAGAAGGGCACATATTTTTAATTTATCTTTCTTTTCTTCTTTTTTATTTTATATTTTATTTGTATTGTAAATAAAACAATCGTAAAGTTACGATTTTACCCTTTTTAAATTTGTCAAAATTATTTTTTGGAGTCAACTAAAACTTTTCCACCTATTTGGAATTCATATGTGAATTTTTGGAAGATTTGATATCGTGAGTGGTACAATTAAAATGTACTTCAAAATGAAAGGTTTGATATCGCGACTACAATTCTCTCCAAAATATTTTATCAAAATAATGTGTAATTAAAAATAAATATTAAAAAAGATGAATTTTGAGAAAATAGGGCCCAAATAAGGTAAATGTATAAATTAGCCATTGTTTGAGCCCCATTTTATAAGATTGAAATCATTTTTTTAAAATTTATTTTAATCAACACATTTTTCAATAAAATAATTCTATAATAATTTTATTATTTTTTAATTATAGATTCTCCGAAATTTAAAAAAGCTACCTTCTACTTCTTAAATACTGTGCCAATAAGGACATTTTTACCTGGTTTACCTAAGGGCCTGTTTGATTGCAAGGGTGGAAAACGGGTGGAAAGAAAATGAATGACAAGGAATTGAATTGCCTAAAAAATGTTTTACAGGGAATTGTAATTAATGGTGTTTGATTGGTATAATTTTTCACCTGGTAAATTTTTCGTTTGACTTTGTTTTTTATGCAAATTGTCAATTAAATGGATAAATTTTTTTACCATTGACTTTAAAATGTGTTCCAATTGCTAAAAAAAAAAAATTGTCAAAAAATTAGAAAATGTTTTTCCATCACTATGGTGAAAAAACGTTTTTTAATTTTTGTGCATCAATCGCTTATACCTTAAAAAACGTTCCTAAAAAATTAGTGCAATTAAACAGGTGAATAGTAAAGAGTAAGAAAACGTCACGAAAAAACTACGGCCCTAAATGTAATTGCGAGTAGGGTTTCACTTTTATCTTTTGGCCGTCCGAAGAAACAGATATCGCCATCAGAGAACAAATTCCAGCAGAGAATTGGAGATCTAAGCAGCAGTAAATGTGAGATTTCAAGGTTCTACATGGACGAGGAAGTGTTACACAGCGTGGAGTTTTTGCGGAAGAGGCACTGGACATTGCGTGTGGATTTGTGGTTGGTCACAATTGTCTATGGCGTTTTGCTTATCAATATAGGGCCTTGCTTGGATGCCTTAATAGTTCTATGCAGACTTGTAGCTCTTCAGATTCTGATTTCCCTGTTCGCTCTGGACCTCAAAGGCGTCCTTCAGTACTCCAAGGTTCACTTTACTGTCTCAACAAATTTTAGCATAGCACTTACTCTGTCATTGTTCTATAAATAGATCTTTCTTTATGTGGTTGTTCGAGAAGTGCTTGAAAATTGAAACTTGTAAGAGCCCCTTTGGCGGCTGCCTTTACTTCATGTAGAAGAGATTCCTCTCCCTTAATTAGCGTTTGGAAAATAATTTCAGAAAGAGCTTTCTCTTATGATCCCATTGGTGAAAAATTAACATATTTGGTTGTGGCGTTTAGTTATTTTTGCTCCATGTGCAGGCGAGTTTAATATTGATTATAACCCTAACATTTGATTATTTGAAAGCTAATGAATTGGCATATAGCATGATTTTTGGTTCGACATGCACGATTATATTGTTGCTGCATCTTTAACTAGAGCAGTCCAAGTCTAACTTTGCGATATTTAGCCATCAAACTGCTGAATAGGACTAATTGCAATAGTTGCATCCAAAGTTTAAAAAAGCGAAACTAAGTACTGAGGCGATTTTTCTTTATGAGGCGATGCGTAAGCCTCGATGCGGATTGAAGCGTAAGCCTCACAAAAAAAAAAAAAAAAATCTAAGTAAAAGAATTATAAAATAATACAAAAATACAAAAAAATAAAATAAATAAAATTGGAGCATATAGTAAATAGGATATATAGTCATTAGTTTTTTGAAAGCTGACTTTTAAATTTCAGTTTTTTGTCCTCTAATTTCTGGCTGCTGTTTAGTTTTTTAGGTATTTTATTATTTTGTTTGGGCCCAAAATACCTTTTTAAATGAGCTATTTTCTTTTTTTAAGAACTACCCCTTCAAATTTTAAATGAGGCGCACGTCTCATGCTCCATGAGGCGTGTGCCTTAGATTTAGAGGCGTGAGCCTCATATTTTTAGCCTAAAAAATATCGCCTTGAGGCATACTACATAAACCTCACGGTGCTACGCCTTTTTAAACCATTGCATCAATCTCTTTGAATGAGAGTAAGAGGGATCATATTATCACAGATTAGTTCTTTTATGTAAATGCAATTATCAAATATGCACGCACCTTGATATTTGATGATATTATATGTGTTATGGTTGTGTCAGACATGTACTTGAGTGATATTGGACTAGGGATCTTTTGTTGATGTATAAGCGAGCAACGTTCATGTTATAATTGGTTCTGGCTATGATATTGGTTCCCATGTGTACGCTATGAGCAGCCTGTCGTGTACTGAAGTATGCACATTGTTTAAAAAACCCCGTTTGAGAGGATGCCTCATAGCAAGACAAACATAAAATGCCCCATTCGTTTGATTTCCACTGCTATCCAAATAGACTTCAATTTTGACTGTTAATTACTGTTGCTTACCTTCAGTGGATACTTTAGAAGAATTTTCAAGGAACCTTTATACTAACTGATGTGAGATGTTCTTGATTGGCTTCTGTGCAGCCGTGCCACATAAGAAAGATTTTATACACTTTGGAGATGAAATAGGTTGTTATGATAGTAATTTCACTATCATATGAGATTAAGGTTAGATTTTTGAAGCATTTTTTCACAAGCCAGGGATTTTATGTATAACTTAGATACTGAAAGCTACCATGCATTCCTGTGATAGTAAGAGTAATTAGATTTTAGACGCGATGAGAGAATGCCCAATGTGGGTTGCACGGAATTTTTTGTTTCACGAGTGTTGCAAAGAATTTTTTATTTAACGTCTTATATTTTATACAAGTATTAATTCTATAAAAGTTTTTGCCAATAAGTACATTCCAGTCAAAGTCTTTAATCCCACTCAACTGTATTCTGGGAGCCGTTCATTCTTGGAGTCTGGACCGCCCTTTTCGTCAGAGGGGAATTGTCCATTTCCCCCATTCTCTTGATTCCATGTACGAATAAAGTAGTCAAAGGGGTAGTAATAAGTCACATAGAATCGATTGACCCACAAATATATTATTACATGAGACACCTACTAGAGAATCAAGGAAATATCCCTTGTCTCAACTCAAAAAATCAAATTGTGTATTAGTACGTTCAACATTCGATTTTAATCAAGAAACGTTCTTGTTACTTTCTTTCACTTAATCAAAATATTAACATTGTTTTAACATATAGTGTCTTATAGTTTTACGAGCACTATAATGCTGTGAATCACAGTAAGCAAGCTATGCATCTTAATTTCTTATCAAGAAGTCGACCTCTCAAAGAACCCAAACTAACCTATATTGCCACCTGAACACGATCTTGCAGACGGCACGAAGTTGCATGACAAATTGGGACCAATGGGCTTCTGATATATCCTGTGACCCCTGTTGGGTGTTATGTTGAAGGCGATAATTTGAATTGTGCCTATTAATTACTAATGCTGAATCTAACATGTTAATGATTTTTTATGCTCTTTTTATGATTGTGGATGTATGCTTCATGAAATTTCCATAATTCTCTTTGGCAGGATATGTACCTTGTGCTTTAAATTTATCATTGAACTATATTCTAAAAGAATTGTTTTTCAATGATTTTATGGCAGGTTAATGATATTCACCATGCAGATGCATGCAAAGTTATTCCAGATAAATTTTTTGGCTCTAAAGGAGTTGTGCTCCTTCAGAAGGTTGGATACTTAATAGCTCTCTATCACGCCGTGCAAGTGTGCAGTTGCTTGTTTACCACACTAGTTCATATTGAATAATTGTGATGTTTTTTCTTGTCTAGTTATGTGAACTTATCTATAGTAGAACAGAAGCTTGTCAAATAGGCGAGCTGAAATTTTGTTATATTGTTTCTGACAGTCTATACACATGCCCGGTTGTTAGAGAGGAAATGAATGGAATCATTCGTAATTCTTATTATATAATAGAAAAAGTAGGGTACATCCTATTTTTACACAACCTCTACAACAAAATGGTTTATCAATTCTGGAAAGGCTTAGTCGGGTAGGTATTTGATCTCCATGACGTGAGGTGTAAGCATCTAGATAGAACTATAAAAGAATTCAGAAACGCAAAATATAAAAATTTATATGGTTATAATAAACTATAAACCTTTTTTTTTACTAAAAATTCATAATCCAACTAATTAACCTAATTAAAGTCTAACAAGCAAACAAACATAAAATATGTCAAGAAAATGGAAAATAATGAGTTCTCAAATTAGTAATCATGTAACAAAATTATAACGTATTCTTATGTGACACCCCAAATTCTCTAATAACTCAAGGCTCTACTTAAGTCAAAAAACTCTGTAAATATAAAAATTTTCAAAAGTTGTCACAATGCGAAAACATGCATATACTTTAAAAACTAACCTGTAAATACATATTTTCAATAGTCGCCAAAATGCGTAGACATACATATATATGTATTTGAAAACTAAAGCAGCTTAGCAAAAAAAGCGGAAATATCATTGTAACAATTTTCTCACATCCAAGAGTCAATATCAAATATGATTAGCAAAAACCAACATTTGCAAAGATACCAAAATTCAATATTTACGTGTCAAAATGGAAATCAACTATTTAAAATACTTGCTTCAAACTTATAATTTAAAAGTTCTATTATTAAATCAAAATTGCCCCGCTCGTTGCCTTGCCCTGCCAAGCTTCTTAACCTTAAATGATGGAAAAATAGTGGGATGAGCATAACGCATTATACTCAGTGGAGATACAGCAATCAGTCCAAGTCAAGTCTAAATATGAAATCAAGTGGTGAACATAATATCCATACAATATACTATAAAAATATGTACTGTGAGCATTCTCAAGAACCCAATTTTGATCCCGGACCTATTTACGGTCCCTGACAACATGTTATAAGCACTTAGCAAATTTTTGCACTGTGGGCATTCCCAAGGACCCGATTTTGATCCCGGACCTATTTTACGGTCCCTGACAACCTTTTCATAGGTATAAATATTATATCACAATCAAAATCACACATCAAGAATTAACATGGACAAATAACCACAATTGCTTAAATGTAAACCCCACCTCAAAGTCTTGGAAATTGAACAGATGTGATGTTACCGTGTTTACACTTTGTCCGCGATCTCGTCTAGCAAGAACAAAATTAATATTATTTAAGATACTAAGTCTAATTAAAATTTTAAAACTTTTAGGGACTTAATTGAAAAGTATTAAAACTGAAATTTAAAAGTTTAAAGGTTGAATATGAACTTTTTGGAATTTGTGGGCTAATTTAAAAGTTACTAAACCTTAGGGACTGAATTAAACAATTTGTAAAACTTTGGAATTGAAACAATAACCTTTTAAAATACTTTTGGAAACTTTGGGCTAAAAGGATAACTTTCACAAAGCTTGGGCTCAAAGAATAATTTTTCAAAAAATCAATTATATACACACACATATCTCTAACACTCTCTCTCTCACACGCGATAGGGGCTTGAGAGGGATGAAGCCGGCGATGGGAAGTGGTGGAGGAGGGTGAACTCTGGCCAAAAATCAGAGGCGCCGCCGTCGTGAGGTAGCGCCGGCGGGTGGGGGTCGATTGGGGTTGATTGGGTGTCGACCTAGGTCAAAAATCGAGGCCACCGTTTGGTTTTTCTTGGCTGTAATTCGGCCAAAATGTCGATTAATTGAGGTAAGTGTATGGGTATTGTGATTTCTTGGTTTTGTGGTTGTTTTTTGGGGAAAAAAACGGGTGTTGGTGGTTCGATTTCTTGGTGGCGGCTGCGGTTTGTGTGGTTTGCAGTAGGGGTTCGAAAATGGTTGGTGCTTGAAAACTGGTTGGATTGTGGGATGGTGGCTCGACTGTGGGGACGTTGGGATGGCTGCTTGCAGGTTCAGTAAGGGTGGTGGTTCGACGGTGGGAAGGCTGGAACCGGTTTCTGTGGGTGCAAGGATAGATTGAGGATGAAGGATTTCGACATGGGAGTGGTGGTGATGATTGTGTGACATTTTCAGTTGATTATTGAGCAAAATTGGAAGAAGATGGGATGTAGATTCTTACCAGTTGCTGTGGTGTTGGGAGGTCGTGTGTGGAGCTGCTGTGAGACGTGGTGAAGGTGATAATGAACAGTGATTTAGGGCACGAAAATCGAGACAATAATTTGGGCCTAGAATTTGGGCTGGAAATAATTTTTGGGCTAATTGGGTTTAAGTACATTGGACTAAAAGATGAAATTTTGACTAATAAAATGGGACTTTAAATAAAATATTGGACATTAAAATTGGATTTAAATCGATAAGAATTTGATACTTTTAAAAATGTTCGAGATTGGACTCGATAAATAAATATTGAATTTTTAAGATTAAAATCGTTTCGAAATTCTATATTGAATGTTTTGCTAGACAACTCGACGGACGTAAAATGAATTCTAAAATTTGACGGAATTGTCGTAGCGACACACTTTAAGTTACAAAATTGTACTTTAAAAATTCGGGTCGCTACATCTTAACTGTGGAAATAACTCAAAATAATCTTATTTTGTTAGTGATCGTTAAGGGATCCTTATTATAAGCTTCTTTTCATTGTTTATCATCATCATCCATTGAAGTAGTTTATTCTCCTTTCCCATTTTCCTTTTCTGTAGGTAGTAAACTAGAAAATAAAAAAACACATTTTAGTTTATAAAGTAATACTAAAAAAAAAAAAAAAAAATTAAGGTCAAAAGTTAAATGTTTTAAAAGTGCAAGGCAAATGGACAGAGACCTTACTTGGCGTTGATGCATAAGCCACACTACGTCAAGGCTCATAAGCCTCACAATGGCATTTAAGGTGCTCGATTTGAAATGTTTTATAATAGCAAGATTCGAGGTGTAATTACAATAAATCACAACTCAATCGCATTAAGTAGATCAATCTGTTGTTAGATAGGGTTGTGAGTTGTGCTGGTTGGGACTCTTATTAGCTCAAAACACTTTCACATGTGAAGTGTGTTCTGACTTGTGTTCTTGTAGTGAAGATCGAATCTATAGAACCTCACATAATCCTTGGTCCATAACCCCGCAAAGAGATCATGAATAAAACCTCTTTTAGACGACACGGATCCATGACCAAGAGCAAGTATGCCTCGGTTGAGGACTTTCGCTCGACCTGGTATGTCTCGGTCGCGTGCTTCCTAATTCACAGCGTATGTCTCACTTGAGTAGACATTCTGCTCTATTTAGCCTCAACACTGGACTTGGGACTACATTTTGTTTCTTCTCTCTGTGGCCTGGTCCCCCCTACGAAGTACAATAACTGGATGTAGATCTTCTATATGCTGTTTCGACAAGACCGGAACATTAACACATGATGAGATGGTAACCCTAAGCTCTAATGTACTAACCCTTGTTCGAGACTTTCCTTTTGTAATGACTTTAGCTGCTCCAATTTTCAGGATTTGTCTGGTATTGGCGGGTTGGACAGTGAGGTGCTAGAAACAGATGTCCTTAAAATGCCTACCCGTACTCTGGAAATTCTTGCTTCTTGTCATGCCCTGGCTTTTTGTGGACAACAAGCTGGTATAGATAATCTTATAAAATTTAATTTAGTTATTTTGAAAAACTAATCCAAAAAAGAAGAACTCCACTCCATAACACACTTGCCTTTGTTTAAGAAAAACGAAAAAGACATTCAGAGTAGTCAGGTCATTGGATTATGTAATTGGAAGAGCAATGTCATCAAGACAACAATTAAATACAAGTTTCAACATAAGCAAACAATATTATTAGGGGTGAGCAGCAGATGATTTCTTTCCAAAATTCGAGATCAACCACATTATTAAATTGTTTTTTCCAAAGTAAAAAAATCATGGAACAAGTATACAAATACTTGCATCTGGGTATTTTCTTGGTTTGAGTTAAGCTTCATGGAAATAAACTGTGGAAGATGAAAGACTCTTGGTCTGGTTCAAAAAGAAATCGAAAGTGAGAATTTTAGAATGAACAAAAGAGAGACTCTGCTCCCATTTCTCCCATTTTTCTGTTTGCAAATTACTAGGGTTGGATCTCAATTTTAAAGGATTTGGAATTTTGAAGAATTAGGTAAGATTCGAAGAATTGAGACTTGAGAGATGAGAAGGCGTAAGGTTGGAAGTTTTTCTCTCAATGTTGGTTGACATCCTCTATTACGATGATATGGTGTGGTGATCGAATATTAAAAATAGATTAGGGAACCAATTGTTTAAAAACCTAGAACCAGACCGATATGTCACATATCGGTTAAAAATATCCAATGCTGAAATTTTTTCCGAGCTGGTCATTTCGGCTAGGTCCCATTCCTGTTCTACTGGTTTGGGGCTTTTCACCAACTCTTAATCAAATGTAATAAAATATCTACTATATTTTATTGTTCGGAGTTAAAGGAAGTTGCTTTTGTCTTCCTTTGATTCAGCATTAGATGAATGGTGGAATGAAGAATACAAGCTCTATTTAGTAAAAATGGTAGCTGCCTCTTGAAGCGCATCATTTGGCAAGGATGTCTTAATGTCCTTTTTCCTGCTAGTTTTTATCTATTTGGTACTGCGAACCCTGACCATAATCATTTAAAAAAATTAATAATTAAGAGAAAATTGATGGGATGGCTAGAAACTTCATATCTGCTACCATTTCTGTGATGGTTCAGTTACACATGCTTGGCAAATCATTATGGATTATTCGTTGTTTTTAAATCGTAGTACCTTCTTGTTTCACATAAAGACTACTTTGTTTGTCTATTGACTTTCTAGCGTAGAGAACAACTGAGATTTGAAGCTAGTCCTTTTTGTGGGTGTTACTTGAGCTCCCGTATTATGCAACAATTCTGGTCAAAATCTTGATGTAGGTTGGTGATCATCTTGAGAAGGCTGCACTGAAAGGAATTGACTGGGACTACAAGTCAGATGAAATGTCCATGTCAAAGTACGCTCCCATTTCTTTGCATGTTTTTCCGATACTGTAGTTTATCATAGCATCTTTGCCTCTAGAAGTAGAAATTCCGTTTCAGATTGAATTCGAAAATATTCTGTCTTTGTGGCTCACATTTGATTTTATGCTTGTCAGGACTTCTTTTTCAATTTGTAGTTTTGCATTTATCCTAGCAGAATAAGTATTAACAACTCCTTCCCCCAATATGTTTGTATAATACCTATGGATTTGTATCGAACTTAACTGGGAGGGTGAATGCTGTACTGTATTTTGGTTCCCTGATTTGTCGAAATTTTATTTTGGTTGCTTGATACAATTGTTTTCAACGATATATTGCTCTTTTTTGAGGTCATGCAATTTTTCCAATATAAAATTTGGTGCTTCAGTTTTGGCAGATATCTTTTTGAACTCTTTCTGTGATTCCGTATCATTAGGGCACAATTAAATTTACTGACTGTTATAATGCTACTGTCTGTCTGTCTGTCTGTCTAGTAGAACTGATAAGCAGAAGCAATGCCTCTGAAACATAAATTCAAATGCTTAATATCACATTGAGAACTTTGCCTAAATGGCACTCTTAAAACACATAAACGAAATGATGTGTTGCTATAAAACAGAATAATGCCTATGTAGAATAACAAAAGCTATCAGAACGACAGTCTTTGCTGGTTGAGGGCTTGCTTAATATTACTAACTCAATCGCTAACACTTCGTCATGGTCGGATGCTGGATTTCCTCTTCCACGCTGCTTTTATCCATGGTTATGATGCGAAGTCTTAAACCCTTTTTAATCATGTGATCAATTATAAGTTTAGGCCGACCTTTTCTTTAGGATTATTGTAGCTCCATCCTTCCTTGTTAAGCTCAATTTTGGTCAAGCGCTATTTTAGTTTCCTTTGCATACACTCCGGTGATGGTTTTTCATTATTCTGCCCCGAATAGGCTTTGCATATATTTTCCATGAATGACGGATTAATAGAATTAATTCTTATTTTTTATGATCTTTTCTTGTTTCCTTGTCTGAATTTACACTAGTCAGTCAATTTTTCTCCCTATACTATTTCAGGGTGCACCAGAAACTATTCGATAAAGACTGGTTCATATGCCTGCATTCTATGTCCAGACCTACAAGAAATATGCACGTCAAGGATTTCGAGTTCTGGCATTGGCCTACAAGTCTCTTCCAGTGATGACGGTAAGAATGCTCTGAAACATTTTCTCCTTGCAATATTCATCTCCCTATCCATTTCATAAATCCGCATTGTTAATGTCCAATCATAGATACATGTAGATAACACAGTGATTTGTCACATTTTGTGGTCACTAGTAACTGTATCTATTTTCTTACTCTTCCCACGTCCAACTTAATAGGTTATTATAAACTTTTGTGGTAGCTAATTAAAATATTGTTCAATATTATCAGCTTATAGATCTTGTATACATCCATGTGACGTTGGTCAGAATCTTTGTGAATTTAAAGTGGCCAGCACAATGAGTTGTGTTAATAAAGGTCCTTTTTGTTTTTAAAACTTGCACGCTCTGCTTACTTTGAAATTGGCCATTGCCGCAATTGCATATTCTATGGGTTAGTTTAGCTTCATATATATATATGTATCTTCATTTATCCCCACAATTTTCATTTGTGCCTATTTAAGCTGATGCCAATTATGTCGATTGTTTGAGGGATATGGAAGCCAGAAGCTTGGAGAGAGACGTGGTGGAAAGTGGTCTTACTTTTGCTGGTTTTGCGGTAAAAATAAAATTTATGCAAATCATCTTCTATCTGAATGTGCAAATTTTGAGATTTTATTAATATGCTCTCTTCCTTTTTATTATTTCTTCACTATTTTATGATGCTCTTCATGAACACTTCAGGTATTTAGTTGTCATATCAGAAGTGATTCAGCAGCTGCATTATCTAAATTAAAATAATCATCACATGACTTGGTGAGTGATAACCTGTGAATGAGATACCTTAAATCGTCAAGAATATCTTCAAAACTAAAAGAAACAAAATTTTATTCCAGAAACAAAAAATAATGGAAATGCATCTTCAAAAACAATATTCTGAATTTCATCACATTACCTTACTGATTGAACCATAAGTAGATGATTAGTATTAAAATTGTCATTAGATTCGCATTCAAGAGACGAATGTACTGTTGTATCCCATTAGATAATTCACAGTGGCAACAAGGAAAAGCCAATGTATGGCATAGGAAGATGCAATCAAAAGTAACCGATGAAAACCCCCATGCAAAAACAATTGATCAGCAATTAGTGCAGGATTTCGAAATCTGGAATTGTAATCTTGAATAACATGAAAATTTACACGTCGATAATTTTGTACATTCAAGATCAATTCAGTAATTCTTGTCCTACAAATTGGACAAATCACTGGCATGGATTGATAATCACGAGTACATAGAACCCAACAAGTGAGAATACAGTTTGCTGCAATTAAATATAAAAAAAAAATGAATAATTAAAATGAATATCAAGAATTAATTAAATATATTAGAGTTGGATTATACCACAAAATTGATTTCTACAGGTTGAACAAGAACACGGTTCTTCGAAATTCAAAAAACAGATTGGGCAAGTAGGATGTTCTTTCTCCTCCCCAGGACCTTCTTCCTTGTCAGGGACTTCTTCCCCCTCAGCTTTGATCTCTCCAACGCGGTGTTCTTCCTCGACATTTCTCTCATTCCTCTCTTCATGAGTATTCATGTTTTTGAAATTTTTGGAATGTGCACTGGAAATGTGGAGGAAATACGTGCAAATAGCCCGTTAAATGCCCCCTATTTCCACTTTGGCCTTTGACCAGAAAAAATAGAATAAAAAAAAGCAAAAAGGAAAAAATATAAGGATTTGCTAATTTGTTAAATGACGGGTCGCATCGCATTTTAAAATCCTTTGATGCATTTTTTAATGGCTCTTGGACAATGCATAAGAGGATTTCAAAATGCGATGTGACCCGTCATTTAACAAATTAGCAAATCCTTATTTTTTTCCTTTTCGCTTTTTTTTATTCTATTTTTTCTGGTCAAAGGCCAAAGTGGAAATAGGGGGCATTCAACGGGCCATTTGCATGTATCTCCTCCACATTTTCAGTGCACATTTCAAAAACATGGATACTCATGAAGAGAGGAACGAGAGAAATGCCGAGGAGGAAGATTGCGGTGAAGAGATCAAAGGAGGGGGAAGAAGTCCCTGACAAAGAAGGTCCTGGGGAGAAGGAAGAACGTCCTACTTGCCTAATCTGTTTTTCGTATTTCGAAGAACTGTGCTCTTGCTCAACCTGTAGAAATCAGTTTTGTGGTATAATCCAATGCTAATATATTTAATTAATTCTTGATATTGATTTTAATTATTCATTTTTTTTTATATTAATTGCAGCAAACTATATTCTCACTTGTTGGGTTCTATGCACTCGTGATTATCAATTCATGCTAGTGATTTGTCCAATTTGTAAGACAAAAATTACTAAATTGATCTTGAATGTACAAAATTATCGACCTGTAAATTTTCATGTTTTTCAAGATTATACAATTCTAGATTTCAAAATCCTGCATCAATTGCTGATCAATCATTTTTGCATGGGGGTTTTCGTCGGTTACTTTTTATTGCATCTTCCTATGACGTACACTGGCTTTTCCTTGTTGCTACAGTGAATTATCTAATGGGATACAACAATACATTCGTCTCTTGAATGCGAATCTAATGACAATTTTAATACTAACCATCTACTTCTGGTTCAATCAGTAATGTGATGAAATTCAAAATATTGTTTTTGGAGATGCAGTTTCATTATTTTTTGTTTTTGGATTTTTTTTTTTTGTTTTGAAGATATTCTTGATGATTTAAGGTATCTCATTCACAGGTTTTCAAGTGCCAAAGGTCTTTGATGATTTGACATTGGAATGGCAGGATTAATTGGTGCTTGCGTGTGTTTTAAAAATTTAATTGTGTGAGCATTAGAGTTTCAATGTAACACTCGATAGTTTTTTGCCTTTCCAATAGTGTTTGACTAGTTATACCGTTTGATGTGATTGACATGGTTCTTTGATATATGCACAGATTTTGATTTGTATTGTTGTTAAATACTCAAGGATGGCTAAATTCGCGGTCCTTTTAGAAATTTAATTTTGTTTAGGTGGTCATCAATTGTTGTGACTAATTCAAAGCATTGCTCCATCAGCTCAATGCCAGTTCAAATTTTACTGTACGTTTCTGCAAATCTTTGTTGCATGGTAGTGTGTATTTATCTTTCAATTTGTGACCATATCTATTGGGCTGGAAGGTGGTGAAAACAGCCTAATGATGGGAAGGGTGGCTGGGAATTGGGGTTGATAGACAGTCATTGCAATGCTTGGTGATATAGTTTATATGAGATGTAGTTGGCACCTCCCTCTAGAAACACGTAAAAGTGGAAGAGCCTTGGTAGAGCTCATCAACTGTTGATGATCGCTGTCTTAATTGTTTGTATGTCCTCTTATTTGGTGTTAGTATTTATCTTGATTGTTTGTGTGCCCTCTTATGTGGTGTTAAGACTGTTTTTATTTATCTATGTTCAAGGGCGTCTTTGTGCTAAACATCATAAACTAAGCTCACTGTTAGATTTAAGCGACACAACCCCCATATTGTGCTCATGCCCAAGGCACACATGGTGACACAGCTCTCGATATATATGATAGAAGGATATAGGCAGAAGAGAGGAGGTAAAGAATGGAGGAAATTCAATATATTTCCATAATAGTTTGTTTGTAGTGAAAGCGACAAGGAAAGCCCGAACAGTAGAATAGAAATTTCCTCATTTACCTTATAAGAGAGGATGAAAAATTTACTATTCAATTGAAATCGAGCTTTCACACCACTGTAGCTAGATGTCCTTTCAAAAATTACTATTCATTTGACTATATTATCTTAAAATATCTTACTTGAAATATCTCAAAATACCTTGCATAAATATCGTTTTGAAGAAAAAAAATTGCCATGAAACGAGAGGTGTGCCTGTTTGGCATGGTAAAAATATCTTACTTGAATATATGAAAATATTTTACTTGAAATATCTGATCGGTGCGAAACTGCAAGTGCACAGTGTCGAAGTTTTATAATAAAATGATGAGAAAAGTATCGTCATCAGGGATTGGTATCTTACGTTTGTCAAGTACCGAAATTATGCTAATCTCAATTTTATTTAGGAGAATCACAAAGATTGTTGTAATTGCAAATTAAAGTAAATTCAACTCTAAGAAAATTGTTTAAATAAAGACAAGGGTTTTTATATTATTGGAAATTAATCGAGATAGAGACTTCTAGGGAAATCGACTTCACCTAGATCTTCACTATGCCTTTTTCAGTTAGCTAATTGAATTCAATTCTCTTGTTTGTTAGCAAATCGTCCATTCATCCAACGCCTCTTTCGACAGTCAATTGAATGTTATTCTCGTTTATCAAATCACATATGCATACGCAATTTTAATAAAACAAGGAAACTATTAGACCAATGATTTTACACCACATAAGTTCATATAAGTCTTTCGATCTCTATATTTACCTATGCCGAATTATTCAAGATCTACCCTATAATTCCCTCTTTCGACGGTGAATTACAAGATTGAAATCATCTAATTAATGGCCTGTTAATTAGAAGCATTAAATCCCCAATAATCCAGACAAACAGAAATGAGAATTAAATCAATCTAGCATAACCAATCAAACATAATTTCAGATCCAGATCACATCACATCCCTAGAAGTAAATGGAATTAGTTCATGCTAAAAACTAAAATCAACCAAAACGAATTCACCATGGTTTTCTAGGGAAGAATTGAAGGGAAACCAAGCTGATAAACGCCCCTTTTGACAGCAGCAATCAAGGCCACGAATTCCCAGATCTCTTCCTTCTCTTCTTCTTCAAAATCTCTATGTTATCCTCCAAGAATCTCCTCTTCAAAAGTGCTATGTTCTCCCCTTTCTCCCAGTGCAAAAAACTCCCTTAGCTAGGTCTTCACATTGGTTTTTATATCCCCCGAGTGTTTGGACGGATTTGGATTCAAATGGGCCGAGAAAATATTTCAAAATCGTAAGTTCTGGGTTTTTCGCACAGGCGGCGCCGTGGCGCCCGTACTCTGCTGGTAATCTTCTCGCTTGACGCCGTGGCGCTGATACCTCACGCCGTGGCGCCGAGCGTTCTGCATGGCGAACCCTTTTTTCCTTCATTTTGGACGCCGTGGCACCCAGGTCTCACGCCGTGGCACCCATTGTTGCCTATTTGGCCGCCGTGGCGTGAAGTGTTATGCCATGTTTCCCTTTGTTCGGTTTCGAGACTTCTTTAGTAGCTTCCTCCTCTTTCATCACTAACTTTCCATGCTCCTTTTTGTGATCCATCGTCACCCTCAATTCAATCTTCAAAATATGTCGTATTTTCCCAAGTTATCAAGGCTACAAAACAACACGAATACACCCATCAAAATGCTCACAAATGCCCGAGATCGAGCCGAAAACTATGGTTTAGCGGCGTTTGTTCTTTGAATAAATCATTCTCATCAAACACCCCCAAATTTAGTTCTTTGCTTGTCCTCAAGCAAACACAAAAAAAGGAAAAAGAAAAAGAAAGACATGATAAACTAAACACACAAATAAAACACAATAGCATAACTTAGTTGGATAAATTGTCTTGCGGCTCAGCATTGACTGCATGGTATCAGTTTATTAACTACTTCAAGGCTAAAGTGTGAGAATCAAATACTTACCTTTCCCATGCGAGACAGATGTGTAGGTGTGTGAAGAGTCAAATACAGCACCGTACTATCATAGATTGATTTCATTCCCGACCTCGAGAGTCAATTATTTACTCACGTCGCTCGTGGGATTCGCTTACCCCCAAACTTGTTTTCTTTTCACTTTTCAAGGTGTACTCTAAAGTTGATATTTTTTTTTTTTTTTACTAACTTCTCACACCACTCAAGTTTGGTCGTGTTTCACTAGTGGTTCAACGTGTTGATAAACATGGATTCTCCTTCTTACTACTTCCACCTCCAGGACTCAACCAAGTTATTAACCTGTCATCAAAAGTCTAATTTCTAAAACAAGCATTCGAGGCTTAATCACTTCATAGGTGCGTCTTCTGTTTCATGCACTTGCTTTTATTTATACTTTTTTTTTTTTGTCATCCCTCCATTAAGCTTTCTAGATGACCCATGTAGCGAGTTTTAGGTTGGTGACTCCCAAATCAGATGACTTTAGGGCACCAGGTTTTAAACCCTTCCAGACTTATTCACTCGAGTCATAAAGGCTACGAAGAGATGCTTTTCAATTGTCCTCATTGGGATCTTTTGTAGTGATTAGTGCAATGCCCCTTATTAAACACTCATTCTCGAAAATAGACCTTTAACTTAAGGTTTTCACCTGATTTTCATCCTATTGGTTTCAAACAGTCCACACTTGCACATACGGAATCCACATCAAATCTGTGTCTCCCCACAATAGTTCAACCGTTCCAAACATCCTAGATTTGGTTTGAGGATATTGTGACGCTCATTGATTGTTTGGATTGTTTCTAGGGTCACTAGATCAATCTATCACATTTATGAATCAGCCTCTTCTAGTCCAACAGTGTACTTGGCTCGCGTGCAATTAAGTTATCATGCCTTGCAAGGATAAGTAAGAATTTACTCACACGTATAACGCATTCATAGCACATAACCGATTTATGTTTCCAATTATATGCATCATTGCCAACAATGTTATCAAACTCACGCGAGCATGCAAAAACAAATTTTTTCTTTCTTTTTTTTTAGAATCATGCGTTTCAACACACAAAAACATTTAAAGGGACACACACATTCAAACGTTAAGGAAGCACACAAAAACACATGAAAACATACAAAAACACACAAACAAAATTAACACCCCCAAACTTAATTTGCACATTGTCCTCAATGTGAAAGAAAGGAAGGAGGGATGAGTACCGTATGGAGGACATCAACTGGTCTCGTCGTCACCCGGTGGAGCTAGAGGGTGGGGTGGTGATGGTATTGGTGGTGCCGAAGGAAATGAGTGATCGGGATAAGTGGATGCCATGACCGCGTTGTATTCGTTTTGGTAACGAAATTGATCATACATGGAGGATTGTAGGTGGTCCAGTTGTCCCTGTATACCGCTCTGCCAATTGGTCATGAGTGAAGTCATTTCATGTTGCCAAGCGGTGTGTTGCTGATCCATGTGGTTCTGCCAATTGGCCATGCGAAGGTCCATGGCCTCAAGTTGCCGAAGTATGGCCCCAGTGTGGGCATCAGGCTGTGGAGGAGGGATAGGAGGCGGTGCTTGTTGAGAAGAGTGGGATGAACTACCCCGGCTTTGACGCATCTCTACCTTATCACGAAGTCCCTTCGTCAGAGGTTGCTTAGGGTGTAGTACTTCATCAGATTCTTGAATAGCCATACCCTTCTGGACACAAAGATCATGTATGAGCGATGGGTGTCCCAAGCTACTTGTTGCTGATCCCGCTAGGATGCGCAGGATGCTATTCTGAATCACTTTCTCGACATCAATGGAGTGCCCTCTCTGAATTGCATAATTAAGTGTGGCTCGTTCTCTAGTTACTTCACTAACATTGCTGCTCGGCATCAATTTTGCAACTATGAAGTGATGCCACACCCGACTATGGACTGTTAAACCCGAGGCTGGGAAATGAGTTACATCAGTTGCACTACGCTTCTATTCCGTCCCGTCATATGCCAAAGTGTCAATCAGAATAGTGGGATCAACTCCTTCGTCCCGCAATCTTGAATAATCATCATCCGGTATGTCCCGTGTGTTGTAAAAGCGGTTGATCGATGCACTATCAAATTTCACCCAACGACCCCGCACAAAGACCTTGAAGTCCTCGTGTTCTTTTGCGTTGGCATAGAACTCTTTCACGAGGGGAATAGAGCAGGCTCCAGGTTGTTTCGCAAATTGTTCCCATCCTAGGCTTTGTAGTTTTTCGAGCATAAACTTTTCGAAACCCCTTTCTGGAATGCAATTTCGGTGTACTACCGAATGCCTAAACCGTTCTGCTGCCCCAGCACTTACAAATCGTTTTCTATCATAGGCGGCTGTGGAGGTGGATTCAGCAACTTTGGATTTCTTCTTTGGTGGCATGGTTATACAATGTTAATCACACAACTAGAGTTTTAGTGGCTATGCCTGCAAAAGGAAGTAATAGGCAAAGTTAAACCATGACTACATTATCAATTAGTCTCAAAGAATGCATTCAATTGTTTTTACAACATTTGGCAACTAATAACTTCCAATGACACATAAGAATGTCACTCAGGCAATATCACAAACACTTTGTAGGCAGGACTCGAAGCACACATTTCCCAAAAAAATTTTTACCCTACAAGTGAATCCCAACCAAGCAAAATTGGAGAAAATCATACCTACCCATGTATCAGTTAAGAAAATTGCCCAATAGTGGAACACCGATATATTGCATAAGGAAAAAAAAAATTTCAGGTTTTTCACTTACTTCGTGATGGACTCGCGTGCTCAAAGGAGGTGGTGCTCGTGAATGATTCTCTTCTAGTGGTGTGGGAGATGTGAAGTGGGGGGAGATGATGAATAGAAGAATTGGTGGAGAGAAGCCGTGAGTGAGGGAGGGTCGCGTGAGGGAGTTAGAGAGGGTGAGGGGTTTTGTTTTTGATATTTTGGGCCGGGTTCCTCTATGTTTTAAAAAAAAAAAAATTTCAGGGTGATGGGCGCTGTGGCGTCCAGTTTAGACGCCACGGCGTCGCGTATTCTGCTGGTAATCTTCTCGCTGGACGCCGTGGCGCCCATACATGTACTGATAAAGGTGGACAAATTCATTCTACCCGTTGATTTTGTGGTGCTAGATATGGAGGAAGACTAAGAAATCCCATTAATTCTCGGCCGACCATTCTTGGCCACTGGAAGGGTCTTGATTGATGTTCAGAATGGTGAATTGACACTGAGAGTAAACGAAGAAGAGGTTAAATTCAACGTCTACAAAGTTATGAAATTTCCAGAAGATCCAAACACTTGCTTTCGGGTAGACGCTATTAAGGACTGTACAGAAGAAGCATTTCAAGAGGAGATACCAGCCGACCATCCCGAAAGATTTATCACAACTTCATCTGATGCTCATGACTTCAATAGTTCTGTTGTTAGTAAAGTTGATCTACCCTTCATTAGTGAAGAATTTCTCCACTATGTGTTTGCCTTGGGAGCTTTAGAACAGGCCACAACACTAAGCAACAAGGTGGGAAAGCTAGATCCGATAGTAGAGAAGGCAGATTCAGAAACTTCTAAAGAAAGGAAGCAACAAACAAAAGCTCCAGAACTGAAGCAACTGCCTGGACATCTTCGTTATGCATTTTTGGGTGAGAATGACACTTTTCCAGTGATTGTTGCAGCTACACTCTCACCAGAAGAAGAGGGAAGGCTGCTGCGTGTGCTAAGGAAACATCAGACGGCATTGGGGTGGACTATATCTGACATAAAAGGTATAAGTCTTTCCATTTGCATGCATAAAATTTTGATGGAAGAATCTTACAAACCATCGATCGAGCACCAAAGACGATTAAATCCAGCAATGAAAGAAGTTGTAAGGGCTGAAATTTTGAAACTCCTCAATGCTGGAATTATTTATGCTATCTCTGACAGCTCATGGGTAAGTCCAGTGCAAGTGGTACCAAAAAAGGGTGAAATGACGGTAGTAAAAAATGACAACAACGAGCTCATTCCTACAAGAACGGTCACAGGTTGGCGTGTGTGTATGGACTACCGCAAGCTAAACAAAGCAACAAGGAAGGATCATTTTTCACTACCCTTCATTGACCAAATGTTGGATCGACTAGCTGGGTATTCCTACTATTGATTTCTAGACGGTTATTCGGGGTATAATCAGATCGCCATAGCACCTGAAGACCAAGAGAAAACCACATTCACATGCCCTATGGAACGTTCGCATTTAGGAGAATGCCTTTCGGATTATGTAATGCCCCCGCAACATTCCAACGTTGCATGATGGCAATTTTTTTCGATATGGTGGAGGAGATAATGGAAGTCTTCATGGATGATTTCTCAATTTTCGGTACATCATTTGACCATTGCCTGCATAATTTAGCTCTAGTGTTGCAGAGGTGTGAAGATAAAAATCTGGTCATAAACTGGGAGAAGTGTCATTTCATGGTGCAAGAAGGGATCGTTCTAGGCCACAGAGTGTCATCAGAAGGACTGGAGGTCGATCGAGCTAAAATTGCAACTATAGAAAAGCTACCACCTCCAAATAATGTGAAGGGAATCAGAAGCTTTCTGGGACATGCAGGCTTCTACAGAAGATTTATAAAGGATTTTTCTAAACTCTCTAAACCTTTATGTAATCTTCTTGAGAAAAATTCTATGTTTGATTTTGATGGTATTTGTTTACAGGCCTTTAATACAATCAAGGAGAAACTCATCTTGGCACCAGTCATGACTGTACCTGATTGGAGTCAACCTTTTGAAGTTATGTGTGACGCAAGTGATTTTGCCATCGGAGCAGTGTTAGGACAAAAGCGAGACATTGTTTCGGGCCATCTACTATGCAAGCCGAACATTAAATGAAGCTCAATTGAATTACACAACAACTGAAAAGGAGTTACTTGCTGTGGTATTTGCATGTGACTAGTTTCGGTCTTACTTAGTTGGTACAGAAGTGATAGTATTCACCAACCATGCAGCGCTCCGCTATTTGTTTGGAAAGAAGGATGCTAAGTCTAGACTAATTCGTTGGATCCTGCTTCTTCAAGAATTTGATTTGGAAATTCGAGATAAGAAAGGAAGTGAAAATGTAGTTGCTGATCACCTTTCTCGGTTGGGGCAAGAAGAAGTAAAGCCAGATTCAGCAATCCAAGAAGCATTCCCTGATGAATAGTTGTTTGCATGTGAGACCAAGCTTCCTTGGTTTGCTGATATTGTAAACTACCTGGCGTGTAAAGTATTGCCGCCAAATCTCACCTACCACCAACGCAAGAAGTTTCTACATGAGTTGAAATACTATCTTTGGGATGAACCTTTGTTATTCAAGAAATGCTCCGACCAAATCATCAGAAGATATGTGCCAGAAGAATAGATGCAATCCATTCTACATCATTGTCATTCTTCATCATATGGAGGACACTTTGGCGCAACACGAACAACAGCTAAAATACTTCAAAGTGATTTTTATTTGCCTTCTATTTTTCGTGATACCTACACGTTGGTGAAAATGTGTGACCAGTGCCAACGCATGGGAAACATTTCAAGGCGTCAAGAACTACCACTGAAAAACATTTTAGAGGTCGAATTATTTGATGTTTGGGCGATCGACTTTATGGGTCCTTTTCCTCCATCTTTTGGTAATATTTACATCCTGCTAGCTATTGACTATGTTTCAAAGTGGGTAGAAGCAATTGCGACAACAAAGAACAATGCAAAGGTAGTGCTCAGATTCCTCCAAAAGAATATATTCACAAGATTTGGCACTCCTCGAGCGATTATTAGCGATGAAGGGACCCACTTTTGCAACAAGTTGTTTGACAACTTGCTTCCTAAATATGGTGTAAAGCACAAGATAGCACTTGCCTACCACCCATAAACGAATGGTCAAGTTGAAATCTTGAATCGGGAGATCAAGAACATCCTCGAAAAGACGGTCAACACCAATAGAAAGGATTGGGCACAGAAGCTTGACGATGCATTGTGGGCGTACCGTACAGCCTTCAAAACACCTATCGGGATGTCTCCATACCGATTAGTGTTTGGTAAAGCATGTCATCTCCCTGTCGAGCTGGAGCATAAGGCATATTGGGCTGTCAAGAAGTTCAACTTTGATTTAAAGGCAGCTGGGGAAAAGAGACTGCTTCAATTGAATGAGATGGATGAGTTCCGGAATGATGTCTATGAAAATGCAAAGATTTACAAGGAACAAACGAAGAATTGGCACGATAAATAGATTCTTAGGCGTGAGTTTACTCCAGGACAACAAGTTTTACTCTTCAACTCACGACTAAAAATCTTTCCAGGCAAGTTAAAGTCAAGATGGACAGGCCCCTATACAATTGACAAAGTTTCACCTTTCGGCGGAATAGACTTGAGGGACAAAATGGGTAATATATTCAGAGTAAATGGTCAACGACTGAAGCATTATTACGGAGAACAAATGGAGAGGAACTGTGGATTCATTCCTCTCGGAGACCCAAACTGATGAAGACTGAAAGTCTGGCTGTAGACTCTAGAACAAGCGCTTAAGGGAGGCAACCCAAAGAATTTTCTTTCATTCGTTTATTCGTTTATTTTCACATTCTATTCTCCTTCTTTTGAATAAAACTTGAGTAATGTGATTTCTGACGCAGGTATTCAGTTGGAATACAGTGCTCGACATTGTGAATCACGTGGCGTCACCATAAGATCAGAGAAGTTCCCTTAACCTTTTTACCCATTACACTATAGATTCTCGTTTTTCATTTAAAAAAAAAAAAAAAATTTGGAGCAGAGTACCAGGCGCCATGGCGTCTAAACTTCACGCCATGGTGCCCAGCACTCTGAATAAAACCGGCAGAATACCCGACGCCATGGCGTCCAATCTGGGCGCCACGGCGTCCGCACCTCTGAAATTTTTCCAAAATATGCGACGGCGTGGCGTCTAAACTGGACGCCACGGCGCCCATCATCCTGAAATTTTATTTTTTTTAAAACATAGAGGAACCCGGCCCAAAATATCAAAAACAAAACCCCTCACCCTCTCTAACTCCCTCACGCGACCCTCCCTCACTCACGGCTTCTCTCCACCAATTCTTCCATTCATCATCTCCCCCCACTTCACATCTCCCACACAACTAGAAGAGAATCATTCATGAGCACCACCTCCTTTGAGCACGCGAGTCCATCACGAAGTGAAAAACCTGAAATTTTTTTTTTTCTTTCCCAATATATCGGTGTTCCACTATTGGACAATTTTCTTAATTGATACATGGGTAGGTATGATTTTCTCCAATTTTGCTTGGTTGGGATTCACTTGTAGTGTTAAAAAAATTTTGGGAAATGTGTGCTTCAAGTCCTGCCTACGAAGTGTTTGTGATATTGCCTAAGTGACATTCTTATGTGTCATTGGAATTTATTAGTTGCCAAATGTTGTAAAACAATTGAATGCATTCTTTGAGACTAATTGATAATGTTGTCATGTTTTAACTTTGCCTATTACTTCCTCTTGCAGGCATAGCCACTAAAACTCTAGTTGTGTGATTAACATTGTATAACCATGCCACCAAAGAAGAAATCCAAAGTTGCTGAATCCACCTCCACAGCCGCCTATGATAGAAAACGATTTGTAAGTGCTAGGGCAGCAGAACGGTTCAGGCATTCGGTAGTACACCGAAATTGCATTCCAGAAAGGGGTTTCGAAAAGTTTATGCTCGAAAAACGACAAAGCCTAGGATGGGAACAATTTGCAAAACAACCTGGAGCCTGCTCTATTCCCCTCGTGAAAGAGTTCTATGCCAATGCAAAAGAACACGAGGACTTCAAGGTCTTTGTGCGGGGTCGTTGGGTGAAATTTGATAGTGCATCGATCAACCGCTTTTACAACACACAGGACATACCGGATGATGATTATTCAAGATTGCGGGACGAAGGAGTTGATCCCACTATTCTGATTGACACTTTGGCATATGACGGGACGGAATGGAAGCATAGTGCAACTAATGTAACTCATTTCCTAGCCTCGGGTTTAACAGTCCATAGTCGGGTGTGGCATCACTTCATAGTTGCAAAATTGATGCCGAGCAGCAATGTTAGTGAAGTAACTAGAGAACGAGCCACACTTAATTATGCAATTCAGAGAGGGCACTCCATTGATGTCGGCAAAGTGATTCAGAATAGCATCCTGCGCATCCTAGCGGGATCAACAACAAGTAGCTTGGGACACCCATCGCTCATACATGATCTTTGTGTCCAGAAGGGTGTGGCTATTCAAGAATCTGATGAAGTACTACACCCTAAGCAACCTCTGACGAAGGGACTTCGTGATAAGGTAGAGATGCGTCAAAGCCGTGGTAGTTCATCCCACTCTTCTCAACAAGCACCGCCTCCTATCCCTCCTCCACAGCCTGATGCCCACACTGGGGCCATACTTCGGCAACTTGAGGCCATGGACCTTCGCATGGCCAATTGGCAGGACCACATGGATCTGCAACACACCGCTTGGCAACATGAAATGACTTCACTCATGACCAATTGGCAGAGCGGTATACAGGGACAACTTGACCACCTACAATCCTCCATGTATGATCAATTTCGTTACCAAAACGAATACAACGCGGTCATGGCATCCACTTATCCCGATCACTCATTTCCTTCGGCACCACCAATACCATCACCACCCCACGCTCTAGCTCCACCGGGTGACGACGAGACCAGTTGATGTCCTCCATACGGTACTCATCCCTCTTTCCTTTCTTTCACATTGAGGACAATGTGCAAATTAAATTTGGGGGGTGTTAATTTTGCTTGTGTGTTTTTGTATGTTTTCGTGTGTTTTTGTGTGTTTCCTTAACGTTTGGATGTGTGTGCCCCTTTAAATGTTTTTGTGTGTTGAAACGCATGATTCTAAAAATAAAAAATAAATAAAAATTTGTTTTTGCATGCTCGCGTGAGTTGGATAACATTGTTGGCAATGATGCATATAATTGGAAACATAAATCGGTTATGTGCTATGAATGCGTTATACGTGTGAGTAAATTCTTACTTATCCTTGCAAGGCATGATAACTTAATTGCACGCAAGCTAAGTACACCATTGGACTAGAAGAGACTGATTCATAAATGTGATAGATTGATCTAGTGACCCTAGAAACGATCCAAACAATCAATGAGCGTCACAATATCCTCAAACCAAATCTAGGATGTTTGGAACGGTTGAACTATTGTGGGGAGACATAGATTTGATGTGAATTCCGTATGTGCAAGTGTGGACTGTTTGAAACCAATAGGATGAAAATCAGGTGAAAACCTTAAGTTAAGAGTCTATTTTCGAGAATGAGTGTTTAATAAGGGAAATTGCACTAATCACTACAAAAGATCCCAATGAGGACAATTGAAAAGCATCTCTTCGTAGCCTTTATGACTCGAGTGAATAAGTCTGGAAGGGTTTAAAACCTGGTGCCCTAAAGTCATCTGATTTGGGAGTCACCGACCTAAACCTCGCTACATGGGTCATCTAGAAAGTTTAATGGAGGGATGACAACAAAAAAAAGTATAAATAAAAGCAAGTGCATGAAACAGAAGACGCACCTATGAAGTGATTAAGCCTCGAATGCTTGTTTTAGAAATTAGACTTTTGATGACAGGTTAATAACTTGGTTGAAGTGCACAGTGTCGAAGTTTGATCGGCGCCAAAAACTTGATCGGTGCGAAACTGCAAGTGCACAGTGTCGAAGTTTTATAATAAAATGATGAGAAAAGTATCGTCCTTAGGGATTGGTATCTTACGTTTGTCAAGTACCGAAATTATGCTAATCTCAATTTTATTTAGGAGAATCACAAAGATTGTTGTAATTGCAAATTAAAGTAAATTCAACTCTAAGAAAATTGTTTAAATAAAGACAAGGGTTCTTATATTATTGGAAATTAATCGAGATAGAGACTTCTAGGGAAATCGACTTCACCTAGATCTTCACTATGCCTTTTTCAGTTAGCTAATTGAATTCAATTATGTTGTTTGTTAGCAAATCGTCCATTCATCCAACGCCTCTTCGACAGTCAATTGAATGTTATTCTCGTTTATCAAATCACATATGCATACGCAATTTTAATAAAACAAGGAAACTATTAGACCAATGATTTTACACCACATAAGTTCATATAAGTCTTTCGATCTCTATATTTACCTATGCCGAATTATTCAAGATCTACCCTATAATTCCCTCTTTCGACGGTGAATTACAAGATTGAAGTCATCTAATTAATGGCCTGTTAATTAGAAGCATTAAATCCACAATAATCCAGACGAACAGAAATGAGAATTAAATCAATCTAGCATAACCAATCAAACATAATTTCAGATCCAGATCACATCACATCCCTAGAAGTAAATGGAATTAGTTCATGCTAAAAGCTAAAATCAACCAAAACGAATTCACCATGGTTTTCTAGGGAAGAATTGAAGGGAAACCAAACTGATAAACGCCCCTTTTGACAGCAGCAATCAAGGCCACGAATTCCCAGATCTCTTCCTTCTCTTCTTCTTCAAAATCTCTATGTTATCCTCCAAGAATCTCCTCTTCAAAAGTGCTATGTTCTCCCCTTTCTCCCAGTGCAAAAAACTCCCTTAGCTAGGTCTTCACATTGGTTTTTATATCCCCCGAGTGTTTGGACGGATTTGGATTCAAATGGGCCGAGAAAATATTTCAAAACTGTAAGTTCCGGGTTTTTCGCACAGGCAGCGCCGTGGCGCCGCGTACTCTGCTGGTAATCTTCTCGCTGGACGCCGTGGCGCCGAGCGTTCTGCATGGCGAACCCTTTTTTCCTTCATTTTGGACGCCGTGGCGTGGCGTGTTCTGTTTGTGAGGTCCATTGTTGCCTATTTGGGTGCCGTGGCGTGAAGTGTTATGCCATGTTTCCCTTTGTTCGGTTTCGAGACTTCTTTAGTAGTTCTTCCTCCTCTTTCATCACTAACTTTCCATGCTCCTTTTTGTGATCCATCGTCACCCTCAATTCAAGCTTCAAAATATGTCGTATTCTCCCAAATTATCAAGGCTACAAAACAACACGAATACACCCATCAAAATGCTCACAAATGCCCGAGATCGAGCCGAAAACTATGGTTTAGCGGCGTTTGTTCTTTGAATAAATCATTCTCATCAATATCTCAAAATATCTTGTATAAATATCGTTTTGAAGAAAAAAATTGCCGTGCAATTTCATTTTTCCCAAGGATTTTACATTGTGAAAAAAAAATAATGCATTGTAAAAAAAAGGGAAAAAAAATGATGTAGGTGCTTCACACTTCGTACGGTGCAAAGCTATACCGCACTGAAGCAAAAAAAATAAAATAATGCATTGTAAAAAAAAAAAAATGGAAAAAAATGATGAAGCATTAGATCTTCGCACCGTGCGAAGCAAGGTCGCACTTTGCACGGTGCAAAGGTGCTTCGCACTGTGCGAAGTCCCCCCCCCCCCTTTTTTTTTTAATTATATGTGTCATTGTTTCTGCAACCCATTAGGTTTTCCCTAAATATCTCCACGCTCTCTTCTAATGCTTTTCGACCTCGATTTCCATCCAACTCCGGACGAAGAGGAAGACGACAAAGGAGACCCAATTTCTTGTTAGCTGATTTCCCAATTCGAAACTTGTTGGTTGTGGCAGCCTCCATTTCTTCTCCTCGGCTCCAAGGACTCCTCGTTAGTCGACCCACCTCTGCTTGGAAAACCTTTTCTTTCTCCGTGTGTCGGGCTCTTATCTGATTGTGGTATGGATGCTGTTGAGAGAGAATGAAGTGTAGCTTTGAAGGGTATTTGTGTACTTTTTTTACTGTAAGCCACGACTGTCATTTCTTCATCGAGTTTTTACTTTTGTTTTCTTCAAGTTTTTGTTTGGATTGTTCTTATTTTACTTTTCAGTTGTTTCTTTAAAATAAATTGTCTTCTGTAGATTGATGTGTTGTGTATTCTTGATTTTTTATTCATTCCATTATCTGTATCTCCCTTTTTTGCCTGGCAGAGGACGATGAGGTCAAAAAATCTGTTGATGAATATGAAACGGGTGAACCACAAAATTTTTGATGAATATGAAACGGGTGAACCACAAAATTTTTGCATTTTGTTCCCTAATCTATCTTCTGCTTCTTGTTGATTTTTGCCCATTTTCGGCTGCAAAATCTATGGAGTCTCGCTAGTAAGGTAAAATTTACGGTTGCAGGACAAACGAACAGCTGTTAGGTATAATTTGTGAGGATGTTCTTCATTATCTGGATGTGCTAGAGGCCGTTAGAGTGGCAGCTGATGCTGGATCCTGTCCAGCGCAAGCTCTTTCTGCCCTGTTTCAAGAACTGGAAAGGTTCTGGTTTGTACATATTGGTGTATTGTTTGTTGATTGGGCCATACATGAAGAGGTGTGTAACTTTGAATCAATTAATGCAAATGTTTTGGCTTTCCTGTTGCAGTAGAAAACTAAATGCGTCTTTTTTCTTAGAAAAGAGATGTCCTGTCTGTGAAGTGTTTGATAATTGGACAAAGTAAGCAAAATACTAAATCTTTGAATTCATTATTTAAAGTTTCTTGTGATGAGATTTGCATTTAGTTTGAGATATGCGATAACAAAGTGCAAGTTTTTCAATAGAAAGAATTGTTGCGTGTTTAAGTGGTTCATAATTTGAGAATGCTAGGAAAAGACTCAAACTGAAACTGATTAATTAGGGTTTTTCAGTTGTTAACTTTGAACTGGGTTTTGCACATTGTTTTGAATTATCATATAACTGGCAATGTTTTTTTGTCTTTAGGTTCTAGCTGAAGTTCTTTATTCATTGATCTCCGCTAATGTTCATTTTTTTCCCCAACAGTTGGCTGGTCAGATTGCTCGTGCTGCCACCATTTTTCGAATTGATGACGTTTCTTTTGTTATGGTTACTTCTTTTAATATGAGTTTATTAGTGGAAAGTACTAATTTTTATTGGTATATGTTACTCTTTTCTATGAATCTTATTAGGGGTGGACTTTTTTGAGTTGAGTTCACTTGGAAAATTTGTTGTTGCATATCCGAAGTTTAGTAAAGAACGATAGAAATTTGTCCTAGGTGCGTTGAACTGTTCAGCTTCCTTAATCCTCGAGTTATCACCAGCTCATAAAACTCCCAGAAAGGAAGCTTTGAAGATGGGTGATTAGCCTTTAATCTGTAATAGCTTCATAAGATGCAATTCATGCCATGGTTATGGTTTGAGCATTTTAGGTATCTGTGGGTGCCTGCCATGTCACATGTATAGATATCAGATATGTGTTTAGCTGTTGAATTTGTTTAATGTTACAAAGAATTCATCATTAGGTTTTTGTACTTGTTTAAACAGGTGGTTGTATTTAACAACAAGAGTACGTCGGAGGATGATTCAACTGATATGGTGGAGAACAATACAGATGAGGATGAGACTGGTGCTGCTTTTCTTATCAGAATCTTGAATTATCTCGAGACACCACAGTATCTCAGGAAGGGTCTTTTCCCTAAGCATAACAGCTTAAGATTTGTGGTGCGAACCTGATATTTGCTTCCTAATCTGCATGAACATCATATATCTGCGTTGATACTCGATTTATTCTTTGTTCTTGTTTTTAGTGCGGGGTCTATTGCCCCCACTTGATGCCCCACACCATCTGCGTAAGCATGAATGGGCTTCATACAGGGAAGGTAGAACCCCAAATCTATTGTTTGTTGTATTTATTCATGTGCACTAATTCTGTTTAATTGTTTTATACTGGGTTTTCAAAAATGGTTTATAATTTATACAAGCTTGTCTGTTATTTAAATACCTTTTTTTTTGGAAAATTTATATTGGTTCATGTTGAGTGTTCTCACTGCATCTCTAGGCTTACAGCTCTAAAATACCTCACTATCTGAACGAGCCTTTTTTAAATATTAGAGATGTAAGGTGGTTTTGGACCTTTCCTTTTTATTGTCACTTTTTAGGGGGAAAAAAATTTAAAAAATGGAACTATCGGATTGGGTGGCCCAACCTATTTGACAGCTTACACTTGATCACTAAACTTCAGGTAAAGTTTCCTGTTGACTATTTGAATTGTAGATGCCATGACTTCCCACACTAATTGGGAATCTGTTAAGAACCTTATGCCTTGTCTGTATTTAAGTTTTTGCATGAACACACATAGAGACATGCCTTTATGTGATTCTTTTTTTAAAGCTATTTATATATTATTATTCAAGTAAATATTTATGTAGCTTTGATAAGATTGGCACAGAAATTGGCACACGATGTTTTACACTTGATCACTGAACTTCAACAAGTTTCATGTCACTGGCACCACTGACTTTGCACCTAGAGTAGTAATTTATGATGCATGCTTATTGTTGTTTCATATGGTTGGAGCAAAGTTTGGGCATATGATGTTTTACACTTGATCGCTGAACTTCAGGTAAGTTTCATGTTGACAATATTTTGGCTGATGTCTCTGACTTTCCAAGGGAATTAATCCACCTTTGTATTCTATACTAGAAACATAAAATTATCTTATATATTATTATAGCTTCCTTATTTTTTATTTTTTGAGTTTTTGTCATAGATTTATGGCATTGGCATTACTCTAGCTTTAATTACACTCTATCTTCGAGTCTATGCACTTCGATAGCATTACAATATCAACTCAATGAGAGGGAATTCTATTTTGAAAGTCTACTAAGTCTTTTGCTAGGTATAAAGGTTTTTGAATGTTTCTCTGTGCCTCGTGTGTTTTCAAAATCAATTAACTTTAATTGTGATGTGAATGATCTAAGATGCACCGACCAATACAATACGTCGTCAAGACGTTGATTAAATTTTTTAAAATTCTTCGTTTATATAGTATAAATATAGTTTTATATTTATTAATTTTTTTTGTTAAAATCTTTTAAATATGGGTACGTATTTATTGTTTAGTAATAATATTGAGATAAAAATATATAATATTTTTAATAAAAAAAAAAAATGTTTATGGTAGAGTGTCTGAGGAGTATTCGCTACTTTTGTGAATCCAATGAGTATTTGCTACTTTTGGAGCAGGCACTAAAAGAGGTATTGGTTGAATTCTTTCATTGTAAAAATGTTTTTAAATGACATCTTTTAATTATATGTTTCATACATTAATAAGTGTATGAAAAGAATAATACGCTCTCTATCGTCAACTTTTCTTTTTGTTCTTTCTAATGTTAACTTACTTTATGTTCAAACATGTTTGTGGCTATGCTTCTTGTTCTCATTTAAGGTCGAAAAGAATCATTTGCGTTTGACAAGAGAACTGTGCATACTTAGCATGTCGTGCCATTGGCATTTGCATCGTGTTTTAATCTTTTTTTTTTTTTTTTTGTATGAAGTACAAGAGGACATTAGGTGCCCTATTTTATTTATTTTTTATTTTTTTTCAAGGATCTTGTAAGAATCGACTAGAAGGAGAAGAGATAATATATCATGTGTATTCATCAATCTCTTAGGTATATATACAAGCTACCAAATCTATGTTTAGGAAAGAAAACTAATTAAAAAAGTAAACATATTTACTTCCTAGAATACAAATATATTCTATAACACTCCCCCTCAAGCTGGAGCATAGATGTTTATCATGCCCAGCTTGTTACAAAGATAATCAATTCGAACCCCATTTAGAGCCTTTGTGAAGATATCTCACAATTGTTCTCCTGTTTTCTGTTAAGCCCCCAATCTGTTTCACCTATGCTAGAAGGAATAAGAAGCTACTAGAAGGGGGAGCATAACAGCATTCTGTTGGAGGGCACGTGGCAGGGAAAAATCTGTTAGAAGGAGGGTTATAGATAGGGGTAGAAATGATTAAGAAAGGAGGCAAATATTGAGTGAAAGTGAGTGTGTCCCGTAGTCAATTTTCCTTCACTGTAATTCTCTACATTTATTTTCAATCAAACATTTACTAAAATTTCTGTTCTTCTCTTTTCTACTTGGAGTCCTAACAAATTGGTATCAGAGCGGTCGATCCAATGGCACAAAAGAAAGCTGACAACAGGGTCGAAGCAATCGAGAAAGAATTGGAAGAAATGAGGGCAGGCATGCAACGTTTTCCTGGCTTGGAAAAATCAGTTGAGTACCTCAACCTAAATATGGAAAGAATTTTGCAATCCTTGGAGGAAACCTAGAAGACTATTGCAACGTTGTTTAAACCCAGGACACGGATAGGCAAGAATATAGAGGTAGAAGGATCCGACAGCATCATAGAAAAATCTATTCCCTTCAGCTCGAACCGGGGGGAACATCAACCAGGAAGGGGAAAGGGAATCAGACTTGGTGAGGAAGTGGGGATTGAGCAGCCAAAAGCGGAGAACAACTGGAGAGGGGTCAGGAAACTGGAAATGCCCATATTCATCGGAGAGAATCCCGATGGTTGGCTATTCCGGGCTGAGAGATACTTCGAAATCAATGGTCTCAGCGAGAGAGAAAAGTTGAGCGCGATCGGTGTGAGCTTGGATGGCGATGCCCTCGCTTGGCTGCAGTGGACGGAGGCGAGGACTCCATTTCGTAGTTGGAACCAATTCCGGCAACAATTGCTGCTGCGATTTCGACCAACCCAAGAAGAAAACATTTGCGAAAATTTTTTGGCAATTAGGCAAGAGGGGACGGTGGCCGAATTTAGGAGGAACTTCGAAGCACTAGATGCACCGGTTACAGGCATCTCAGAGGAGGTGATGGAAGGGATATTCATTAACAGGCTGAAACGGGCCGAAGTCAGGGTATTGGGCCCAGGGAGATTGGGCCAAATCATGGATGTGGCCCAACGTATTGAGGACCGCAACAATTTAATTAAATTAGCAAAAGGACCGGTCCAAAGGGGAAACAAGTTGCTGGCAACCCCAAATCGCTGGGAGGGGAGGAGACTAGACACTTTCCCAACACGATCGGTAACTGTGGGGGAGAAAGTGATCCCTCCGATCAAAGACCACCGGCCAAACGCATGTCCAACGCAGACTGGCAGCTGAGAAGGGAAAAGGAGTTGTGTTTTCGATGTGATGAAAAATATACCATGGGTCATCAGTGTAAAAGGCGTGAGCTAAGGATGCTAGTACTGCAGGAGGAAGAGGAGCTAGGGGAGGTCGAAACTAAGTCGTCGGTAGAGGAGGAGCCGGTCGAGGTTGTTGAGATGGTGGAGCTCTCTCTAAATTCAGTTGTCGGGTTATCTACCCCAGGCACAATGAAGCTCAAAGGCAAGGTAAAGCAACACGAAGTGACTATTTTAATAGATTGCGGCGCCACACATAAATTTTATATCCCTAGGAATAGTCCAACAACTGAAGCTACCAACCAACACCACCACCAATTATGGCGTCCTCTTGGGGTCTGGCGAATCTGTCAAAGGGAAGGGAATCTGTAAGGGGGTGTTATTAGAGATGCAAGGTCTGACAGTGGTGAAAAACTTCCTGCCTCTGGAGTTGGGTGGCACAGATGTGGTGTTAGGAATGCAATGGCTAGGGAGCTTGGGCCCAATGGTGGTTAACTGGAAATGCCTTACCATGAAAATTCAAATGGGTGATAGGGTGGTAGTGTTGAAGGGGGATCCAAGGTTGAATAAAACGGGAGTGTCGTTAAAAGCCATGGTGAAGGCACTGCAACATGAAGGTTAGGGAATATGGGTGGAAAATGTACCTGCGACAACAAAGGAAAACAAGGAGGAAGTAGTACCTGAGAATATCAAATAGTTAATTCAACATTTTCAGCACATTTTTCGGGAGCCTGAGGGACTGCCCCCCAGTCGAGAAATGGATCATGCTATCAGGCTTAAAGAAGGAACCGAGCCAGTAAGTGTCAAACCATTCCGCTACCCGCACATACAGAAAAATGAAATAGAGGATGGTTCGGGAAATGCTCACAAGCCAGAATCATTCAGCCCAGCATATCTCCTTTCTCTAGCCCTATTTTGCTGGTCAAGAAAAAGGGCGGAAGTTGGCGCTTTTGTGTCGATTATCGTGCCCTCAATAAGGTCACCATTGCGGACAAATTCCCAGTCTCGGTTATTGATGAGTTGCTGGACAAACTACATGGGGCGACCATATTCTCTAAACTTGACCTAAAATCTGGGTATCATCAAATTCGGGTACAGAAGGATGTACACAAGACCGCATTTCGAACACATGAGGGGCATTACGAATTTTTGGTAATGCCGTTTGGGCTCACGAATGCTCCTGCTACTTTTCAGTCCTTAATGAACCAAGTTTTCTGGAGTTACTTGAGGAAGTTTGTACTTGTATTCTTCGACGACATTCTAGTCTACGGTAAAAACGAAAGGGAGCATGAATAACACTTGGACAGGGTATTTCTCATTTTGCAATTACATCAGCTGCATGCCAACATCAAAAAATGCTCCTTCACCCAACCACGAATAGAGTATTTAGGCCATCTGGTGTCATCAGAGGGAGTAGCGGCGGATCCCAGTAAGATTTCAGCTATGATAAAATGGCCAACTCCACAAACTCTGAAGGAGCTCCGAGGCTTTTTAGGTTTGACAGGTTATTATCGAAGGTTTGTGGCCGACTATGGAGCCATGTCGTGGCCACTTACACAACAACTAAAGAAAGATGCGTTTGGATGGACATCGGAAGCCAAGGCAGCCTTTCGACAACTTAAAACCGCAATGACCGCAGTCCCAGTTCTGGCCCTTCCTGATTTCTCAAAAATGTTTGTGGTAGAGACCGATGCATCGGGATACGGCCTGGGGCCAGTGTTGATGCAGAGGCAGCAACCAATTGCATTTTTTAGTCAAGTGTTGTCCATCAAAAACCAGCAGAAATCAGTGTAGGAGAGGGAGCTTATGGCCATAGTACTAGCTATTCAGAAATGGCGGCATTACCTACTGGGGCGGCTATTTATAGTCCGGACAGACCAACGAAGCTTGAAGTACCTGTTGGAACAAAGAGTAGTGCCAGGAGAATTTCGACGTTGGGTTACTAAGTTGATGGGGTACGAGTTCAAGATACAATATTGACCCGGCATGGAAAACAAAGCCACTGATGCACTGTCCCGAGTCTCACCTCCCATAGCGTTCTCTTCCATCACCTTCCCAACAGCAATGGATGTTCAAGAAATTATAGATCAAGTGGCCAGGGATCCTCTGCTTTCCAAAATTAAAATGGAGTTGCGAGCCGACCCCGATTCCTACCCACATTTCATTAGAGCAGGGCCGATTGTTATATAAAGGGCGGCTGGTACTTCCTCAATCTTCTCCTTTGCTCCAAACCTTGCTTCATGAATATCACAGTAGCTTAGTGGGTGGCCACTCTGGTTTCCTTCGACCCTACAAAAGGCTTACAGGAGATTTGTATTGGCGAGGAATGAAAAAAGATGTCAAGAAGTTCGTGGAGGAATGCCCTGTGTGCCAACAAAATAAAAGTTCAGCGCTATCCCCAGCAGGCCTCCTCCAACCTTTGCCCATTCCATGCCTAATTTAGGAAGACATCTCCATGGACTTCATAGAGGGACTACCCAAATTAGGAGGCTTCAATTCTATTTTGGTAGTGGTGGATCGCTTGAGCAAATATGCTCACTTTCTACCTCTCAGGCACCTATTCACAGAATTATTTTGGCTACAAGGCACTTTTCTCCACCGAAGCACAGCCTATCACCCCCAAACGGATGGGCAGACAGAGATTGTAAACAAATGCATGGAAACCTATCTGCGGTGTTTCACGTTTGATAAGCCCAGGAACTGGAGTACCTGGCTACCATGGGCTGAGTATTGGTATAACACTACCTTCCATGCCTCTACAAAGACTACTCCTTTTCAGGTCGTCTATGGCAGGGATCCTCCCCCACTAATCCGCTATGGCGTCTGCAACACAACCGTATCAGCCGTAGAACAACAGCTGCAAGATAGAGACAAGATGTTGGAGGAGTTGAAAATGCATTTGCTCCAAGCTCAGACTAAAATGAAGTCAACAACAGATCAGCAGAGGAGGGATATTGAGTTCAAAGAAGGAGACTATGTTAAGTTACGACCATATCGTCTGCGTTCCTTGGCAAAGAAACCCAATGAAAAGCTAGGTCCTAAGTATTTTAGCCCATTTCGTATCATCAGAAGGGTAGGGGCAGTGGCATACCATCTAGAGTTACCCCCTACAGCTACAATTCATCCAGTATTCCATATTTCTCAATTGAAGAAAGCTCTGGGAAATTCAGAATTCAGCCAGCCACTTCCCACACATTTGGACGCTACTCTAGAATGGATAGTGGAACCAGATCGGGTGCTTGGGGTACGCAAAATAGGCAGCGAACAGCAACCAGACCTAGAAGTGTTAATCCAATGGAGGGGTCTACCTAAAGAGGAAGCATCCTGGGAATTGGCCAGCTCCATCCAACAGCAGTTTCCCAATTTCCACTTGAGGACAAGGTGATTTTGGAAACCGAGGGTATTGTTAAGCCCCCAATCTGTTTCACCTATGCCAGAAGGAATAAGAAGCTATTAGAAGGGGGAGCATAACAACATTCTGTTGGAGGGCACATGGTAGGGAAAAATCTGTTAGAAGGAGGGTTATACATAAGGGTAGAAATGAATAAGAAAGGAGGCAAATATTGAGTGAAAGAGAGTGTGTCCCGTAGTCAATTTTCCTTCTCTGTAATTCTCTGTATTTATTTTCAATCAAACATTTACTAAAATTTCTGTTCTTCTCTTTTCTACTTGGAGTCCTAACATTTTCACATACCCTGTAGAAATCAAACCTTGTTGGATCTTCTCACGAACAAAATGACAATCAATCTCAATGTGTTTTGTTCATTCATGAAAGACTGAGTTAGATGCAATATGAAGAGCAGCTTGGTTATCACACCATAGCTTAGCTGGTATTGAAATCTTGAGGCCCACTTCAATAAGGAGCTGATGTATCCACATTATTTCACATACAGATTTAGCCATAGCACTATACTCTGATTCTGCACTCGAACGTGGAATCACATTCTGCTTCTTACTTTTCCATGAAACCAAATTTCCTCCAACAAATACACAATAACCGGAAGTAGATTTTCGATCTTCGTTGGATCCTGCCCAGTCAGCATCTGAAAAACACTCAATCCTAGTATGACCATAATTATTATACAGAATTCCTCTCCCAGGTGCTCCTTTTAAGTAGCATAAAATATATTCTACAGCTCTCCAATGATCGACAGTTGGGGAAGACATATATTGACTTGCCACACTAACTGAATAGGCAATATCTGGATGAGTTACAATATGATAAATCAGCTTCCCAACCAATTTTCTATATCTCTCAGGATCTTCAAACAAATCGCATATTTTGTAAGCTGCAAATTAGGAACCATTAGAGTGCTATACGGTTTAACCCCCAATTTTCCTGTTTCAATCAACAGGTCAAGCGCATATTTTCTTTGCGATAAGAGGATCCCTTTCTTACTTCTCATCACCTCAACACCCAAGAAATACTTTAGTGTCCCTAAATCTTTTGTGTGAAACTAACTGTGAAGAAAAGATTTTAGAGATGAAATACCACCAGAATCACTTCCAGTAATAACGATGTCATCAACATAGACAACTAATAGGATGAGACCAGCTGCAAACTGCTTATAGAAGACCGAATGATCAGACTTACTCTTCGTCATGCCAAACTTTTCAATAGCTTGACTAAACTTTCCAAACCAAGCCCGGGGACTTTGTTTCAAGCCATAGAAGGATTTACGAAGGTGACAAACCTTCCCACACTCTCCCTAAGCAACAAAACCAGGTGGTTGCTCCACAGAAACTTTCTCCTGAAGATTAGGAATGCATTCTTAATGTCTAATTGATGCAGAGGCCAATCATATGTGGCTGCCATAGAAATAAATAACCTGACAATAGTAAGTTTGGCAACAGGAGAAAAGGTGTCAGAGTAATCAACACCGTATGGCAAACCCCTTAGCAACAAGTTGAGCTTTTAATCTAGCAACGGTCCCATCAGGATTGACTTTAACTATAAACACCCATTCACAACCAATAGCATTTTTACCTACAGGCAAGTGTACCAAGGCCCACGTACTATTGTCATCTAAAGCATTCATCTCCTCACTCATAGCATTACGCCATCCAGGATGAGATAAAGCATCATGAACAGTCTTAGGAATAGTGACAGAATCCAGATATGCAACAAAAGAACAAAAGGATGATGATAAATGGTTATATGACACAAGAGGAAATTGGATAAGTACATTGACGTTTACCTTTGTGGAGGGCAATAGGAAGATCATCACTAGAATCGGGAACCAGATCTGATGACGAAGAAACTGGTGCAGGACATGAAGCAAGAGGTGTAGGAGTCGGGACCGGATCAGGAGCAGGAGGTTGTTGATGACGGGAATAAACCTGTTGTATAGGAGGCTTAACAGGAGCAGTGGAAGGAAGATCAGGACTCGGGGATGTAAGAGTAAATTAATAAATTATTATCCTCCTACGGACGAATAGAACCTGAAGATGAAGCAAACGGTGTTTGCTCTAGAAATGTAACATCAACTGACGCAAGATACCTGTTAAGATTGGGACAGTAACATCGATACCCTTTTTGCACACGAGAATAGCCAAAAAAAATACACTTTAGAGATTTGGGATCAAGTTTTGTAACACAAGGTCTAACATCTCGAACAAAGCAAGTACAACCAAGTATTCTAGGTTCAATAGAAAATAATGACTTATTAGGAAAAAGGACATGAAAGGGAGTCTCACCAGACAGAACGGAGGAAGGTATACGGTTAATCAGAAAGCAAGCTGTAGAAACGGCATCGACCCAAAAATGTTTAGGGACCTTCATTTGAAATAACAACGCTCTGGCAGTTTCAAGGAGATGTCTATTCTTTCTTTCAGCAACGCCATTTTGAGATGGAGTATCCACACAAGAAGTTTGATGAATAATGTCATGTTGAACCATATAGTTTTGGAAGTGTTCTGATAAATATTCCTTAACATTATCACTTCTCAAAATTTGGACAGACACATTAAATTGAGTTTTAAGTTCAGCACAAAAAGGGGTCAAATGAGAAAACAATTCTGAACGATTTTTCATTAAAAATAACCATGTCATTCGAGAATTAATCGTCAACAAATGTTACAAAATATTTAAACCCAGCTTTAGACAACTGAACAAGGACCCCAAACATCAGAGTGAACTAACTCATAAGGAGCACTAGCTCTTTTATTGACTCTAGGACTAGAACTTAAACGATGATGTTTGGCAAAATGGCAAGACTCACAATCTAATGAAAACAGACTCGAAAACTGAGGATAAAATTTCTTTAACATAGGCAACGAAGGGTGACCGAACCGATAATGTGCTTCAAAATGGGTCACAACTCCAGAACAAGCAACAAACTTTGGTATTTGTGTATCAAGAATGTAGATGTCTCCAGACTCGTGTCCTTTACCAATAATCTTCTTCGTCATAAGATCCTGAAATAAGCAAAAATTAGGATAGAATGAGTCATAACAATTAAGAGAATGAGTAAGTTTACTGACGGAGACTAAATTAAAAGAGAAGTTAGGTAAACTTAAAACGGATTGCAAAGGAATTGAGGGTGTTGGAATAATTGTGCCGGACCCCAGAACATGAGATGTAGTCCCATCTGCTAAAGTAACTTTAGAACTAGAAGCATGTGACTGGAAAGAAGAAAATAGACTAGAGTTACCTGTCATGTTATCTGTGGCACCAGAATCAATGACCCCATTTGGAAGATGAGGAAGCAAGACGTGTTCATTTTACCTGAATCAGTGATGGCAGTAATAGGAGTAGATGAAGACTTTAGAGATTCCCCATATTGTGAAAACTTGGCATACTAATCTGTAGGTATTAGAACGGACTCAGAAGTATCATTAGTATAGGCAACATGGACTGACTGGTTTAATTGATTCCTATGGTGCAACTTTCTACAGTCTTTCTTCAAATATCCTGGCTTATGACAATAATAACACAACACTTCCCGAATCCTGTCATTGAGTACCAAAGTTTCGATCATAGTTACTTGAGTTTTCCCCTTTATTGCCATTTCTCAATAGCTATCTCCCAGATTCAAAGGTGTGGCTGACAAGAGCACAATTAGGTTGAGCAAAAGCTGAATTCTCTGTGCGGAGTACCCTACTAGAAGTTTCTTCCAAAGAGGATATCTCAGAACTGGAAAGAATTTGAGATTTAGCAGTCTCAAACTCAAAAGGAAGACCAGTTAAGAAACTCATAACCGTCATCTTTTCTCTCTGAGTTTGCTGAACTTTTACATCAGTACTGAATGGGAGTAGCATATTAAGTTCCTCATGAGTCTTCTTAAAATCCATAAAGTAGTCGGTGAGGGATCTGTCACCTTTTTTCGCATATTAAAAAGCTTGGCACACCTCATAAGTGTGTCTGATATTTCCCTTGCCAGAGTACACAAATTCCAAATATTCCATCAATTCTTTCACAAATTCACAATGATTTATCAAACCAACCACCTCACTATCAATAGAATTACGTATTTGCAAAAACAGACGGGCATCCTCTCTTAGCCATGTTGCTTTCGAGTCATCACTAGGTGGTTCATTAGTTAGGTGATTATCCATAGTAATACTTCGCAAGTGAAGTCTAACAATTTTATTCCAATCTAAATAATTAGATCTATTAAGTTTATGTTCTGTGATTTTTGACATTATGGGGACCAAATCAGACAAAGCAGATTTCTTTTGCTTCATTTTACCAAATATCAAATAAGTAAGGTAGAAAAATCACCACAAAGTCAAAATACTTGGTAGAATCCGAACCTGTCCCACAGTTAGTCCAATACCGACCAGATTTTGTTGGACCCAACTGAAATCTGTCGTGAAGTCAAGGCCAGCAGAAGTCCCAAGGTAGCTGAAGTCGAGGCAATCAGAATGGAAAGACGGACTCAGCTTTCGGACTAGGGAAGATAACCGAGCAGAAGGCGAGCAGATGGTGAGGGCTAGATTCCGGCAATAGAACTCCGGGCGAAGGTTGCGTGAAGATTCCGGCAACAAAACTCCGGGCGAAGGCCGGTCCGCGAGTGGCGCTTCCCCAGGTGCAGGCGATAAGAGCCGGAAATCGCCGGAGATAGGTGACCCAAGAGACCGGAAATAGGAGACCCAAGAAAACCCTAAAATCTCAAATCGCTGGCTGGCTCTGATACCATATAATAATCGACTAGAAGGAGAAGAGGTAATATCATAAACGAAGAATGAAAACAAAGAAAAACATCTGGTAAACAATTGCATACATTCTCTAATTACCATATTCATTTCTCTAAAAAAAAAAGGAATTGTTAACCTTCTCTTTGCTATTTTGTACAGAATGCTATATATGAATAAAGGAAGCAAATTGATGCAAATTAACATATTAAGCAGGTGAATCGTTCTCCTTCATTATTACAAAAGATGGAGTCCTACTACGGTATTACTTTTGTTTTTTTCCATTTTTACATACCTTGAATTAAATTTCTTTTCAACTCATGGTTTGATATCTTGTAAGTTTATGCAACAAGCTAATCAATGTTGTTATACCTGGGGCTTAAAATCGTGTGCAAGAGTCAGGTAAGATATCTTAAACCCGCGTACTTGCAATCATTTAAAAAAAAAAAGATGGACCGTATCACATCCTTATCAATACTTCACTTTACAAATCGAATATCTCTCGCCAAAGTAGTCAAAGATAGGAGGTAAAGTGGTCCACAAAATCTGTACAATAGGTCACAGAGAGCTAGCTTTACAAGATTTTAGCATTGGTGGTCCAAGTAAAGAATTTAAGCCAAACAACACCAAAATTTGTACTGCTGCTCTACTTAAGTAATATTTTTGGAAAAAAAATTCCATTCACAGAAATTGACGAGTTCATTTGCAGTTGAGTAGTAACTAACTCAATAAATAACGTCAACTGAAACTGATTCCCTTCTTAGTATATAAAATGACAAAACCATCCATTTTCCATTTTCCTTAACCTAATTGCCTCTGTTCTCTCTCATTTTTCATACAAAATAGCCTCAAATAATTTCCGTAAAATTGATCTTTACACGTGCAATTAGAATTCTCACTCATTTGTTTTACTGTCGTTGTGCATGCTTCCTCCAGTTTCTTCAGGTCTATATAGTTAAGCGCTCGGTTTTGGTTGTTGTTTGTCTTTGACCTTTGGTGAAAATCTGCAACAAACCGAGGACATTTTCACAGAAAATTGAAGAGTATGGACTTCAAGTATGTTCTTCTTGTACTTTTTCTTTTTGTATTTTATTTCAATAAACTAAAATCATAACCCCTAATCTTTAACACAAAGATCAATCTTTTTACAAATCTTCAATAAAAAAGGAGAAAAAAAAGAAGGGGGGGGGGGGGGGGGGGGGGGGGGGGGGGGGGGAACCAATTTCTCTAAATCTACAAATGATACTATAAGCAAATGAAAAGGTACAGATATAGGAGAAAAAATATCAAACCTTTTCAAGAATTTCTCTCTAAAAGAAGTTGAACAAGGTGTCTACTCTGTCAAATTGTCCAGCAAATTGAAAGGAAAGGGTTTACACTTTGTGATTAAAATTGTATTATATTTGTTAATGTTATTTTTTATTGGATTTAATTAGTATCTGAAATGCTTTACTTTATCGATGATCGATGAGATTGTGTTTATGATTTCATATTTTGTTTGACTTTGATTTTCGACCTTTAATTCAAGTTTAGACAAATCTTGATATGACTTAATTTATATATTGTTTAGTAATCGTGGCCTATGGGCCTAATTCTTATCGGTCACTTATCCTTGTGTTTAAAAAATCGCCACTATGTCGGATAGGTAATGGGCTAATCATTGTTTTAAGTCAACTTTGAGGTGCTAGGCCTGTAAATGAAGGGAGTTTGGTTTTGGAAGAACAAGGTTCAATTTGATTCCAATTTCTTTTTTTTCGCTAGAATTCCTATAGTGGTTCGCTGTGAAGGAAGTATGAGAATTTTTTTAGAAAATTAAATCGTAGTTTTCACGTTTTGTGTTTACTTGATTTTGAAATTTTTTGTGGTTATTACATTTGTATTACTAATTATGAAGGCTATTATACGTTTAGGCTCGAAATTGTGGAGTTTGTGATTTTCTTTTCAGGTATCTTGAAAATAAAATTTGGTGAGAATGGAGAAAGTGATGATGCAAATTAACTAGCTTTTGAAAATAAAATACCTCATATTTCTCATGCTCACTTCCTGTATCATGCAAATTGGCTTGTACTAATGGAGAAAGTACACTATTAAAAATAAAAACCAATAGATTTAGAATTCTTTGGTTAATAATATTTTTGGCATCAAGTTCACTGCATTGTTATGCATATTCCCTCAGTGTTCTTTTTTAATATTTTGCCACATCATTGGTCAATTCGCAATGCTTGTTTGATAGTAAAGCAAATTTTGATGTTTTCAATTTATGCATATATTAGTTCGATGAGAACTTCTCAAATCTTTGCAGCTGAATGAATTTTGAGATATTCTTCCTTAGAATTCTCCAATTAAATGGCATAACTATGCTCCTACAAACTGCCCAAATAAATAATAGAATTTTGCTGGAAATAATCCTTTAGGTTGGCTACGAGTAACTTGTTTCTTGTCTCCTCTACTATTAATAATTTTCCTAAGATTTCCACACTTTGTTCCTCTGCCAATAACTAGCTTCATATTTCCTCTGTTTTCTATGCTAACTCATTTTTATTAGTTCATTTATTCACCTAAACTATGCATGTGAACTCTATAATTAAACTGGTTACAAATAAAATCAAATGCAGTTGTGAAAATAGTGATGATGAAATAAATTGTAACATAATTTACTTCTCTTATGCTTTTCCTGTATTTCAATCATATTTCATATTTTATGAATTCTCTCTTTAGCTATCTAAAGCTTCTCTGGAAAAAAATAGGTTTCATTCTTCTGTTCATTTTCTCTGGTTAATTACCAGAAACATATACTTCGGATGGTAGAGTGCCATAACTTGAACTACATTACATTTATGAGGCTGATCTGCAGGTTGGATTTTATTTCTGGGATGCACAGACAAATGAACATGATTGTTGATTGCTTCACTTGTTTCATACTCCAATATAATAATAATTTGCATTTTCCATTCGAGAGCAATAAAGTTTAGACAATTTGCACGTTGTTTTTTTGCATGAAATAGTTGCTGATTGGATATAATACGCTCTATGCCACTTGAATCCACTAGATTAAAATGTGAAGCAGCGAAAGATGCATGAAAAATTATTACCGTACTTATTTTTGCAGTGGAGACCATACTGTAAAAGTAATCAACTGCCACACTAGGAAATGTGGTCATCAGAGGATTTGTTATGTTGGCTCGACCATGCAGTTCCTTTTCCCCTTGAACCCTCAATTGTCCATAAGAAATCAACCAATTTAAATAAGAGATGAACCAATTTAGATGTTTTGAAATAGTGTCCAATTGACATATATACTACATTTATGAAATATTGTTACCTAATAAGGTTTACGCTTGTTTCACAATCATTTCCTCCTGTGTTCGACTCTCTCTCCAGCTTCGTCTCTCGTTCTACAGTAAGTCCTCATTTTTTCGCTGCTTTTTCCTCAGTTTAGCTGGATCTATTTGAGAAACTTCGGATTTTGTTATAGTTTCGCTCTTTTGTAGATTTTTTCTTCGTTTGTTCAGTTTTATTTATTAGGGACAAATTAAAAATCCTTTTGTCTTCTTTTCACTTCTTTTTCTTTTGATATGGTAATGGAGTGGGGATTGGAAGAGAGGTGGGTGCAACACTTTCCCTTAGCCACGCTCAGATTACTCCTCAGGTAGGTTCATTTCTCCATTTCTTTGGGGATAACATACAAAGTTCTTTTGCTTATTCACTATTTTATTTGGGTACTTATCTGCTAGAACTTTGAGGCTTGAAGAACTTGCTATTAAAAAATCTAAACAATTAATTCCCTTGACGCCATCTTTGTCAGAAGCATTGATAAGAAAGCAATAGTTTTTTATTATATTGATTTTTATATTTAGTTGCTTTATGCTCGGTTCTTTATGATGTTTTTGTATATTTACAAACCCCTTCAGGTTTTCATCATGTTAAGATTGTTTTAACCTTCTCTGTTTACAAATCAAATCTTCCTCCAAACCCAATTGTCAAAGATTGCATCGAAGCAACTGCAAGGTAAGCCTTTGGCAATGTCATTTAACATCTGTGTATGCACAACTTGGATTTTGGCATCTCAAATCTTGCTCTGGGTTTCTAAGATTATGTTACTTACAGACGATAAACATATTTTAGTTTATCAACTCAATTGTGTCCATGAATTGCTTTTGAAGAGCTCCTAGGGAATGAGATAGGAAAACACGGAGCTTTATTAATTGATTGATTCATATTTGATTATGTGCTAATTTGCGCTACAATATGGTTTTTTAACGATAAAATAAAGGTGTTCCATGTTCTTGTTCATTTTAATATTTTTTTTGAAATTTTAATATAATGGAGGAAGCCAAGACCAGATGGCTCAGACCAAAGAGATTCAGGGCCAGTTGGGACCAAAGTCCGAGCCCTGTATTTCCTGGCACCCTCATCACCCTCACTGTGGTTGTAGAGCACATAATCATGATATGTTGGTGCAAACTGTATGATGAAATAAAAGACAAAGACGCCAAAGGAAAGACTCTTTATCGTACCTACAATTCTCTTATATCTTTTTTCAATAAATTATAAAAAAAAAAAAAAAAAAAAAATTGAGTCAATTTTGGTATATAATTACATGTTAAGTTTCATCACCTCATCTTTTTCTCAGGGTGTATTATTGCACTTGCATGTAATTTTTGTTTTTACTTGGACATGACAGCTTTAACTTCACTTTGAAGACAATTTCAGCCCTTGTTTTACTTATATAAATATAATATGTCATGCTTTGGCTGATTAATCCATTCATTTTTTTCTGCAGGACAAAGATAAAAAAGCATTAGACAAACAAATAGAGTAGGCTGAAATGTGGGAATGTCTATATGTAAAAGTATTTCTTATATTATGAAATAATATAACTAGTCTCTTTGCATTCTCAAGGAAAAAAAAAATCATCTCAATATAGTCATAACAAACATTAAATACCTTAAATTAAGTATATAATTCATAAGAATTCAACGTATTTAATACACTAATATTACCTTCAAATTAGCCCTACCTGTGCAGTACACGGGTGTAGACTAGTCTAATTTAATCTAGTAACACTAGAATGAAAGTAAACAAAATCAATAAAAAAATTCTAATCTATTTCTTTGGCGTAAAAAATGCATGTCTAGTTTATGTTTGTCTTCTCAGAATATTCATTAAGATCTATCATCAAATTGTCTTCCATGCTACAGTACTCATTCTTTGGCCTAAAAAATGCATGTCTAGTTTATGCATGTCTTCCTAGAATATCCATTAGGAAGGAGCACGAGTAGATTGGTTGCTATTACTTTTAAATTGTTTTGAATGCTTGATATTAAAAAATTAAATTTGGTTGTCCCTAAAATAAGATCCTATAAGCTTGTGCCTGTTTTGAAATGGTCAAAAAGTCATGGTGTATGTACAATCTTGATTGACAACTCACTTGGTAATAGTATAAACCAGTTGCATTGTTATCAGTTCCATTCGAATGTTCATTTCTATCTTCTGCGTTGTCCTTCCTCACTAAAGTCATGAAAATAGGGATCATTTCTGTTTTGTTCAAGTCAAATAGATAATTTATTTCAACATCAGATGTAATTTTACAAGGTGGAATAGAAAAAAGACATGCTCTCTGAATTGAAATCTCAATACCATATCATATCGAGATGAAACAATGTTCAGCCTGTTCTATATATCATGATACAGTTCCTCGTACGATGTACTTTCTGTTATATGTGTTGGAATACCACTTTGTATGTTGTTATTCGTTCATTTTCATGTCCATCGATTATTTTCATCCAATTCAAAATTACAAAAGTAATAAATTGGGAGTACAATCCTCATATCTGCATGATAAAACAGAATTTATAAACATTCATTCAAAAATTCAGCTCACAGCGATAATTTAAAACAAAAAAATAAATATTAATAGCCAACGGTTTGTTAGCTGTGCGGCTATTAACAGCCTAACTATCAGCTGCTAACGATTGGCTGGCCGACGGTCTCTACCTGTGCAGTTGTTAACAATCGATGGTTCGGTTGTTAGTCCGACCATGCGGCCATCTGACGGTTAATCGAAAAGCGAAGATGAATTATTTTTTGTTCGCGCTTAAAAAAAATTATATACATCTGTTAAAAAATTTATCTGCTTGTAATAAATATTGAATCTTAATATTTCGATTAAAAGCATATACATTTGACGAAAACATACATAAATATACTTACCGATTTGAAGTAATTGATAGAAAACAATTTTTTTCTTCAGTTATCGATATTTTTGAGATTTGTAGATTGAATGAGATGGGAGAGTTTTTATCTGTGTTGGAGCTGATTTTGAATTTTGAAGCAGAGAGTGTTTGATTTTTATTTGTTAACTAAAAGGGTAGTATTATCTTTCTAACAAAATTATATTTTGTATTTGTTTTACACACTTAATGGTATTTTTGTCTTTTGAACTCAAATAGGTCAATGTGGAAATATGTAATGGAAGAAAAGTCAATGTGGAAATACGGGCCTTTGACTGGACCTTTTTTAAAAAAACCCCCAAAATGTGTGCTTTGCTTTATATGTAGAACCCAAGGTTTAGTTAGGCAAATTAAACAAAGCTAAGGACGTGTTTGGGACCAAGACCAGAGAATGCCATTTGCTTACAAGGGTCATTGGATCATCCCCAATACTGAGGCGTAGTTACTAGTTAATAAAAAAAAATCAAGATCGACCGCATGAATTTTCTATTTTTATTTATTATTTATTTATTTAGGTAATTTGGCTCTATTCTTTACTGGAAGATTCAATATAACTCAATCATTTATGACCAAAATATGTTATGTTAGTTATGTTTATTTTTTATGTTCTCCACTCTGTCGCGTAAAAATCAAGCCAAAACTTTATCGTCTCCATATATTCACCAAAAAAAATGCAATATATACCAAAAGCAACATTTATAATGTACAAAGAAAAAAAAAAAGGTCAAGAAAAAAGTAAGATCTTAAATTTATTAAAAATAGAATTTAATTGATTATTGTTGTACATTGTAATAAAAAGGTATTCTCATACTACAAAAAGCTGGCAAATTAACGATTTGTAATACTTCTCTTATAGCATAACTTGCGAAAAATTTATGTTCATATTCTTGGAGAGATCATTTCTTATTTTGTTCAGACTTTAGCAAGGCCCATTACAAATGGAGCCCAAGTCTTGCAACCCACATGAACCACTTGGTTTTCTAATATGCAAATTAGAAAAATTGTAAAGCCATCACTCGACCTAGGCCAACTAGGGCCAAGCCGTCACAGGTTCGACATATCAAAATTGTAAATGATGTTTGGACCCCTCAAGCCACAACAGAAACCAGATGCTTTCAAACTTTCGAGAAAATCATCTCTTGTCGTTTCCCTCAACATTTGGATGCTTAGAAGGAGAAAATAATGCGTTTCCGATCTCTCCGTTTGTTGATTACAATCACTTCGAATCCTATTCTCAATACATGTAAGAATAAAAAAACCTTACCAGAGGAACAACTTTGTGGGTGCTCATAATTTACAATACTCAGAATCTGATGTTGCTGTGATAATATCAGCCAACACTTGGACAACCAATTCTCCAATCGAAACCATGGAGTTCCCAGTTGAACCTTTAGATTTGGATTCAAATTTTCCCTTCAACACCTCAGGATTTTTAACATAATCCTAAATTGATGTTACAGAAGAGGACAATATATAGAAAGAAACCGTGATTCTGCACCACAGTATTTGATCCCTGTCGCAGTAAAAACCAGAGACGTTCTTGTAAAAATTAAAAGTCTCAAAATCCTAGCAGATAAATTAGGAAGTAAAATCTGTTTATAAAAAATTCTGCAGCCTAATTTTCATTTACAGCTGCTCAGTCAGTCAGTTTCTTGAAAATCAACTGGTGAATTTGAGCATAACTTGGTATGGAAGGTTAGCAATTCGAATTGAAAGGGGGTTCCGATAAATGAAGGGAACCTGTGCAGCTTCACAACTAATTAACAAGAACAGTGATTAAAGAACCTTTACAATCAAGATTAGAGCAAGTTTGGCTAAGCTCAAACATGCTTTCACACAATTTTTGCATTTCATAAGTACTACAAAACATTTAAAAAAATTAAACAGATAGATGCAAAAAAGATATGTACAAAATCAATATGGCACAATTTATAAGCCTTGATGATGTAATGCAGCATAAATAAACTCAGTGCAACTCAAATCACAGAATCAGGAGATTCTCCACAATTTACAATATAAAGTAAATTATCCAACAACGAAATAACTGGAATATGTAATTTTAATTCTACATAAGAAAATTATAGGACTAAAACCAAAATATCAAAATGGACTTTGTACAAGTAAGCAATCATTGAAGTGATTCTTTAACCATAAAGAATTCAGTTCTGATGTAAATATCAGATCAAAAGTTTCCGTAACTCAATCATAGACGATGAAATCATAACATTGTTATCTCATTCTCATAATCTCCACACTTTATAGTATAATCTGTATTTTAATTCTACATAAGAAAATTATAAGACTAACTTAATAACAAAATGTTCTTTGTATAATTAATCAATAAACCCTAGTTAGTATCACTCCAACAAAAAAACTAGTCAGTTCCACAAAATTCAGCATCCTGATCCTCACCGTTGCTTATAGTCTTTTCTGCTTGGGCCACCACCTTGCTCTTTATTTTCTGAATAGCTGCCTCAAGTTCATCAAGCTCAAAAAGCCCTAAATTTCTAACTCCAACATCCCAAGCCGCCCTTCCTTTTCCCATCAACTCCGCAATCTTCTTCACGGCCTCGGATATCGGTGGCGCCACCACCTCATGTTCGTTTCCCTCAATTTCATTGTTAGTACTCGCCGGAGAAGGACCCGCAGAATACCTATTCACCACGGACTCCACAGAGGGGTGGCCGAAAAAAAAGGCGTTTCCCGCCTTGGAAAAAGTGAGAACCGCCGCTTCAGCTTCACACATTGTGCATAAAACTTCGGTTTTCTTGAAGAGTCCTTGACGTCTCTTTGTGAAAGTTGTGTACATCTTTGATTTCTCCTCGATTTTCTTGATTTCAACCCTTCTGCGCACCATGATTTTCACCCTTCTTCTGAACTTTAGAAAATTGCAAGAAAAACTTGACAGGAAGAATTTGAACGAGAGTCAATTGCTAAATTCTCTAATTGCCAATTATATAGGCCCCCCCAATGGGTCTGACCACCCATTAGTTGACCTAATTTCAGTGGGCCTGAACTAATATATTGGCTGTATATCCAAAAAAAAAAATGCACATTAATTCCAAAATGGGAGGTTATTATATACAATTTCATTTGTAGAAAAACTAGTTTTAGACATTCAAAAATTAGGTTGTAATTAAATAATTAATTAAATATATATTAATGTCGCAATTTTATAATTTATGGTCACAATTACGTACTTATAAGCCACATTATTTCTCAATCGTGAATAAAAATAATTTACAGGTCTCAAATTACAAATTTTAAAGGTCACAATTTATTTCAAGGTAGCAAATTATCAAATTAATAGGTCACGTATTATTTCTCAGTTACAAATCACAAATTTTATAGGTTACAACTTATTCCACGATTACAAAATATCAAATTAATTGGTCATAAGTTATTTTACTATCACAAAGTACCAAAGTAATTGGTCACAACTTAATAACTTGTGAGTCACGATTACAAATTTAGTTGCATCTCACATTTTTGAATCACGTATTACTTATTAGTCACAAATTATTTATTTTATCGATCACTAATTAATCAATTTATTGGTCACAAACAATCTTCATCCAACCCACCCCCAACCAAACATTGAGCACGCCGTGCTGTGTTGGGCCACTTCATCACCACCGTTACTGCTGCCACTTGCGTTGCCATTGCCAAAATCATCAGCGCATGCACTATCACTACCACTCCACAACCATTGGCACCATCACCACCATCGAGACCACTACCACCAACAACCACTCCACCACAACCATTTATTTGTAAACCACCAACAAAAATCACTGCAAAACTCCAACTAAGCATAGCAAAATGGATAAGGAAAAATCAACCCAAAAAATTCCAAAACCTCAAAAACCATCATCGTCGCACTCTTCACGCAATGCCATCGTCATTTTCGTTGCGCACGACAATGGCACAACTATTTTGCCGACGGAATGGAGAAAGGCAGACATACGGCGACTAGGAACTACACCGCGTGCAATGCCATCAACATCGGTCGCTGCACAATGGCGATGAGCGACGCTATGCAACGATGATGGTGCGGCTACGCAGTGTTGCTACTTCACCAACGAAATGGATGAAGGCAGACAGACGACGATTGAGAACTTTGTGTGTGTGTGTGTGTGTGTGTGTGTGTGTGTGAGGAGAGGGGTGGTGGTACGTGGGATTGGGGAGATTATTAGGGTTTGAATTTGTATAGTTGATGGTTGGGGAATTGTTATTAATATTTTAAAATTAAAAAAAATTATATTATGATTTTTGAAATTGAAAATTGAAATGTACGTGCGGCTGTAATTTCCACATTCCAAAATACTATCTCCTAGTTTTTTTTTTTTTTTTTTCAATTTTTCCAAAAACCTTTTATTTCTTTTTATAACAAAGCATTATACTTTGAACTCTACTATATGTACAGGAATTTAAATTTCTGTACCTACCAAACACACACATCAATGGCAGATTTTTTTTTTATTTTTTTTTTTACAAAAAATACACATGAGTGAGAATTTAAAAATCTGCCCATTTTCTAGTAAAAAAATTCTGTATGCAAAGAATTTTTGTTATACTTTTTATAACCTCTCATCAACACTTCCAACAATTAGGGTGCGTTTGATTGCAAGGGTGGAAAGAAAACGAATTGTAGGGAATTGAATTGTCTAGAATTTGTGTTTAGAGTGAATTGTAATCAATGGTGTTTAATTTGTATAATTTTTCACCTAATCCGTTTAACTTTGTTTTTCATGCAAATTTTTACTTTTTGGGATAAATTTTTTTACAGTTTGTATTAAAATTTGTTTGGATTGACAAAAAATTAAAAAATTAAAAAAAATAATTTTTTAAATTTTTTTGTATTCGTTTGGCTTTATTTTTCATACAAATTGTCAATTAAATGGATAAATTTTTTTACCATTGGATTTAGAATATGTTTCTATTGCCAAAAAGGAAATAAAAAAAAAGGAAAAAAAAAAGATGAAAAACACTTTCCCACCAAAATCATGGAAAAATAAAAGGTGAAAAATATATTTTAAATGATTGTACCTAAAAAATAGGTGAAAATGAATTCCAAGAAAAAGTTATGCAATCAAACACCAAAATTAAGGGTGGAAAAGAAAAACTTGACGTAGTGTTTTAAAATGCGGGAAAAGGCGAGATCTAGATGTGAGACTTGGAAAAAGGCGCTCACATATGGAAAAGGCGTGAAAAGACCGTCAATCCTATTTTAAGTGGAATTATGCTAAAGGCACAATAAGGTGCACAGTCCCTTCACAATAGGGGGTGGGGCTCGCGATTATTCTAATCGTGGACTTCACCCCCCTATTAGGGGGTGCCGACGCGCTGTGCACCGTGCTGTGGAAACAACATAATTCTTTTAAGTGTTTATAATGCGAGTCTAGACATCTTTTGACGAGACTATTGTAGGTCTAAGCATCAAAAGGCTTTTACCTTTCATTTTTAATTGTTTCAATTTTTAATTTATTGCAATTAACTATATAAATTAAATATTAGAACAATTAAAATAATATTCAAGATGACGAAGCTTACAACTTGAGGTTCAGTCTTGCTATTTTGTCATGCATAAACCTTTCAAAACTTGAAATAATTTAAAATATATCTGCCTTGAAACCAAACAATTTATAGGATTTTAAAATTGATAAATAAATTACAAATTTAAAAATAAAAAATAACATGAGACATAGATTTGAAGAAGTATTTTTAAAATAATGTTATTTATAGTGAAAACTATCAGTAGTTATCTTACATGGTACATATGATAGTTTGTTATTTGATACATCAATATAATAGTTTTTTTTTATTACCTCATACATCAGTTAACAAATTGTCATGTACATTCAACACTGGACAACTACTGATAGTTTTCACTTTGAATAACATTACTCGTATTTTAAATACCCATTATTTTGTTTTTCCATAAAGAGTGCCTTCAAATTTGTATTCCCCAATATATGCATTTACATTTATAATGTATTTAAATTTAGAATAATGTTATTTATAGTGAAAATTGTCGGTAGTCATCATACGTGACACATATATGTCGCTTTGTTATTTAATGCATTAATATGATATATTTTTTTATTGTCTCATGCATCAAATAACAAAGTGACACATGTATGTCACGCAAGGCGACTACCAATCATTTTCACTATGAATAACACATAAATTTATCAGTAAGTGACATTTAGGCCCTGTTTGATTAACAAAATTTGCCATGGAATTAGGAAATTTTTTCTCATAACTTTTGGTTATTTGATATGACAAATTTGCCATGAAATTTTTTTTCTTGATTTTGCTCACACGTGCACATTTGCTTTGTTTTTTGGGGAAAATATTTTTCCACCATTTTGGTGGATTTTGCCAAACGAATGATATTCGGTATGTTAAAAAAAAAAATTTGTTATTTTTTTGCAATTAGAACAAATTTTAAACCTAATAGTGAAAAAATTTATCACTTTAATAAACAATTTACATGAAAAATAAAGTTAAATGGACACCATGCTTTCGATATTTTCCAAGTAAAAAGTTATATCAATAAAATATAATTAATTACAATTCCCAGACAAACGAATTCTAGGCAAATCAATTATTTGCCATTCATTTTCTATCCACCCATTTTTCATATTTGCAATCAAACGGACCCTTAAAATTTATTTTTCCCCTGTTCTCATTTTTATAATTTTTCTTTTAAATGAAAGTATTGCTTTCAGGTAAAATAAGTCTAACTGTAAACGTTTGTAATAGCAATCAAATGATTTCTTACAAAATTCTTTGTGCCTTTTGAACTATAAACCACAATTTACCAAAATTAAAAGTCTACCTAGCAAACAAATACAAAATAGATCATAAAGTAACAAAAAATAAGTCATCACATAACAAAAATATGATCGACTATTAGAAACGAAAATAACTATGAAATCTGTCAATACGTTCTTTAAGTTAATCGTTAATTCACTATCATAATCCTCATCACTAGTAGTTTCTTCTATTGTCCTCGTAGTGGTACACCAAATTGAGTTGCAAGGCTTACAAAAAATTGCTAGTTTTAAACTATTTTGATCTTTTATTATTGGATTCATCATCTCTGAACACGATAAGTTTTTCAGTGCATCCTTTTTTTTTTTTTTTCTTTTTTTTTTTTATCCCCAAGTGAACCACCTTTGACGACTAATATTGGGGTCTATGTTTTGGCCTCTCAAGACGCAGCCCAGGTAAACCGCGGGATGTGGCCCAAACTGGACATGGTCTTTTTTTGATCCCCAGGTGTTCACCTTTGACAACTAATCTTGGGGTCTATGTCTTGACCCCTCAAGACGCAGCCCAGGTAAACTGCGGGATGTGGTCCAAACTGAACAAAGTCCAAAAGCCCCCTCCACTTATCTGTCAAAGTGCCGAGCGAGTCAACACATGTTGCACCTTGCCTTCCAGGAGAAATCCTGCCTTCCAAGATAAATCCTGCCTTCCAAGAGTCCTACGAATCGAATTCGTGACATTTGAACTGCCAGCAACTAAGAACCCGGTCCTTTGCTAGTTGGGATGTGCCCCGAGGGGCATATTTTTTCATTGCATCTTATTTGGATTATGCCCCATTACTGGCGTCCCCACCTATCCTATCATGGGCCTTGGTAGAAGGGTAAATCGCAGGTTATGTTTTCAAGGGTGTAGGGTGGAAGGCTGCCTTTTAACTCCCACTTATCAAGGACATCATCCATATTTCAGGATTCGAACCCTAACCCGACAGTTGCAAGCGAGACTAGATTTCTTTCACCCTCCCTTTCACCACTTGGAGATGTGTCTTGGCAGTGGCGAATCCAAGACAATAGTTCAGCTAAGACGGGTTGACTTTGACCGTTGACCCTCGACGGTCAACGATCGTAGTAGCCCTGTCCGGCTGATCGTTTATTTAAATTTGATTAAATAATATTGAAAATTATTAAATATATATGTAAATCCAAAAAATCGTTCCATAATCTGCAAAATGCCCCAATTCATTTTTCAATTAACATTGATTCAAAAAAAGAGAATATAAATGGCTCAATTGAGCTAAACATCTACTCTATTAAAATTTTCCAATTCCCCAAATTCCCAAATTTACTAATTCCCCAATTACCCAAATTTGCTATTCCCAAACCACAAATAAAAAATAAAAAATCATAAATTATAAAACAGGAATCATAATTCATAAACCATAATTCCTAAATAAAACCCAAATTCAAAAACTCTAATTCGTGAAAGTGAAACCCTAATTAATAAACAATAATTCAGAAATTGATAAAACCCTAATTCATAATCATAAATCCATAGTCCATAAATCATAATTCATAGCAAATTCATAAATCAATAAAATCATAACCCATAAATATAATCATTAATCCAAAAACAGCCACAGCAAGTCAACAACACAAGCACAGCCACGCACAGTCAGCAACATACACAAGCATAGCCACACACAGTCCACAGATTGAGATAGTTAAGTTAACCACACATTACCGAACACAGGCAGTCTCAAGCTTGGCTCAGTTTAGTGACTTTGGCACTCCCCAAGTTTCCTGACTCTCCTCCAAGTCTCCAACCTAGGCACAGGTGACAGGCGGCATAGTAGGTTGCAAGTGCAACGGTGCAATCTCCCAATTTGCAGGCGTCGAAGATTCCAAGTTCGACCACAGAACACTCAAAGTCTCGAAGACTCGGCACTCGCACTCGCACACTCACTCACAATCACAGACCACAATCTCACTCAACTCACTCGCACTCACATCACAGCAAAGAGGAAGCCGGCGAAATTTCGCCCAATCGTGAATCACCCCAAGGGTTTGCAAAAATCGATTTGGTAATTGGATGTTTGGCTAATTGGCTCTGGAAGTGCCTCTAATTACTCGTTCTCGAAATTGGGCCATTGGGTTGTTTTAAAATTGAAAAGCCCAACTAAAATTAAAAAAAAAAAAAAAAATTGGCTCATCTCTCCCACACTCCCACCACACCGTCTTCTTCAGCTCTTCCCACTTCCTAGTGACTGAATCTATTGCTTCTCTTCCAAATTCCTTCCCGGCAATGACTGTCTCAATGAAGATTCCGGTGGAGTCAGCACAGGCGGCCGCACGAGCTCACCAGGTGCTGGCTCCGCTACTGTATCCTGGGGGCTTTTTTTTGCAAGCGAGGCTAGATTTTTTTTCATTGCATCTTTAGCTTGAGGAGAGGTGGATGGCCTCTCCCAAGTCTGATTTTTTTTATTTATTTATTTCTGTTATCAATAAAGTAACATTTTGAATTTTTTTTGTGTGCTTATTTTTGCGATATTAAGATGTAACTTATCTAGTGAGGATGATCTTTGTGATGAATCTTTTAAAATTACGAAGTGATGAATACGACGATGATGGAAATGTTGTCAAGGTTGGTGTGGCACATTCCTTTGATACTTATCTAACTTACGTAAATTCTAATATAATCACGTATTTACCAAGTAAGATATAAATATAAATTATATAATACGATCGAAACCACCTTCTATTGAAATGATAAACCATCAACTTGATTATGTATGACTATTCAATCAACAAGCATTTATATAAGTAATAAGATCGTAGTGAATAAATAAATAAAAACATAAAAGGGTACACAATATTTATAAATGCTTGTCTTAATGTTAGATTATGTCATTATTCGTCGCAATAATGCATTATAATATATTAAACTCTAATGACAGCTCCTATTTATGAGAAAAATAAGGGCAAAATTGACATGAATCAGTTCTCAAGTTTCTTTATTTTTGCTTGAGTTCGATTGGATTAAATTGTTTGATATGGAAATGCTAGCTACAAAAAAAAAAAAAAATTCCCCTCTTTTTTACGCTTTTCGGTTTTCATTTTTTTCCAAATTTTTTTTCCAGCCGACTGTACGGAGTAAAAAACGCATGCTCTGGGAAATTTCTAGCGAATAAATTCGAGTTGCTACTAGGAATTTTTGATACCAAACTAATTATTAAACCTTGCAAATATTCTAGATAAGAAAACTTTAGAAATATACATTTAATAATCCATTTATTCCTTAATTATTGTCTTATAATAGGCCAACCCCCCCCCCCCCCCCACCCCCCCCCCCCCCCCCCCCCCCCCCCCCCCCCCCCCCCCCCCCCCCCCCCCCCCCCCCCCGCCCCCCGGTGTTTAACTCATGAAAAAATCAACAGATTAAGGAAACCAAAAAAAAAACAATGGGTGGAACTTGAGGCACTTGAAGAAGTTTTTCCATTCTTCGATTACGTATGAAAAGATAGGGCTACACAATAAAATTTCTCTTAGTAATTAACAATAAATTGTGCATTTGGTTGTTCGATTGGGATTGTTCAGATAAAATTATAGCAGAGGCCCCTATCCTATTCATCTTGACAAATCTTTTTAATTTGTAAGCACAATTGTCCCTAGTGGAACTATTAAAACGTCTGTGTGAACGCGGAACACTATTTTCAGTTGTAAAGTTAGTAGTATAAATAATTTCAAATTTTTTTTTTAATAAAATTAGAAGGAAATGAAAATTCTCCTTCTCTCATTATCTAACCCGAACACTAAGGGTGCGTTCTCTTTATCGTTTTGGGATCGTTTTCTGTTTTTGATTTTTCAAAACGACGAAAACGTGTTCTCTTTGTCATTTTGAAAAACGAGTTTTTCAAAACACCAAAAAAATTTACACTAAAAACCCAAAACGACTTTTTTTCGTTTTGGACGTTTTGTGTGCAAAATTCGTCAAAATGGAAAAAGCTCAAAACACGCCACTGTTCACACAAAACCATCCCAGACCCAGATTTCTTCCAAACCCGTCAAAATGAATTTGTGTTGTTAAATTTAATTTAGGTTGTGTTTTTATATATTTTTTTTAAAAAAGTATCAATATTAACAAACTTAAAAATGTATATGTTATTTAATACTATATTAACAGTAAATTATTAAAATTAATTGAATAATCGGATTTATTGAATAAAATATTATAAAAGTGTTTATTATCGAAATGTATATGTTATTTTATTAAAAGTGGAAAAAATATTTAAAAATGCATAAATATTTCACATTTATATGTTATTTTATACTACATTAACATTAAACTATTAATATTAATTGAATAATCAGATTTCTAGAATAAAATAATATTAATAAAAAATTTCACAAATTTATATGTTATTTTAATATATAGAAAGATATTTCAAAATTCAAGAAAATTTCAGGTTTATAATATATTTAATAATATATTAAAATTAAATAATTAAAGTTAATTGAATAATCAGATTTATTGAATAAAATATTATCAATTAATATTCTAAAAAAGTGCAAAGAAAACGTATTTTCTGTTTTCTGTTTTGAGAAACTGTTTTTAAAAATGACAAAGAGAACGCATTTTCAGTAATTTCAAAACAGACATTAAAAACACAAAATACAAAACGAATTTCAAAACTCAAAATATAAAACAGAAACATGAAGAGAACACACCCTAAGATACTCCTTACAATATAGTTTGGACACCTCAATACATCATATTTTCTTAGTAAATGGGAAGATTCTCCGGTGTAACATGTTGAGCTCTTAAAAAAAATGTATTAACATCTTCCAACTTGCTAAGAAGACTGATAGCAAGTCTGGAAAAACAAATCTCAACTCACAAACAAGCACCGAACCCACCCTAGCCGTTATGATTTTTGCCCACTCCCTACCCTTACGAGCTATCCCGGGGAGTTGCTATGTTGATCTTCCATCTTGTCTCAACGCCGGTCCCCTTGTCCCGACCCTAGTCCCACTTTCCAACATCAACCTAGTCTTTGCAGCTAAGCGGGAAGTCATGGAGGGAAGAGTCTCACTTTTTTCTACTTATTTTATTTTATTATTCTACATAATTTAATGAATACTCGACTTTTTCATAATTAATTAGACATAAATCATTTGTAAGACCAACTTGCAACTAAAGCGAAAGCTACAAATATAAATGTCAATAATTAAAGGATGAGGATCAACTTACAACAAGAGTCATAAATTCGAGACGTTGGGTGCAATGTTTCGTAATTAATATAAAGATTAGGTCACATTGTTTGCCTTATAAGATAACGTTCATGGCTTTGTCAGGTTGATGGATCGGATAAAGTTATGATGTCTAACAAAGTAATTCCATGCATATGTTTCAAGAAAAAAGATGATGCAATAATGTTACTTAGATATTGACTCATTATTGCATTGAATTTGGCTGCTAAAACTGTTGGAAAAATTGAGTTTATGGGCTGACTTTGGCACGAGTTTTGAGTGGGACCCGGTTGTTCAATTTGGAAGATGAAAGTTGATTTGTGTTCTCCTCCGTGAGTACATCGAAATCATATACTTACTTGCCAAAGTTGATGCTCGGATGAATGAGAAATTGAGGCTCAAAGTGTACCACTCAAAAGGGAGTTTATGTGGAAAAAATGAATTTGTCCCACATAGGAAAAAGATGAGAAACTCCAAAGGTCATTGTCATTGATGGTAGCCTAGCCTATAAATAGTGGCTCATTTTCCTCATTTCAACACACACAAAAAAAGCAAAGGCTTTCAAGTCTAGAATACATAAGAAATTCATTTGCATAGAGTTCTATTTTTTTTCTGCATTTCGGTCTTGGTGGTGGTGTAGTTCAGGCACTAGTTCAGTTCGCCGGAGTGGTTCCCGTGGTGCTCGGAAGCTACTGGTTCTACCGTTGTATCCTGGGAAACGGACGCTCGTTGTAAACCTCAAGCACGAACGGTGAGGGGGCGAATCTGTTTTAAGGAAACTGTGTGCAACACAGGCCTCGGGTTAAAAGTTTTCGATTCTATTATTCGTTCTGCGATTTCTCTTTGTTCATGTTTACATTCTGTACGTATATAGTATTAAGCATGATATATGTATGTTGAATTTGCGTTCATCGTAGTTATTATATTGCTAAATTGCATATCTAATTTCGCGTATATCGGATTTCTGTACAATTTACCGGATTTCTGGAGTACCAACAGCATATACGGTATTTAATCTGTTAATACCGGATTTAAGTCTATTCCGGTCGACCGGAACTCTAGTTCGGTTGATCGAACCATAATTTTCGGTCGATCACCGCTCAGTCGGAACTTGCCTAAATTTTGCCTAAGTATATAACAAGCTTAAAACATATTTTTTTTTTTTTTTAAAGACAAGTTGATATTTAGTTTTTTGGAAACTAATTTTTGTGTGTTTTATTTCAGAAATGACAACCGAACCAACCAACATGGATGTGTCCCAAGTTTCCCAAACTGTGGGTATGGGTGCAGCTATGGGTGCAGGGCCTAGCTCTGTTGTGGCTCAGACTGTGGCTCAGGTGCCAAGTCGTGTTGTGAGCCAACATGTGGCTAACGTTCCGGTTAACCATGGGGAAAAACCGGAAAAATTCAATGGCTTGAATTTCAAGAGGTGGCAGCAAAAAATGTTATTTTACCTGACCACCTTGAATCTTGCGAGATTCTTGACTGAAACTGCTCCAATACTCAATGAGGGTGAAGGAGATATTCAAGTGATCAGTGCGGTTGATGCTTGGAAACATTCAGACTTTCTGTGCCGAAACTATATATTGAACAGCTTAGCAGACTCGCTATACATCGTGTATAGTAGTATGAAAACTGCTAAGGAGCTGTGGGAGTCGTTGGACCGAAAATATAAGACTGAGGATGCCGGGGTAAAAAAGTTTATTGTCGGCAGATTCTTGGATTATAAGATGGTGGATTCCAAACCAGTAATCAGTCAAGTGCAAGAACTCCAAGTGATTCTTCACGAAATTCATGCCGAAGGGATGGTTGTGAGTGAAACTTTCCAAGTGGCAACAATTGTTGAGAAATTGCCCCCCGCGTGGAAAGACTTCAAGAACTATCTGAAGCACAAACGAAAGGAAATGAACGTCGAAGAACTGATTGTTAGACTTCGAATTGAAGAAGACAACAAGGGTTCGGAGAAGAAGTGGTTCAGTCCTGATGTTGCTAAAGCCAATGTGGTAGAGCATGGTCAAAGCAGTAAGGCCTACAAAAGTAAGGTTGGGTCATCCGGTGGCAAAGGGACCAAGCAAGGACTAAAAGGTGAAATTTCTAAAAAGAAATTTCAAGGAAAATGCTTCAACTGTGACAAAGTAGGTCACAAGTCTTCGGAGTGCAGAATGCCAAAGAAGAAGAAGGAAGCAAATGTGGTTGATTACATGGCAAATGACGTGTCGGAGATGAATCTCGCAGCCGTCATTTCTGAAGTAAACATGGTGGGTTCTAACCCGAAAGAGTGGTGGATTGACACTGGTGCTACAAGGCATGTGTGCTCTGATAAAGAGATGTTTAATGCTTTCGAAGCAATTGAAAATGGAGAGAAGTTGTTTATGGGAAATTCAGCAACTTCTGAAATCAAAGGACAAGGGAAGGTGGTTCTGAAGATGACTTCAGGGAAAGAGTTGACTCTTAACAATGTGCTATATGTGCCGGAAATCCGCAAGAACCTAGTGTCCGGGTCGCTTTTGAATAAGCATGGGTTTCGTATTGTATTTGAGTCAGACAAAGTTATTCTGTCCAAAAGTGGAATGTTTGTCGGAAAAGGGTATGTTTCCGATGGCATGTTCAAACTAAATGTAATGGTTGTTAAGCCAAAAATGAATAAATTGAACTCTTCTGCTTATTTGCTTGAGTCTTCCAATGTGTGACATGGTAGACTAGGACATGTTAACTATGATTCTTTACGTAGACTAGTTAACTTGAATTGCATACCCGCGTTCCATGTTGATTCGAAACATAAGTGTGAAACTTGTGTTGAAGCAAAATTGACAAGGTCGTCATTCAAATCAATTGAACGGAATACTGAACCACTTGATTTAATTCACAGTGACTTATGTGATTTAAAATTTGTACAAACGAGAGGTGGCAACAAGTATTTCATTACTTTTATCGACGATAGCACAAAATACTGCTATGTGTACTTGCTAAAAAAAGTAAGGATGAAGCGATAGAGAAATTCATTCTCTATAAGACGGAAGTTGAAAATCAACTTAGCAAGAAAATTAAGGTGTTGAGAAACGATCGAGGTGGTGAGTATGAAGCACCGTTTGCTGAATTCTGTGCACAACACGGAATCATACATGAAACCACCGCACCTTATTCACCGCAACAAAATGGCATTGCTGAAAGGAAAAATCGCACCTTAAAAGAAATGATGAATGCAATGCTAGTAAGTTCTGGGTTACCTCAGAACATGTGGGGGGAGGCTGTGTTGTCAGCAAATTACCTTTTAAATAAGGTGCCCCGAAAGAAAATGGAAAAGACTCCGTATGAGTTATGGAAAGGAAGAAAGTCTTCCTATAAATACTTACGAGTGTGGGGGTGTCTCGCTAAAGTGGCTATCCCAACACCAAAGAAGGTGAAGATAGGCCCGAAAACTGTAGATTGCATCTTTATTGGATATGCTCATAACAGTAGTGCTTATCGGTTTCTTGTGTATGAATCGAAAATCTCAGATATACACAAAAACACGATAATGGAATCGAGAAATGCTTCGTTCTTTGAACATGTATTTCCGTATAAGTCCAAAGAAGAGGCAAGCTCTTCTAAAACGGACGTATGAGACTATGATTGAAGATAGTCAGGACCAAGAACTAGAAGAGGGAGTTGAGGTTGAACCAAGACGTAGCAAAAGAGAAAGAACAGAAAAATCTTATGGTCCAGATTTTCTGACCTATATGCTAGAAAGTGAACCTCGAAGCTATCAAGAAGCTGTAAACTCCTCAGAAGGACCTCAATGGAAAGAGGCCATTAAAAGTGAAATAGATTCCATCTTGCAAAATCATACATGGGAGCTAGTGGATCTTCCCCCAGGAAGTAAACCACTAGGCTACAAATGGATTTTCAAACGAAAAATGAAAACAGATGGAACTATTGAAAAGTACAAGGCCAGGTTAGTAATAAAAGGTTACCGACAACGGGAAGGCTTTGATTACTTTGATACATATTCTCCAGTAACAAGAATAACATCTATTAGAATGATACTTGCGATTGCTTCTTTGCGGAATCTTGAAGTACATCAAATGGATGTTAAGACTGCCTTCTTAAATGGAGATTTAGATGAAGAAATCTATATGGAATAACCCGAGGGGTTTTCATCTCCAAGGCAGGAAAAGAAAGTCTGCAAATTGGTGAAGTCATTATATGGCTTAAAACAAGCACCAAAACAATGGCATGAGAAATTCGATAGTGTCATGATGGAGTGTGGGTTTAAAATCAATGAGTGTGATAAATGTGTTTACATCAAAGACACGAAAAATGGCTATGTCATTTTATGTCTTTACGTTGACGATATGCTTATTGTTGGTAGCAACGATAAGATGATCAAATCCACCAAGAATATGTTAAATTCAAGATTTGACATGAAAGATATGGGCTTGGCTGATGTTATACTTGGAATCAAAGTTTCAAGAACATCAGATGGACTCGTTCTAAGCCAGTCACATTATGTGGATAAAATTCTGGAAAAGTTTAGTAATGATGATATTGGCATGGCTAGAACACCGATAGATACGAGTCAACACCTATCCAAGAATAAAAGTGAAAGTGTTTCTCAAGTAGAATACTCGAGAATCATTGGAAGTCTGATGTACTTAATGAGCTGTACAAGACCAGACATAGCCTACACAGTTAGTAAACTAAGTAGGTATACGAGTAATCCAGGAGCTGATCATTGGAAAGGAATAGTAAGAGTACTAAGGTACTTAAGATTGACTCGTAATTATGGATTGCATTATGCCAAATATCCAGCGGTCATTGAAGGATATAGTGATGCTAATTGGATATCTGATATGAAAGACTCAAAATCCACGAGTGGATTTGTGTTCACATTGGCAGGTGCAGCTGTTTCTTGGAAATCCTCTAAACAAACAGTAATAGCACGATCCACTATGGAATCTGAGTTTATAGCTCTAGATAAAAGTGGTGAAGAGGCTGAATGGTTACGTAACTTCTTAGAGGATATTCCAAGATGGTCAAAACCTGTGCCAGCAATTTGCATACACTGTGATAGTCAATCAGCAATTGGAAGGGCATAGAGTAACATGTATAATGGTAAGTCTAGACATATACGTCGTAGACACAATACCATAAGACAACTACTCTCAACTGGAGTTATCACTATTGACTATGTAAAGTCAAAGGATAACATTGCGGATCCGCTAACCAAAGGGTTAAATCGAGAGTTAGTTGAGAAATCATCGAGAGGAATGGGACTTAAGCCCTTGAATGGATAAGTCAATACAAAGGAAAACCCAACCTAGTTGACTGGAGATCCCAAGATCTAGGTTCAAAGGGACAACCTAATTGTAAAGACTAGATGTAATCACTGTGGGGGATATTACCTCATGTCCATTCCTGTGATGCGACAGTGATGCTCGTGAAGTTGGAGGATAAGCAATTGGCTTTTAATGATTCTTATGCGTCGAAAATCGAGTCAAGTAATGCGGGTTACTTGTAATAAGAAATCACCTATGTGAGAGAGAAGTGGGGCCGCTTCTAAGGAAATTGTGTGGGGCGCAATTCTAGTGATCTCTCACAGAACCAGGCGTATGTTCATGGCCAAAACGAACATAATAATGAGAACTGAAATGTGTTAGGAAGAATCCTGTGTGAAGTGTATCATCGTTTACATAAACAGCAGAACAGTTCAAAGACATCGCGTCTACTGATCAGCCAGTAAAGTAAATATGCTTTCACAAGGGAAGGTTCAAAGGGTAACACCTACCTATCCTATGCAGGTTTCAACTGTTGAACTATATCACCAAGTTGTCATGTGTCACATTCATAAGTCGTCATGTGTCACATGCATGAGTCGCTCCCAATTTTCATTCATGTGGGGGATTGTTGGAAAAATTGAGTTTATGGGCTAACTTTGGCACGAGTTTTGAGTGGGACCCGGTTGTTCAATTTGGAAGATGAAAGTTGATTTGTGTTCTCCTCCGTGAGTACATCGAAATCATATACTTACTTGCCAAAGTTGATGCTCGGATGAATGAGAAATTGAGGCTCAAAGTGTACCACTCAAAAGGGAGTTTATGTGGAAAAAATGAATTTGTCCCACATAGGAAAAAGATGAGAAACTCCAAAGGTCATTGTCATTGATGGTAGCCTAGCCTATAAATAGTGGCTCATTTTCCTCATTTCAACACACACAAAAAAAGCAAAAGTTTTCAAGTCTAGAATACATAAGAAATTCATTTGCATAGAGTTCTATTTTTTTTCTGCATTTCGGTCTTGGTGGTGGTGTAGTTCAGGCACTAGTTCAGTTCGCCGGAGTGGTTCCCGTGGTGCTCGGAAGCTACTGGTTCTACCGTTGTATCCTGGGAAACGGACGCTCGTTGTAAACCTCAAGCACGAACGGTGAGGGGGCGAATCTGTTTTAAGGAAACTGTGTGCAACACAGGCCTCGGGTTAAAAGTTTTCGATTCTATTATTCGTTCTGCGATTTCTCTTTGTTCATGTTTACATTCTGTACGTATATAGTATTAAGCATGATATATGTATGTTGAATTTGCGTTCATCGTAGTTATTATATTGCTAAATTGCATACCTAATTTCGCGTATATCGGATTTCTGTGCAATTTACCGGATTTCTGGAGTACCAACAGCATATACGGTATTTAATCTGTTAATACCGGATTTAAGTCTATTCCGGTCGACCGGAACTCTAGTTCGGTTGATCGAACCATAATTTTTGGTCGATCACCGCTCAGTCGGAACTTGCCTAAATTTTGCCTAAGTATATAACAAGAACTTCATATTCCACGTTTATTTTTGCCTTGCTACTAAGGCAGTCTACTGGGATCAGAAATTCTCTTGTACTTTGATAATTGTGGGCCCTTCAAATAAAATTTTACAGAAAAATGAAAACCCTTTCATTCTTGTTTTTGAAATTATGTCGTGTTCGTATTCGATACATGTACAAGATGTATGCCTTGAAAATAATGTTGATTTTAATGTGTGGAACCTAGAACATTTGATGTAGTGTGTAATCTAAGTTCAAACGGGATTTCTCGAAGTTTGATGTGAATCTTCATATAAGAATGCATTTTAAAGCACGACAAAATAATAATAATACTAATACTAATACTAATAATAATAATAATAATAAAGCTAATTATATGATTTTTTTTTTTAAAAAAAAAAAAAACAATGGAATCCTTTGGAATTGAGCTATATATTTTTTTTCCTTATATAATCATTGTTACCATTCTAATTTCTTTAGAAATAATAACCATATTTTTAATAGAACTTACATTTTACGAAGATTTGTTATCAATGAGACTCTGTGAAAGCATTTTGTAGAAAATATGTATTTGTCATTTGAAACTAAACTGGTGCAATTTCATTATTTAATGAAAAAAAAAAAATTAAATTTTGGTTTTTGATATTCTATCAAACAATTAACCAAAGTAAGATTCTTAAAGACCCTTTTCTTTGAATATATTTATTTTAATTAAGAAGAAAATATTTAGTATAACGTAAATTAAACTAATTTTCTTGATAAAGACTCTTAGATGATCCCATAGATTTTAGTTAACATTTTGCAGTGCCAAATGAAATTAAAAAGAAACATAGCCTTGTTTTACAAAAGTAAGTGATTCCCTTTCATTGAAGCTCAAAATCATACATTATGTAATCAGAATACAAGTGCGATTAAGTTGTGTTAGTCCAACGCGTAAATTGCTGGACATAAATGGAGAGAAAAGGTCGAGTTTCTCATCATACAGATGCCCAAGAGAACTGAGAAGTTAACTTTGCTTCTTGGTGGTCGAATCTGCTCTCTCTTCTCCCTGTTCTGCCAATGAGAATTCCTTCACTTTCTGGAAAGAAATCGCCACAATTGTTAGACCGACTCAAGATGTGATTATGTCAAGAAACTCAATTCGACTATATTTCCATAATGCAGAAGAATAAGATAAAATTGAGTCCATGCACTAACATGTATATGGAAACTCAAAAACCATCTGCAACTGTACTAACTGCACATAAATTACACTAGTAAATAAACAAAATGTTCGTAAATCAAATAATAGGATATACATTTTTTTTAAAAATTGTAAATTTATTGTGATTCCTACACTTTCTTCCTACCACACGTAAATAAACAAAAGCCTCATGTGACAATGAGGTTATTCAAATTCTTCGAACTATATCAACACTATAATGTAGCAAAATGTCAATTCGAGCATTATAATAGTAGATTCTAATTTCATTGAGGCCATTCAAAAATTCTGCAGGAAAATTTCAGAACGACCTGACATTTTGCATGAGCGATAAGCCTGTCAGAATTCTTCATACATCACAGGGATGAAAAATATTGTCGAGTAAAAACTGAAAGCAGCATCTTATCAAGTCACTTGCTCTTGCATTTAGTATTTTGAAGTACATTTCACCATTATTCAAACATCATTCTGATTACAGCAGTAGATCAAACTGGACATCAGCTACTAAAGCAGTTCCTCCGCTTATAGAAAGTGGAGAGATGGCACACATAACTCTACTGGATAGAGGTGAGTAACGAAACTAATCCAGGACAATAAAATTACGCTGGGAGGGGACACTAATATGATGAATTGCGAGATTCTCGCTGCATAAGAGGATCAACGAAGATTGCCTATACAACGTGAAATAGGTAGGAAAGACGGTAAAAAAAATTCAGAATACAGGATGAATGAACTTTGGCATAAAGAAAAGAGAAGAATTTATGTAAGACAAATCATTGAACGGGGTTTCAAACTGATATAGTAGAAATTAAACCAGCAGGTGATAAGATTAGTAGCTAAAATTATTTCAAGAAAAGAGTATTATAGTATGGACGTATTATTTCAACAAATTATAGAATGTCAACTTCAATCATTTTTTGTAGATATAAAAAACCTTCTATTTATAATATGGCATTGCTGTCCCTATACAACATGTTCATAAACCAAAATTAACATGTGTAACATGTTTGCAAAAGCCAAAAGGTTTCATATCATTCAATATTTCCCTAATCATGCCGCTAAATCTAATGGATTAATGGAAAAAGGACTAACGTAACTGATGTCAAGTTTTATTGTGCCATAAATTAACTCTTTGGTGTTATTGTGGGGTCCTAACAAGTGGCAAAAACCCATAATCAACGCATACGGGCAGCTTGGGCTACTCCTAGCAAGATTCACCTTTTAAAACAGAACTTGCTATCATGACACAAGAAGCTCAAAAGACCTCTTTAATCTACATCTACATCTACAATCTTCTACATCTACATCTATCTACATCTACAATATATTAAAAGTATGAATTGAGAAGAAACTTTCGAATACCAATTTCACCCTTATTTATTTAACTATATGTCAAATCTACTCTTATAGTACTATTTAATATAATTTAACTTTATTTAATACCTATTTAAGTGTAATGCTTATTGTTTTATATTGGAGTACTTAAAATTTTACATTAATCAAATTAAGTTAATTACTTAAATTACATTATTTAAATTAAGTTTACAACTTAAAATTGAAGCTCACATATAAAATATAATATATTAAATGTTGCATTAATATAATGATAGATTAATTACAATATAAAATAATATTTATTATTGTTTTAATATAATTATATACGTAGACAGGCTTCGATTTTAAGTGATTAAACTTAATTTATATAATATAAAATTCTGAGTATTCCAATAAAAAAATGAACTTTATATTAAAAGGAAACTACATAAAGTCAAATTGTAATTAATATATCATTAATGTGTGATACTCAATGAAACATCATGGAAAACATTGATGTGTGATACTCGATGAAACAAAATAATATATTTTCATTTTATCGGTTTTAATGCAAATAGAAACATTTTAACCGATAATTTATCCCTCTTCTTGATTTTGTTTTTCTCTAATCAATTTATTTGAGTGTTTGGTCAATTAATGACGAATGAATTTGTAAAAAAAAATGGCTTTAATGTCATAAAGAGTCTTTTAACAAAATTTATTTAATTAATAGAAGGTTTCACTTTTCTTTCAAGAAAAATCATTTGCGAAAAAGTGAAATTACACAAGCACATAAAATGGATATAAATACATAAATAATTTCAACTTTGTTAATATAATAATGCTTGCTTAATTAACTTTAATTGTAAACTAAATATTGATATTTTATTAATATATATTACATGTTTGATTGAAAAATAAATTAGAACATTTTATAAATTATAGAACGATTTTTTTATCTGAAATAAAAATTGGTACCTAATTCTAGTTCTAGTGGTGTATTTAGTTCCTCTAGTTCTAGTCCGTACAATTTTTTGAATATTATTTAATTAAATATTAATAAACAACACTGTTATCACGGACGTTGACCGTTGATAGTAAGCATTCAATGTTCGCGGTCCGCTCTAGCTGAACTCGATCCCTGGATTCGCCCCTGATTACATGTTCATTTTTGTATAAATATAGAAATTGATGGTAATCCAATTACTTATTAGGTATAAATGTATAAAGAAATGAAAAAAAATTATCTCGATACATTTAAAGGGAGAATTTGTATTCCTCCATTTATATTAATCTCATTCAAAAAGAAAAAAAAACTTTTGTTCTAATCTGTTTTGAACGTAACTTTGGTTTTTAATTTAAGATAAATGCTATGGATTAATACGACGAACATGATTAGTATGTAAATTTTTTTAAATGTATTTAAATAAGATACTTTTTGTTTTTACTTTGTAAGGTAAAAAAGTGTATGCTACAGACAAAATAAGTAATTTTTTATTTTGAAAATCATTTATGTGCCTTTAGTTTACTTATAGGTAAATATTTTACACTTAGTCAAATGTATATCTCTTAATTCGATTCTTGTTTGTGTCTCTCTATACCACAAAGCTAGTTGATGTCGCTGTAATGATTGAAAATAGGGTTCAATCAATGTCAAGCATAAACAAATAAGTGAACAATATTACATTTCAATTTATGCAATATTTTCACATTATGTACGTAATTTCATAAAACTTATATATATTCTCTAACAATTTTAATTTTTTCTTTAACATTATCAATTACCTTACTTTAAAAATATTACTGATATCATTCATTCCGTACATGTGCAGCACACATGTTTACTAACAGTATTTCTAAAACTCAAAACAACAGTTGAGTTTTAAGATTGAAACTCTCTAGCAAGCCACCATCTTGCTAGAATTCCACTATCACATAAATGTGAAAAACAATAATCAGCGCGTTTTAACTATGATTCTGGACAAGATGGACCTTTTGAGATGGAACTCAATACACCATTAGTGTAAAATTAGTTCAATCGCACCAGCTACTTCAATAGCTAAATCTAATTCTAAAAGGCAGTGCTGTTCAACATTTTATACAACACCAGAAGTGTTAAGAATGACCCATAAAACACATTCTATTGCTATTAAAAAACCCCATTAAATTCACCCCCATTAAGGGGGGGGGGGGGGGGGGGGGGGGGGGGGGGGGGATTCTCTGCGGACATAGAACAAACACTATGTGTGCAATTTTGTAGGTAGAGTTTCACATACATACCTTACTGAGGACGCATTGACGCAACGATTGAAGAAGGGAAATGCATTTTTCTTGATCGTAAGGGGATTGGGTTACACAATTGAGCAGATCCAGCGCCTCTTGCGCACATACAAGCTGCTGAGGATCTTGGGCTGCATCCATTTTTTTTTTTCCCTTTCTTCTTCAGGGTTTAATGGTATTAATGTTTGAAATTTGGGGTTTCAGTTAGTTTGCATTTGAAATCTCTGTTTTGGAATTGGGTGCCCACTGTTTAGACATTTACTGTGTACTTCCGTTTACGAATTCCACGTTTTTTTTTCTACTCCAAGAAAAAAATTCTGGAAGAGACACGAGTATGGAAGAAAAAGTTAAAAGAATAATCGGGTAACTAGCAGACATGGTCCTCAATTGTTCACACTGGGTGTATTTCGGTCCCCAAGCTACCAAATGAAGCGATTGGCTCCTTAACTTTTCTATTTTGTTGCTACTTTTTGTAGATTGGGGACCCAAATGCACCTGTGTAAAGGTTAAAGACCTCAGCAGCTATTTACAGTTTTGTATTTGTTTTTTACATACTTGAAATTAAGGACAAATTTGTCTTTTTACATCAGTTTATATTGAATGGAGATCATGAAGAGGGACAAAGTTTTTTAATTGGTACTGTTGTGTAGGAAACTTAAAAAAAATTCGATTTCGAGCTTAGAAAAACATCAAGCAAACACCACCCGACCTCTGCTCAACCCACATCCTTCCTTCACTTTGGTTGCCCCAAGTTTCACCCCATAACTCTAATAGTGTTGGTATTTGTAATATCATAAAGGGGGAGAAGAAGAAAGAAGACACCAAAAAACTCACCAAGCAAAGCTCTCAATTGCTCTTACAACTATGGTTGCCTCTCTTTTCTCTCTATTACATTCTCACACAAACATAAGAAAACGACTTACAGGGATGGATATATAGATTGTATATTAGGTCACCTATTTGGGCCAAAACATTTTTCCTCTGAATGGGCCAAAACCAAGTAGCAAGTGACCCAACTTACCAATAAATGGGTACCATATATATTACCATCCAACTAAAAACCCAAAAACAAAACACTAACAAAAAATTGTACCCTTCAAAAGTGTTGGTTGTTTTCAGGTCAAGCCAAGTCTATAGTTTCGATAAATTATCCGACAACTATTTTAAATCATCATCCAGATTTATTGGGTATCAAAACCCAACAAATCTCCATATTGATACCCAATCAACCTACAAGCAACAAAAAACACAAAATTTATACTTGCATAATCAAGGTAATCAAATAAAATTAGAATCGCGTACCTTACCTTATGTTTCGGACTCGTAACACATACCATACATGCTCCATATACTCTCCAAGGCTAAGGTAAAAAAAGTCCAAGTAGGGACAAGTGTCATAGTAATCAGTCAAGAGCATATAACCATGCAATGAAGATATAAAATAAGATAACACACAGATCTTTTCAAAAATATTCACACAAAACAACATATTAACACTGAGTTAATCAATCAAACAACCAACAAGTATGCAACAATTGCATAAATGACCCTACAAAAAGATCTAACTACATTCATTTTATCACATTTCGTGTTGCTCGTACCTTAAGAACACATATCTCCTATCGTCTCCTACCATACTCACTAGACTAGTTACTAACTCATGTCTAATTTGTAAACTACAATAGAACTTAAATCCACGGGATAATCTTCTATCATTATCATACTTCTCTCAACCTAAATAGATAATAAGTCTCTCTACTTAACAGAAGTGATAAATGTGTCACTCTCACACTTCACCTGATCAGGATCATCACAGATAGAGTATTCCAACATTTAATCGCATTTTTACTCGTGATCTAAATGTCACTCTTCACATCTCTCATACATATCATCAATGCACCATTATGCATCTATACTCTACGTTACCAAAAACACACATTACACTTACTGCTAATGCGTCCCAACTGACTATGCATGCCAACCCATTACATAAAAAAATCAGATTGCTCTCAAATTTATGCAAATACACATATCAAACATATTGGAATGCACCATATAATCATGCAATAAAATTAAGCGTTCGTACATGCAGAAATGATTACAAACAAATGCATATACATTAATCAGGTTTACTCTCAATAAACCTTACTCAAGCCAAAACTAGACCACATGACAACATTTCGTCTCACATCTTTCTTCATCATTCCTTTTTATTATTCTTCATAATACAGTCTCTTTCAACATGTCCAAAAAATTAAAATTAAAACACCTTTTACTTTTTGTACTTACCTTAGACCTACATTTGCCATCAAATATTTTTTTAAAAACTTTGCGTTTTGTCAAATTGAAAAATTACATTTTTCACTAAAAAAAACACAAACCAAAATGTGTGTTGTCATTTTACCAAAAATCTACAAAACACAAAATGTAACCAACAACGACCACAAGCAAGGTACCAACACAATTCACACAGAATAGTCAAAGAAAACTTTCATAAGGTTACATGCAATTCTAATAAAAAGTAAATTGACAACAAATTCACAAAGAATTTAAGGCAAAAAATTAAAAAAATAATTCTTAAGTCTAGCAATAGGCAATGGTTACCCCAACACTATAATCATAAACCTAATGTTACCCCCACACGATGATTTCCAATGCAAAAAGTAAATGACTACCTCACACAATAACCATAATTGCAATAATAAAAGTAAAAATATGATATCGAGCAGACCATATCTACGGTCCGTAAACAATGAGAGATGTAAATTAACTACTTTAGGGCCGTCATTATTTGCCCTAAAGCTTCCAACAATAGCGACAACACAAAACAACACCTGGCATCCAAACGTTCAAGGGTAAAATTGTTCAAATTTCCCTGCAAGGTCATTTACGCCTCCCAAAGAAACTGACTGTTCAAACCATCTCCAAACTTCGGCCCACGCACTTGCACGCGCCATCATTAGTTACGTGTGAGCCTCACACACCGTCGTCGACACTCACGCACAATTCCCCTCAGTACGTTTGGACCTGCCGAGTCCATCAATGGTCTTGGTTTCTCCACAAGATCTATGGTTTGGCCGGAAAACACCAAAACATTTTTGGCAAGTTGAATTTCAAAATTCCCAAATTTATGTCCAGCTTACTGCCTATTTTCCAGCCCATTTTCAATCGATTTCTAGTCCCTTTTTAAACAATTTTTTCACATATTTCCCATCACCATGTGCTCTGATACCATTTGTTGTGCGAAAGTTTCGAGAAATCTCAATTCCGGACTTAGAAAAATTGTCAAATAAACACCACCCCACCTTGGCTCGACCCACATCCTTCCTTCACTTTGGTTGCCCCAAGTTTCATCCTATAAAGGAGACTCAAAGAGTGGTAGTATTTGCAATATCATAGAGAAAGAAAGAGAAGAAGAAGGAAGACACCAAAAAACTCACCAAGCAAAGCTCTCAATTGCTCTCACCATTATGGCTGCCTCTCTTTTTCTCTCTATTGCATTCACAAACACACACAAGGAAACAGCTTATCGGGATGGATATATAGATTGGTTATTAGGTCACCTATGTGGGCCAAAACATTCTTTCTCCAAATTGGCCAAAACCAAGTAGCAAGTGGCCCAACAACCAAAAAACCCAACTTACCAATAAATGGGCTACCATACGCATTACCATCCAACTAATAACCATATAGATTGGATATTAGGTCACCTATGTGGGCCAAAACATTCTTTCTCCAAATTGGCCAAAACCAAGTAGCAAGTGGCCCAACAACCAAAAAACCCAACTTACCAATAAATGGGCTACCATACGTATTACCATCCAACTAATAACCTAAAGCCAAAACTAACCAAAACTTGGGCCCTCCAAAAGTGTTGATTGTTCTTGAGTCGAGTTAAGTCTATGGTATCGATAAATTATCTGACAACTGTTTTAAATCATCGCCCGAATGTATTGTGTATCAAAACCCAATAGGTAGAAAGCTAGGAACACATTTATGACAAAAAAAAGGTTACGGACAAGTCTACCACTTTCTTCGTAGGTTAGAAACTACTGATACAAAAAGTTCTTAATTATTTATTTTCACCCAAAAGCGAGGTGATGAGTTCTCTTGGCATCGAAGTTCAGCCGTTTTCTCTATTTTACAACAAATTCATTGATCTATTTGAGGAGTTTTGTACGTGTTTCTCAATTGATTTCTATTATCTATTTAAATATGTTCTTGAAATATAGCTTGATATGGTGACGATTATTTTAAATCTTTAATTAGCTCCGTTTTGACGGGAGTACAAGTACTTCATAAAGATTTACCCCGCGAGTTTTCATTTTTATAATAGTTAGATCTCAATTGATTTTAGATTTTGTCCCATAAAGAAAAGAAATCACTGATTTACAGCAGTTGGAAAAGTGGCCCAAGAACCAAAATAAATCACAAAATAAGTGGCCCAGTAACAAAAATCAACCACAAGTATAGCTCAATAGAATGGCCCAATTCATTTACGAACTATTGGGCTATGATATTGTTAACCTTCTTAGTTTTGTGGTGGTAGTGGTTGGGGTTTTTTTTGTTGGATGGTGGTTATAATTGTTGGGGTTGTGTCTGTGTTTGTGTCTGTGCCTATGTCACTGGCAGGGGGCTATGTTGGTGGTGGTGATCGCGAGTGATTGTGGCGGTAGTGACAACGATAGTGTTGGTGGTGGTGACATGTAACCAACTATTTAGTGTATGTGATCAATTATTTGATTAATCTGTTACCAATTATTTACTTATTTGTGACCAACTATTTAATTGTGATATAAAAATTCAATAATTTATGACTGGAAAATAATTTGCAACAAATTAATTTGAAAATTTGTTACCGACAAATAAATTGTGACTTATAATTTTTTTTTGATTTGTGACCTATGAAATAAATTGTGACCTGTTAAAATTTTTTATTGTGACCATGAAATAATTTATGATCAAATAATTTGGTAATATGTGATGTTGTGACCTATAAGTACACACTTGTGATCATTAGTTGTATAATTATGACTTTAATATATTTAATTAATAAAATTAATTTTAATTAATTAATTAATACCCAAGTTTTGAATTTTTAAAACTTGAAAATTGAATTGTCTCTTACGTAACTTGTGAATTTTTCCCTAATCGAAAACCAAGAAAAAAAAGGAGTGGAAAGCCCACAAGCACAATGCAAAGGATCCATTGACTTTAGCCCAATAATGGACTTCTAACTTCTAAGTGGAAAATCCCTTCTAGTAAAAAATGTGTGATTATCGTCAATTACATCATCATTTGTCCTTTTCTTTATTCCTTATTAAATAAATCCAAGATTGCGTTGTGAAAAAAATTGACACGTTATTTATTTTAAATTTAGTGTTGAACACACTCATATCATGCTCGCTTATCTATCTCTCCCCTTACTAAATAAATATGAACTCTTAGTATGCCTCACGTGATCTATTTCCGAATTAAACCTCAAGTACATTTTTTTTACATGATTGTTGACACTCATCTCACATGTGTGGGGTTCATGATTATTTTAATTGTGGGCTCCACCACTTCACATGTGAGTGAAGTGTCAAACTCGATGTGGATGAGAGTGTACTTATAGTATCATTCTTTATTTCCTCCAAGTCCGATCTCTTATTTTGAATTATAAATCATGCTGCGAATTCGTGCTTGACTAGCACTATATAAAATTTAGTCGAGTTCAAGTACACCCCCATACCCTCAACACTACCTCACTAGTTAGTAGTTATCCTTCTAGTAGCTCCATCCAAAGTTGTGATATGTATTGAGTGCCTCTTTAAATCCCAACCCAACAGGTTTGTACAAAGTCCTACAAGAACACCATGTGAAACGTGAACGCATTCATTAACCCAGCACCCCACCCCACCCTTACCTTCACGAAATATATCAAGCCTTTGTCTTTGTGTACAGAGTATAGAGACAAGTAAGCAAAATAGCCCACCCAGAGATTTGAATGGATCTTTTACATTCTGCCCCCATAACTCTCACGGGCCCTACATTTCTAGTCCCTTCACCCCTATTGCATGTATAGACACACTCTAATGGGTTCTGATATTTCTGCCATACAAGTTGCATTAACCCCTTCTTGCCACGTGGAGTATCACATTTTAAAAAATATATATCCAACTAATGTATCAAAAAACTCGATTAAGTTATAACTAGTTCATCCGACTCCCCATTGAACTAGTCGGTTTTGTTGATCGAGTTTTGCTCTCGATCTTTCAATTAAACCGGCTGATTAGGTAAAATGTTGTAACTTTTCAAGATTTAGTGAACAATGCAATAAGTTTAGAACATAGCATAAAAATAGTCCCATTATTCATCCTTAGTTGCAATATTATATTTTTCAAGAATTATTTGTTATTGATAGAAAATATGTATCATTCATTTAGGAAGAGCGAGCAATTTCGATGGCTTACATTCAGAGTCAAAATATCATCAATTTTTCTATATGTTGATAGTATAAAGTTGCAATACTTTTTGAAGTGAATTGTCCAAATAGTCACTGATTGGATTGAAACTCGTCAAGTCCTTGGGCAACTCACTCTTACCTTTTGAATCCGTTATAGTGTACTCAAAGATGGGTCATTGAAAGCTATATAAACTCATTAATATAAATGGTTTAAAAATAATTTACTTAGTCCCCCTCCCTTCGAAAGTACGCTACCCATTTAACAACTTTTTGTCCTCTCCAGGTTGCCTAACTCTTTATAGTGTGCGTAGTGTAGGTGAGCTGGCCCAATCGGGTTTGTCCACCCGTAGGACCGCTGGCCCATTTGATGGTGACCATTAAGCCCAACGAACATATGATTTGGTCCAACTTTTGGCTGTTAAAACGAAGAAGATCTCTGTTACTGTGACCTGTGCCTTGATTGCGATTTTAAGAATTAATTACACCAGAAACAGGCAACGGTAATACGAAGAATTGGACATGATTGCTATTCATCGAGTTGGTGGAATGGGTGAACTCAGAGATTTTTTATCACAAATTCGATTTTTTCTACCAACACTTTCTCGATCGAGCATATCGCACCGGACTTGTCTAGTGTGGTTAATCTAGTTAGCGTGATTTGCAGACTATTGCGTTAGCCTGAGAGTTTACCCAGTATGCACCTAAAGAATAGTAACTGAGGGTTCCTCCGCCAATAAAAAAAGAAAAGAAAAAAAGAATTGGACATGATTAAATAATTTATATATTTTACTTTAAATCTTTTTCAGATTTTGTAGGGTTAAAACTGGACTGAAATAGAGTCACAAATATAAAACATTTATTTAAGTACCCCATAAGAGGATACTAGAATTTCCAAGAAAAAAAAGACAAAAACATGTAAATCTTTATGCGGCAAATTGGGTTTTAAGAAAAATCAGAAGATCCAAGTCTAAGGCTCTTGTGAATAGCCTTTGTTCTTTAATCTTTGGATGCATCAACATCTTCCAATTAATCATTTTCTGTTTTTACTATAAAAGACAGCCTGCACACAATGGCTTTTGTGTATTTTTCAAGCAATTCAAGAATATCCATAATCATGCATTAGATTATTGACAAATCGTATGAAGTGAATGGACAAAAATTCACAGCAAGATGAAAATGACGTTTTAGGCTATTGTGTTTTATTGGGAAATGAAAAGCTTTTAAGTTGAATTATTGACTAATTTCATTTATAATTGTTTTAATAGTCAAAAATTGTTTCTTTTTAAGAAACTGCTTTTAAACATATTCGGATAATTTTGTGGAAGTATTTTGTATTACTAGAAAAGCTTTTAAAGAAAGTTTAAGATAAGTAAGGTGTAAGCTTGGTGAATAGCTCCATCGACGGACTTGGCCTATCAATTTTATTGCCCTGCCTTGAAAAATTGTCCGAATTGAATCATTCAAAATAAAAGCTCTTTTACACTTCAAAATTCGAACATTTTTTTGCCATTATCTCATCCAAGCCTATTCTGTAAAAATAAAAAATAAAAAAATGCAAGAATAAAATTAAATGAAGGGGATTAGAGATTAATCCCAAAAAATGTAACACATTAGTTGGAGTGACCAAATTCTTTTATAAATTCAAAAACGTCTCATTGTCTACATGTTCAAATTTCTCCAACTATTACATCCTTACAATTCACAAATAATTATCACAATCTCTTTCAAATAGTGTTTCCTTTTGTCAATCTCCTTTTATCTAAGATCCACTATCGGCGTGTGTACAAAATATGTAGGGTCGTCACCATGTGGGCATGCTTGGAACAAAAAAAAAAAAAAAAAAAATGAAGAAACAATTCCAAAATAAGGATGAAATAAAAGGAAAATGAAGTAACATAGGTGATGTAAGGAGCATTAAATTTAAACTCAGAAAAAAAATGCCAAAAGTAATTAATAAATTCTTGGCTCATGTAATTGGTGCAAAATATAGTAACATAGGTGATGTAAGGAGCATTAAATTTAAACTCAGGAGAAAATGCCAAAAGAAATTAATAAATTCTTGGCTCATGTAATAGGTGCAAAGATCATATAATTTGGCATTTCTATTTCTCTGAGGAGTATAAGTAAAGATTTTTCTCATGGTGCAGAGGTTGTCCAAATCTAAGTCAGCTCATCATAGGACCACAAAATTCAATCATGATTTTGATCAAACAACTAGCGACTGTCACAAAAATTCTTGAAATTTGAGCCTTCTTGCAGACAGTAAAAATCCTCCTCTAATACAAATGGAAGAGGTATGCAACTTTTAAGAGGTTTTGAGGAAATTACACACGCAAACACGTGGAAGTGTGTGTATTGTGATCTCTTGAGTCGAATTCATTAGTTAATTGAAAGATCTAAAAAGATCATTAAACTAAATTAACGTATTTACAATATAATGAGTATATTTTTAACTTCTTTCTTAATATTGTAAGTATTGTGTTTTAGAAAGTAGAGTAAAAAAACTAGCTTCGGAAAAGATACATGTACCCTCTAAGTTAACTATCATACCTGCTATTGGACTGCAAGGGAAATATGTGAAGGTATATTAGAGTTTATCTTTGGGGGCTAATGATGATAAGTGTATTTTTTGCACTTATTTGGGCTATTAAACTATTTTATCTATTATTGATTTGGATGAATTGTAGCTTAATTATGCGTTAGTTTCATTTTTTAGGTAAAACTCGATGCAAATTGATTGAATAAGAAAAAAGGTGTGAAAAACGAGCAAAAAAGTCAAAATTCAAAGTTCGAGAATTGAAATGTAATTATTCAATAGTTGATTCAGACCTTAAATGATGATTGAAAATCACAAAGTATCAATTAGATATAAGTAGAAGTCAAATGAGTGAAATATACTCAAAGTATATTAACAAATCAATTTTCAGCTAAAAAAATTATGCTCCTGATTTCCATTCTCATATTGAGACTCATTTTTCACATACCAATTCGAATTGAAAATTTGATATTTTTATAAGAATTGTAGTCATTTTAGTTAATTTTTCGATGCAATATGAATCGACTCAATCAAATATTATAGAGAAAGTTATAACAAAAATATTGACGACTGCTCAAAGACAAAATTGTGTGAACGACGCTCATGCATGAGCATCTTATTTCACAACCCGAGAGCAAAAGACGTCTACAGCACAAATGCGAGCAATTGTTCGATGCCCCACACAGGCAATTGTTCATCTGGCGAGCCAATTTTCTTTTTGATTAAAACTCTTTCGAAACTCAAATTGGCAATGGATTCGTGCTTAACTCAACTCATAAGATGAAATCGGCCTAATCCTATCGATGAGCTGAGCCATCCACAAGTCAATGATCTAGCTCATTTTTAATAAAGTAATAAAAAATAAAAATAAAACAAGCTCGGCTCATAAGTCATTCGATCTGTTTGTCACCCCTAATTCGTCACTATAAATAGTTACGACTCACCCATAAATCTTGTTTCTTGTTTGTGAGACTAATCGACACAGGATTTAGGGTAACTTACTGTCTATATATGTCCTAAACAAGTCAAAACGCATGCTTACTTTATACAAATAAGTCCACTAAGACATGAATCTTTGGATTTTTGCAATTACTTATGTTTCCAAATAAAAAATAAAAAATATTAACATTATAGTAGTTGTACTTTAAAGTAAATTTGGATTCAAACGTATTAGTCTAACTTTGCGGGCTTAATAAAAGTAAGATAAAAAAGAACTATGACAGTATAAAGATCCCTTCATAATTTTTATGGCAATGTCACAAATCATTTCTCACGTTTAAAAATCTCAAGACAACTCTCATATACTCTCTGTCACTTTTTGAATATATATTATGTCAAATGATTTTGTTATACTTAAAATGTTATTGTGAAAAAGCACAATGATGTCTATGATATTGTCTTAAATAATTATCATACATAAATGTCATTACCAACCTTAATTAATTGAAATTTGTGTTAAGTACTTTCCTGGGGAATTAGTCGAAATATAAACTTGTACCATGTTACCTAATTATATAAATGCCATAACCTATTTTTTGTGGTATAATTATTAACACTTGCTTAGAAACTCTCTTTTAAGGCTAGGATTCGGTTGATAATAGATGTTAAACGTGTACTCCACATGACAAAAATGTAATTTGTTAAGTCGATAAAACTTGTATAAAATGCTATAAAGACTCTTGGTTTTCAAACATGTCAAGCCTACAATCGATACAAGTCATGTCCACCAGATGATTCTTCAACATGATAAATTGCCTCGACCACTTAGCCAACAAGCTCAATACTTCTCTACCCATACTTATTTCAACTAGAATGGTATGATGTACTTGAATCTTTAAAAATATGAGAAACAACACTCACAAGTGACATCTCGACGTATTTTGAAGAAGCATGCAAAGGCAATGCCTTCCCCACCAATTTCAATTCCTAGAATTAGAGGGCCAACACTTCACAAGAGGTGTGTAAAATTTGGTATCTAGCTTCTCTTAAAGACTAAAATATCTCGTTATCGCGTCTTAGGTATTTTCGATCATTGGTGCTTCCATTTTCAGTTCGAAATGTTTGGTGATAATTTTGACATCCACGATAACGATTCATTTATATCTTAATATATACATGGAAATGAATTTGGTAGTGCGTTTAGGAGTCATTACATTTTATTTGTTCACCTAATTCATAACTTTGCAAGTCACATGATAACATACTTGTTTCGTCTAGAAAAATAACCGGTAAAATAACAAAAATAATTATATTAATTGCATTTACCACTCATAATTTAACAAGCCCACATCAACACCAAACAAAACCCCAAAAAAAGCAGCAGACAAAACATCGAATAATTACTTAATAATTAGCAAAAGATGGAGATCTTATGTCTTGCTAATTCTTGACTCAAAAAAAAATCAGCAAATCCATCCAGATATTGTGCATTATCTTTTACTCAAACGACAGCGTTCTTTGACTACCTCTTCAGAACTCATAGTACAACTAGAGGATCCGACCCGAATATATCACCAAAATCTTGAAAATAGTCATCCGCTTGCCCAAACCCGGTACTATTACTTGACCCGACCAGCATGTCGTTGCAACAGTCAAAATCCAACCGGAAGATGCTATCCGCACAACCCGTTTGATTAAACACATCGGTTACGGGAAGCGGATCATCGAATCCCTGGAACATATCTTCAACCGACGGAAATATCGGACAGTCCGAGAAATTCTCCCATAAGGTAATATCCTCATTCTCCTTAAACGGAACAGCATCATTTGGCGGCGAAAAGAACGACGACGACTCGGCTTCGGCTTCGGTTTGTGAATCAGCCGCCGAGACAAATCGGAGAACAGACTTGGGTGATTTCACAGTGTTATGGGAGTCCTCGCCGGAGTTGTACCCTGAGTTTGTTTTGTTTTCCATTTGCGGCGGGACTGAGAAATTAGTGAGCGCGCCAGGGCCACGCAGCTGGATTGCTGCGTGATCGTACACCATAGCAGCCTCCTCCGCCGTGTCGTAAGTGCCTAGCCACAGCCGTACACGCCTCAAGGGGTCTCGAATCTCCGCCGCCCATTTGCCCCACGGCCGCTGCCGTACGCCGCGAAACTTCCTCACATTTCCATTTCTTGTCACTTTTTGACTGTCAGTTCCGCTGTTCTGTATCTTTCTACCACTACTTTTCTTCCGTTTCACCGCCGTGGACGGCCGCCGGCATTTTCCCACAACAGCGGGAGCAGCAGCTGTTTCATTAACATTTACACTCCTGTGTTCTCTACAACAGGGCTGGATTTTCACCTCGTTTATGAATTTCTTTACTCTCTGGCGTTTCACAAAGAAGCCCTCCTCTTCATCGCTTGAGGAGTCAGTAGCATAAGCGTCGGTGACAGAGAACCTGACGGTCCTGGTGGCGGTACCGGTTCCGGTGCCGGAGTGTATCTCCATCTGGGAAGGCATTTTCCTGCCGGAAATGGAATTTCCGGCTGGTTTACTGACGACTGTAGTTTGCTTCAAGTGTTCACTGTACTTGACTCTTGTATTAGACAACATAATTTCTTCTTGTTGTGCATTCAAAAATGAGAGATTTTTTCCAGAGTCTCTTTGAAAGCGAAAGAGAATAGGGTGGGTAAGAGATTCTTTGAGAATAAAGAGAAAGCAAAGTTTAAAGAGAGAAACAGTGAACCAGTGAAAGAAAAAATCTAGTACTATTAAGAAAGTTCAAGGAAAGTAATAGTACTCAAAAGAAGAGACTCCCCATTTGCATTTGCATTAAAGAGAGAGCTTCATACACCTTTTTTTCTCTAGAGATAGACTATGAAGAAAAGTTGAGGGAATGGAATATATATTGAAGAGAATCACAGAAAGTTGTAGTAGTGGATACTGTAAAATACTGAGTAAAAAACCCAGACGGAGACTTTGATTCCTCTGCTCTGCTTTTCTTCTTCAAGATTTTAGCTTCTTCTGGTTTAGAGAGAGAAGAGACTGGAGAGAGTGTTTTAGAAAGAGAGATCTTTGAGAGAGGAAGAGTTCAGCTGGCAGAAAATACTGCAAAACACACTATTTTATAGGATCCGATAGCCCATACAAAACAGTTTATTATTTTTTTCAATTTTTAACTTTTTTTAATTAAGATTTAAGCGCGATTAATCGTTAGTATATCAATGACTTGAGAATTGAAAGGAGATTTTGGAGATTTTTTTTAACCAGCCGCCACATCTAATGGAGGTCTGGCACGTGTCTCGAGGGCCCAATATTATGGGGGTGGCATAACAAACTCATCTGAGTAGAAATGGAATTCAGTTTTCCTTTGGATAAATTACAGTATTGATCCTCAACATATTGTTCGAATAGCAAATGGATCCTTTGTCAATTTTTAATAGAAAATCTTGATCTTATGCTAAATCTCAAAATGAGAATATTAGTTCAAGTCCAATTGATGAGACGATCACGATCTTTAGCTGATCATGGGCACAAATTGCACTTTTCCTTCAAGTCATTGATTTCTTAATGCAATGATGGTCACATGTCCTTCGTAAAAACATATTTTTCCTAAATTTTGTCTGGGGCCAACCAAAGTTAGAAATCAAATTATGTAATGTAATGATTGAATAGAAATATGAACATTAGTTGTTAATAATTGATTTACGAGAATACCTCTATCCAATCAAGAAATTGGGGACGAGGATGAAAAAACATGCCATATTTTTTACAGAATGATTAATAGAGATATTTTAATTTTCATTCCCAAAAAATCATACTAGCGTCCTGTTCCGTTATCATCTAATTAAAAAAGGGGTTGCACTACTTTAAAAAACCCCGAACAACCAGGGGTTGTTCAAGTGGCTTTTTCCTTAAAAAAGTTGATGACTAACTTTGTTTCTTTTAAAATGTTGAAGATCAATTTTCCACTCAATTAATTTAGGGATAAAAAGTGATATTTTAGCATTTCTTCGTATTAATTGCTTTTTGGAATTTGTGATTCAGGTCACGTGATGGGACGGTACCGTTAATTTAGTCGGCCAAAACGACTGAATAACACGTCAGTCTATCTTTGACTAAAGGATTTTAACGGCATGGTTTATTATGATTCTTAATTACTTTGCTAATCATAAATTATGAAACTTATGTAGGTTATTTTTTATTTTTTGCTAATCATAAACCTTGAAATGACTCGTGATCCAAAAGGGACACTCATCTCATATCGTAGTTATCAGTCGGGAAAAGGTATTACTGCCTAATCCTCTAACGGTTATATATTTTAATATAAAATTCAAGGAAGATATATATTACATGCTAATTAAAAATAAAGGAATTAATTTATTATTATCTAATAAGATATATATTTTAATGGTATGGAAAAAAAATGTAAATATTATTAAAGCCTATTCCTCTAATCAGTGGCGGAGCCAGATTTTTTGAAATGGGGGGTCCAAATTTGAAGATATATAGATTAAGGGATGGGGGGTACGGGCCCACGAAATTTTTTTTTGAAGGAAATAATGCGCATAATACAAGAGAAATACTATATAAAGTAAAATCACACAAGTATAAATCACTCAATAGAACCATACACTATGAATTCATTAAATATTGCATCAAAGATCGATAGTGCATAAAAATTCAGAACACAAAGCTTATACTTCACCTCTCCTTCTCTTATACTTGACCTGAAACCTCTTGAAGTATGCCCTCGACTTTTGAGATTTGACAAAGGCCTGACATGAACACATTATCACTTAATTAAGAGTCATTGATTGTGGATATTCCAAACAAGTTAATAATGATCCACAACAGAACAAAATATGATCAGAGGTGCCTGCAGCTGTTTTATACATACACACTCCAGGTATGAGCACGTGAATACGCAATAGTGCACACACACATATATTAAAAAATACATTAAAGATGCCAACGTAAACTAAAATTAAAAATTAAAATATGAAATTTTAGTTACTCATCCACATAACTTAATATTAAATATGAACCTTCATCCAAAAAAATAAAAAAATAATAATAATAATTAAGAAGACACCTAAATATCAGTGGTCTGTTATCTCCTTAAACTAGACCTTGACACGACAATAATAAGATTTAACACAATATCAAGATTACCTTTGAAGTCCAACTAAATTGATCTAGTAAATAAAGATAAACTAAATAGATAGAAATGTATTCCCATAACATATTTTCTGTAGCTTCCAAAGTTTTTGCCAAGTTAAGAATTCCAAAAGATGATAGGAATACAGAATACCAGTTTTTTTAACTCAATAGATCTAAGCCCACTTACCCAGAAAAGGCAAAAAATTAGAAAAATGATCTACAAACCCAGAATTTCAACTCCTTTCACTACACCATTTTAAAGAATATAATGCTAATTCAAACAAAATCCACGATCTTCAACCTGATTTTTACTCTTTTACTCGTTCTATGCTACATTTCTCGGCAGAAAAATATTAACAGTTTTGAGTTGAAATTAGGGGTTTGATAAATTTTAAAGTTAAAAAAAAAAAAAAACTGAAAAAAAAAATTTTGTCAAACGAAAATGGGGGGGTCCAAGACTCCCTCCGGACCCCCCTCCCTCCGCCCCTGCCTCTAATGACCTGTTTGATAAGATATATTTTTCATGAAAAATGAAAAAAAAGTTTCTAACTTCCACAAAATGTGGTGTTTGATATGATATATTTCCCAGGCAATTGTGTTTCCATTTTTTGTCATTTGTCAACTTTTTTCTTGATTTGGTGGAAAACAAATTTCCACTTTTTGCCTTTTTTTTTTTTTTTTTTTTTTTTTTTTGCAATTTGAACACATTTTTAGACTTAATGGTAAAAAAATTTATCCATTTAATTAACAATTTGTATGAAAAACAAAGTCAAACGAACATAAAAAAAAAATTGCGACTTTTTTTTTCTTTTTGACAATCCAAACAAATTTTATCCTCAATTGTAAAAAAAAAATTATTCCAAAAATTAACAATTTACATAAAAATAAAGCCAAAATGATTAAGTGAAAAATTATATCAATCAAACACAATTAATTATAATTCTCAATAAAATAAATTCTAAACAATTCAATTCACTGCAATTCATTTTCTTTTTAATCTAAATTTCACTTTTGCAATCAAACACATTCTATTATTATGTGGCTTATTGCCTTAGGTGTTCTCCATCAATACACATTTTCACCTTCATTAAAAATGTACCAACATTTTGGCGTCTTCCATTCAATAATAATTAAATTGATCTACTAAACTTCTGTAAAATGATGTACAAAATTCAGACACCATCCAAAAAGAAAAAGAAAAAAAAAAGTAAATATAGAGAAAGAAACAAGTCAAGTCACAAATTTCTATCACCGCATTTTCATTCTTGTCATATTCTTATTGGTAACGACTCTTGTACAATACAGAACTACATTAATTACTAAAATAAATAATAAATTTATTCATTATTCTACTCAATCTTTTTGTTACTGCCAATAAGAATCATGCACTATTCATTACAATCATACATAAAAGGTTACTTATAATTAAATTTTATAAAAAATATTTTTTTAATAAATGAAGTTAGAATTTGTCATTTGACTTCACAATAAAGTAAAAGTAATTTTTAGAGTACGTATTTTTTTTATTTAATATTAAGTTGCATACGTCAAAATTAAAATAACTTAAAAGTACTTTTGAGTTTAACCCATCCCGCTCTTAATCACAAAGTACAGAGAAATGATACTCACACTGTCTAATAAAGGCAGTCTTACTTTTTTTTTTTTTTTTTTTTTTTTTTTTTTTTTTTTTTTTTCGTATGTCACAAATTATAGACAATTTTTAAAATATCCCTATTTAATGTGCTTTATTATTAACAAATATGAACTACGCGTATTTAAACTATTATTTAATGTATGATGTACTAGAATTTTTTAAAAACTATATTGATTATATTTTTTAATTTGTGTGAAAATAGAAACAATCATTTTTTTATTTTTTTATTACGCCCCATTACTGGTGCCCCCACCTATCATGTTCTGGGCCTTGGTGAAAGAGGTAAATCGCAAATTATGCCTCCAAAGGTATTGGGTGGAAGACTGTTTGTACACTTGCACTTGTCTAAGAGCCAAATTCATATTTCAGGATTCGAACTCTTAACGCGGTAGTTTCAAACAAAACTGGATTTCTCCACTTTCTCCTTTTACCACTTGAAGATGTGTCTTGGGGACAACACAATCATATTTTATGGGACGGAGGACGGAGGGAGAGAGGGAGTATAAATTTAAAAGGAGCTACGAGTTGCATTTAAATCAATAAATCCAAAATATCGCGTGCGATATTTAAATTTTATCTTGTTACAAACATGAATGACAAGGGGGCAGAACAGTAACTTGGACTTAGTGGTGGACATGGGCCGGCCCAAGGTTACTGGGTCTCCTGAGTTGTAAGTGATCCAAACATTCCTCACCAATGCATCAGACAAATAGGCCGTCTATTGACTTGTTTGTTTACATTATTATTCTCATCAATACTTTATGCTATACCCTAATTGTATTATTTGTCCACTTGTTTTCTCTTTTATAAGCATTCATGTTAACCCTTTGCTTGCCCTCTTTTTATTTTTCTTCCGGATCTCTAACTATTACGTTAAATCGAGTATTTATCTGAATGGACTTTACGTCTTTATTATGTTAAACAAGATAGTTAAATATTTGTATGATGTCATGTTATTTGTGCGATGCCTCTAATTCTAGTTACGAGCCTTATCGATGTTAAAACTTATAATCGATGTGGAGATTCCTAGTCATATTTGGAGTTTTGTTAGTGAAAAAGCAATTTCGATAATCATGTTCTGCAAAATAAGTAACTTAAAAAGGTAAATCGCACGACCAAACATATTGTTTCTCAATAAATAAATAAAAAATCTGCATTTACATTTACATGTTAATTTATAAGCAATTTTGTTACAAATAAGGCATGCTAATATGGAACTAAAGTCGAGAGTATGATACATAAAATTTAACTTCTTTTAATACTATCTAAAATTGTATAATCGACCACAAACATCATCTAGGTCCATAATATACCATATGCCCCAGTATATGTCTTCATGTGATTAGGGTCAATCCCACCGTGACCACCTCTGGACATCCAGGGGGTGATGTGGCGCCCCTCCCCCCCCCCCCATGCATCGCAATAGGGGGCACCACATCACCCCCGACATTCAGGGTGCGCCACATCACCCCCTGAACGTCCAGGGGTGGTCACTGAAGCATTGCTAATTATATTAGTCAATTAAGTTCGTTTACACTTGATTAGGGCCGTATGAAACAAAAATAATAATAATAAATCCAATTATCCAAATTATAAGTAATAATTATTTTTAATCAAAATTGTTAGGTATTATGTGGTATACGTGAGGACTCAGTAAGTGTTATTAGGTGTCACGAAATGATTAGTTGTTAAGCTCTCATAATCAAAATCGTTGATATTAAAAGCGGTTTTGTCTTGTTAATAGAAACAGCAAATATCAGAGAAATTCCTAATTATTTGCCGATTTGTACTTTAACTCATTTGGACTATACTCCATCTCTTTGTGTTTAAACCTTCTTATGTGTTTTTTTTAATAAAGTTAGGATGTTAGATTCCTCTTTAGTACATTTCCTCTAGAGCAAATATAATATTTAGGATACACTCAGTATCTTTAATCTATAAGCATATCGTCTGACTCTATTCTTATTATATCGAGTACATCTCGTATATTGATACTTAGTCTTTGTTCTTGATCACGATCGCGCCCATTCCTATCCAGTTCAATATATATAATATGTCTTTATTTTGTCACTTTACTTAACTATATAGAGAGTTGCATACAGCTCGATTGTAGCATATCCTAGCATTTCGGAAATTAGTTAAATGTTCCCAAAAATTAAACAATAGAATGCCCGGCAGCAGGAGAAAATATCAACTTTTGACCACTATATATGCTGTAAACCTAGGAGTTTAGGACCTTAAATTTGTCATATATGTTGGTTGAAGTATGTCTTAAACAATGTCCAACAGTGGAACCATAAGGGCGCATGGACAGAAAAGGCCGCAGTGAACGTTGCATGTTAAATAAAATTAGACGCAAATAGAGAAAAAGAGCAGGGGGAACAATTTGGGTTATGGGATCACAATCAAAATTTATAGTGTACCTTTTAATTTTATAAAAAAAATGCTAAAAAAATTTATTTTTATTTTTTTTAAAAGTGGAAGATCAAATGACCCTATAGGACCCCCCACCCCCGGGTCCGCCCCTCCATGATGGAATATATCGATATCTAAGAGTTTCTGAATGCGCAAAAGCTCAACACAACATAGTTGTCAAGAAAATCTTAAAAATCATCAAAATATGAAAGTCGGGATTTTCAAGAAATTTCGTACAACAAAGAAAATCTAGACACTACAAACTATGCCGAAATCATAAAAAAAAAAATTAAACGTATCTTGGGAATATGACATGTCAAATGTAAAGAAAGACCCAAAAAGAGAATTGTTTGGGTATATAAGATCAAAAGCCTCAAATAAATTAGAAGCTTAAGACAAAATAAAAGCTGTGGATTATCGAGTCCACCAAACAAACAACTTGCATGGAAACGTAGACTTATGGACAGTAAACAAAAGTCATTAGATTCGACAAATACTTAAGAGGTTTTGGTTGGATTCACAAATTACGAAATTTCTACGTCTCCTTTTAATTATTTGCAAGCTGTGGGCTTTGAAGTTTGTCTTAGGTTTGGAAACTGGAATAAACAAAAATTAAAATATCGAAGAAGAAAAACAAATTAAAATTTTATTTATTGTACTATTCATTCTTAAGTATCGTAACAAATACATCTTATGAGTTTAAGAGCATGTTTGACATGTCTTCTACTTTTTCTAAAAGAGTTTTTTGATGAAATTAATTTTTTCTGAAAACTTTTTAGTCGGACAAAATACTTTTTTATTTTTTTATTTTTTTTTGTTTCAAAGATAATTTTTGACTTTATAAAAATCCTATCAAATGAACCTATATTATTAGTATTAGTAGAAGTTAATGCGCGTAGCTCCCAAGAAGGCAAGGTGGCTACTTTGAGCCACAAAATTAGATTAAGAAAACTATTTAATGGCGTATTATTATGCGGCATAAGTTCATTTACATAATAATGTATTTATCCCTGAACCCTAAATGTGTAGATACCGTAAAGTATATGCTTTAAAGAGTTCTTTATCTTAAAGTTAGCAAGATAAGGGCTTAGAATGGAAGACAAATTCGTAAGAAAGAAGAAGTGAGTGAGTCTAATGACCTTCACGACCTAAGATCCTATGTTGACGTTTTGATATTGGAACCTTAAAAAGCTTTTCTATGGCTTCCATTGAGGGCATTAATTGTTTAATTTTAGTTCTGGCCTACAAAATTATGATCTAATGTCATGAAGAGGTCGAAGTGAGTTTTTTGGAGAAGAGTTTTATTTCATCGTTCATTTCGATTTGCTTATTAATCACATATTGCTTTCTATATTTTCATAGATATACACCAAATTTAGTTTTTTTTTGTTTTTTTTTTGCAATGTGCTATATTATGTTCGATTTCTTAATGTGCTTGATATGCAATGCAGCATGTCATTGATATGCACGTAGATTTAAGAAGTATTTCACGATCTACATATGTGAACAAGAGCTTATATATAATACACCTAAAAACTAGATGTGTATTTATTTGTGTACCAATGGAAACCATTCAATTGGTTTGATCAAGTTGCAAAAATTAATACTTTTGTGGGCACAACTATTTGAATTATGTTATGGTACTACAAATATTTCAAAACTTGTAGATATATGTTCTTTAACAATGATTAGAATGTTGCAACTTTCTTTGTCAACAAGATAGTTGTCAACATTTTCCTAGCGCTAAATTTGATAGTCTATAGTCGTGCCATCTAACACGTACATAAGTATCGTTAACCATCGACATTTATTTAATGTCGTGAGTAGCCTTGTAGCACGGAGGTTTTAAATTAAGTATTGCGTGGAGTTAGAAGCACATCACGCATATAATTTTCTTTTTACCATTTTCTTCGGACTAAATTGTAACGAAGTAATTAATGTGTGGGAAAGTAATTCCATTAATACTCTTTCTTTACTTTTTTGGGAAAAAAAAAATCTTCACATAAAAGAATTATTTTTTTATGCCATTAATTCATAATTAAATTTCTGATATCTCTGCAGCCAACCAGACCTAAAGATTTGAATTGGGTTGGTGAAGTCACATGGATTCCCTCGATTATGAGAAAAATTCAATTAATTTCCCTGAATTTAATTAGTTTATTTTTTATTTTTATTTTTTTCCTTCCATGTGTTAACAACATCTTGGGAATTTCTATGCGTCTCAAAATTTGAGCTTCATTTTAATTTTTTAAATAAAAAGTATTTATATTGATAGTAACAGTGAAATTGATTTTTTATTCACTGTTTGGGTGAGAGATGAAAATCAATATTGTTACTTTTTTTAAATATCAATAAAAGAGCTTACAATAAAAAATAAATGGAAAAACCAAAAGTAAATTTAGATTTAATTATCAAAAACTAATTTTTTTTGTTAGTAAAAAGTGAAAAAATCATGTTTGAATTTGATTAGTGATGATAATGGAACGGGACGGGATGGGACGGGGGCGAGATCTTGTCCAGTTACTTATTTATTTTTAACATTTTTAATATTTTGAGATTTGCTATTAGTAGAGAATAAAATACAATTGTATAATATAATTTGTTAGGTAAAATTTTTAATTTTTTTCTCACGGGAGAGGACATCGCCACCCCGCCAACTCGTCGGGACGGATTTTTTTTGCCCCATTTGGGCTAGAGCTAGTTAAATTTTGATCCCTAAATTTGACTTACTTTTCAGAATTCCAAATACACTCTCAATAGATAACTTTTGTTACGTTAATATTAATTAAGTCCTCTACCATCTTTTTTTTTTCATGCAAGACTTCAAAAATAGAGGTGATAGTCGAATAAAAATCACAATGTAAATAAAGGTGAAAGAGAGAAAAAAAGATATTATTAATTTTACTTATTTTTAAATATTTTTGATTTGTTTGATAAAGTTAATTTTACTTGCTCATAAATACCTTTTTTTTTTTTTTTCGTTTCTAATTTTAAGTTGATCTAAAGAGATAAATACACTAGGCGGTGCGGTGTACAGATAAACAAGCGGACCCTGCGGTCCATGTCGTCAAAGTAGTAGACAAAAGGACTGGGCCACTTTTTGTGCTGACTGGGCCCACCATGCCCTTTAAATAGTCTGCCACTTGGCGCCCTTCATGCTTATACGGTCAACCTTCTGGCACGTGTACCACCAAGTGATATCAACATGGATCTGATGTGGCAGGGCTTGGAATTTGGGAGATCATATTTGAATAATGTATTGTTTTATGGGGAATTTTCAAAAATGTCATTTTTTTTTAAAATGCACCAAAAATTTTCATTGGCACTTGATTTTATCAAAAATGTCATTTTTTGGAAGTGAATGGTCCATATTATCCTTACACACAATTCTAGGAGCATTTAATGCACATTAATGCTACCTTTTATTATCATTAATGTATTGATGTGATGATTTAATTTTTATATTATAAACATTAGATATATGTATATTATATTGTCTAATATGAATTTTGTTAATAAAAATAAAATAAAATAAATTGACATGTTAACTCCACTAATTACTTATTTTAATTATTTATTTATTATTTAATTCACCATTTATTTAAATATTTCATTAATTATTTTAATTGTTTACATATATTATTTATTTAATGTTTAATTAATAATTTATTTAAATTGCTTATGTAATATTTAATTTCATTAATTATTTTAATTATTTACGTATATTATTTACTTAATATTTAATTAGTTATTTATATTAATTACTTATTTTAATTGTGTATTCAATATTTAATTGAATTTTTTTAAATATTTCATTAATTATTTTAATTGTTTACGTATATTATTTTCTTAATATTTCATTATTTTATTTAATTATTTGCTTAAATTACTTATTTTAATTATTTATCTAATATTTAATTTCGTTTTTATTTAAATATGCCATCAATTATTTTAATTGTTTATGTATACTTAATATTTAATTTATTTATTTTAATGAATTATTTTCATTACTTATTTCATATTTAATTTAATTGTCTCTTTACTTTTTAAAGAAACAATTAAACAAATAATATACATAAACAATTAAAAATATTATTTAATTGTAATGTTGATTGATTTTATGCACCCATCTGATTGACAAGTCAAATTTTATCTAATTTTATACACTCATCTGTAGAGAATTATTGAGGTAAACTGTCGGGGAACGACATTTTATCTGTCGAGAACGACATTTCATCTGTCGGGATTTACCCATCTGTCGAGAATTACTGTAGCAACGAACATTTTCTGATAGTCGTACAGCAGTTTGTCTGATCCGTACAGTACTTTTGTACAATTTTCAAGCCCATGTCAGTCTCATTTAATGGTGTACCTGTTGGGGAATTAATTTCTTTACAAGGGTAAAAATGTCAAAAAGAGACATTCTTGATATGGCCCAAAAAAAATGACATTTTTGTAATTTCATACAAGGAAATTGACACTCAATGTAATTTCCTCTTGTTTTATTCACAGATGTTATAACATCAGTATAAGTGTCATTAAGTAATAAGCTGAATGAAATGTAAAATTAAGTGATTCATTCAATTATATCCTAATTTAATGTCGTATAAATGTCACATAAATTATTATTTTAATAAATGAAAAATGTTATAAAAGAGAAAATGAAAGTTAATAGATTTTTTTGTATGTTTTATTAAGAAGCAAATTTTTTATATTTATAGGTAAGAATTAGGGAGACAATGATAATAATTTCTAAGGTTATAGGGGTACAATTGTCATTCACTAATAAACTTATCATTTATAACGCTCTCCCTTGAATGATACATTACAAAATATATGTCTCGTTAAAACCTTGTTTGATAAAAATTCAATGTGACTAAAAAAATCAAACGAAAGAAAAATAGTACAATTATTTTGGAATATTAAAATTAAATACTATTTCATTAAAATATTGTTAGGAAAACTCAGTGTAATAAAATCTAAACGAAGAAAAAAGAGTACAACTACTCTCCCGATGTTGATCACTGAAAATCTTTGAGTTGACGCATTCCAATTTCATAAACCAATTTCTTATATGTCGGCAGTGCTTTTTAGAATAAATCGGTCACATTGTCACTTAAGCAAATTTGTTGGACATCGATGTCGTCATTATTCTGAAATTCATGTGTATGAAATAATTTTGGAGAAATATTATTTGAGTTGTTCAATACAAGTTGCATTGTCTTCATACAAAATTGTTGAACTATCTTTTGTTGAAATTAACCGGCATGATGCTTGGATATGACAAGTCATGTTTCTTAACCATACACATTCTCGCCCTATTTTATGGATTGGAATAATTTTAGAATGATTTAGGGATGTTGCTGTCAATTATTATTTTACAGATCTCCATGATATAACTGTTCCTTTACGTGTAAACACATATTCTATTTGTGATTTAATTTTATGTGGGTCAGAGAGATAACCCGCATCTGCATATCCAGCTAAAGCGGATCCCGACTTTTGGGAATAAAATAATTCAAATCAATAGTACCCTTCAGATAACGAAAAATATGTTTAACACCATTCTAATCTATTTAAGTTTGTGTAGAGCTATATCTTGCGAAGAGATTTACATGAAAAACTATGTTGGGTCTAGTGCAATTTACAAGATAAGTTAATGCCCCAATTGTACGAAGATATGACACTTCAGGACCAATGACCTTCTCTTCATCTTCAAGTGGACGAAATAGATCATTTTTTGTTGACCTATGGTTGACGCCTCCTTTTGATTATCACAAACAAATTGCGTTTATTTCTAACAAATTTATTTCAAGTGTCTTTAGAGATTACTGTAAATAAATAAAATTAAAGACATGAAATTCGAGACCAAGTGAATTGCATGCGACGATCGACATGGAAACAAAATTGATCACACGAGATTGTGGAAAATAAATTCGAGAGATTCGCAAAAAGACGTCTCAATGAAAATCGAGATAAAATCAAGCATGTACGACGCTTAGATATTTTTGTAATCATATGTAAAAGTAAAACATTTTGATACTTGATAATGAATCGTGAAAAGTTCAAGTTTGATTTTACCCATGAAAAATCATGATACAAAATGTTTTGCATAAAAATATTTTTCAAAAGTAAAGACTTCAAACTTATATTTGAAAAATGCTACTTACCTTGAAAAATCACGTAAAAACGTCTTTCAAGGGATTACATTTGTTAAAATGATAAAGGAATGAATTTTGTACAAATTCTGTTGCATCGGACGTTTGGTAGGGTAGGTTTTGCTCAACAGTAAAAAAATATGAACGTTTTGAAATCTGACTAAAAAAAATGGTTACTAACTCGTCCGATAAGGATCGTCCGTTTTGACAGAGTTTTGGCAATTACACTACTATAAATATCACCTCATTTCAAGCAAGAGAGGTTTTTTTGAGATAAAACATTTGATCTTTATTATTTATTTATCTTTTTGAATCTCTTGCTTTTGAAAAACCTTTGATTGATCTTAACTTTGAAAATCACTTCATCAAAGTTTTTCAAATCTAACATTTAAGTTTTATTCATTACTATCTATCAAAGTGTCAGCCTATTTCTCTTCTTGTACTCAAATTTGAATTTATCATTCATTAAGAAGAGATTTTTTTTTTTTTTGAATCTTGGGTCAAGTTCGGGTCCCAGAAAAGCTCTCAACATTGTAAAAAGATACCGTTCTTTGGTTGTAAGTCACCGAAAGCTTGATAAATGGTTAGATTGCACCATAAATCAATCAATATTGTGAAAAAGGCCTTGCTCATGCCAGAGAGTTTGGTAACGGGTGACGTAGATCATTGTTTTGGATCGAACCTCCACAATTTTATCGTTTGCATTCTCTCTCCCTTTTACTAACTTTGTGCAAATTACTTTGTATTATTTGCTTTCGTATTGTGCATAGTTATCTTATATTATTTCATTGCCTATTACATTAAAACTTAAATTTATTTACAAAAAAGTTTTGAAAATCAATTCACCCCCTCTTGGTTAGATATTCTTGGGCTTTCAATTGGTATTAGAGCAAAACACTCATTTTTCAAAGATTTCACAATCTTGAGTAATTGCTAACTCCATATTTCAAAATCTTGAAGGGCATTCCACAAGCAGACCTCCCTTTTTTTATGACACATACTATAATTATTGGAAGGCTAGGATTATGATTTATATTCAATCAATTGATTACAATATTTGGGAAACTATTGAATATGGTCCTTATGTGCCTGCCAAAACTATTAAGATTGATGGAAAACCCGATCAAACTATCCCTAAAGTTAGAGAGGAATACGATGAAGAAAATAAAAGAAAATTGTCCTTAAATGCTAAAGCCAAGAATTTACTTTATTGTGCACTAGATATAAATGAATTTAATCGGATTAACACATGTAATTCAGCTTATGATATTTGGCATGCACTTGAAGTTACTCATGTTGCACTAGTAAAGTTAAAGAAACTAAAATTATATGTAGTAAAAGAACTCGAAAACTCCTTTATGAAACAAGATGAATCTATTATTAATATGATTACTCGTTTTACCGATATTGTGAATGGTTTAAAATGATTCGATCTCAAATTTACTAACGGTGAACTTGTGAGCAAAATGTGTAGGTCAGTCTCGGAGGAATGGAGTCCTATAAGGATGTTGATAGAAAACACCAAAGGTGTGAATACATGTCTTTTGGGAAAACTCTATGGAACATTGATGACCTACGAACATAACAATGCCGAAATCAAGGAAAAGACAAGAAAAGACAAAGAGGAATCAAAAGAGGCTCCAAAGCGACAAATTGCTCTAATATCGACAATTGATGAAGGAACAAGTAATAACATGAGTGACGAAGAGTTCAATGATTTAGTCCTTGTTGTCAAGAAATGGAGAGGGTTTCAGAACAATAGAAAATTTCAAAAGAAGGATGAGGAGAAGAGAGAAGCAAGAAGATTATTTGTTATGATTGTGACAAATTGGATCACAAAAGAATCGAGTGCCTGAACAAAAAAAAAGAATATCAAGAAAAAGGCACTCCAAGCCACATGGGATGATAGTGATGATGAAGGCCAAAATGAAAAAGATAGCCAAGATGAATTTGCCAAAATGTGCTTCATGGAAATTAAAGATGAGGTAAGTTCAAATGAAAAATGTTCCTATGATGAGTTATCTAATTCGTATGATGAAATGTTTGAAGAATTCGAAAAACTTGCCTTAAGCCACTCCATTCATAAATAGAAAAAATCTTTATTGAAAGATAAAATAAAGAAAATCTTGGAAAAACAAAAGGGAAATGTTGATTACGATTTATTAGTTAAAGAAAACACTCTTCTAAAAGAAAAAGTCGAAGATTTGACAAAAATCATTTATAAATTTACCGAATGGAAGAAACAATTTGATTTAATACTTGGAAATAAAAAAAATGCGTTCTTGACAAATAGGGAATTAGATTCAAACCCTCATTGAAACAAAAATCTCTCAAAAACATGTATTGTTAAAGCCTCAAATTCAAACATTACATGTAATTTTTGTAATAAAAGTGGAAATGTTACTTTTAATTGCTTAACTAAAAAGAAGCCACATTTTGAAAGCAAATATAAGTAGATTCGAGAATCCTGAAAAATTAACTAACAAGGACCCAAGTTTGCATGGGTACCAAAAATTAAAAATTAAATTGTTCTTGTACGTACCAAAGAAAACAAAAAGTAAATGATTATTGGATAGCGGATATTCGAAGCACATGACCGGAGATCGATCGCTATTATCAAACTTCAAAAAGAAGGATAGAGTTCATGTAACCTTTGGAGACAATGCAAAAGGAAAAATTAGCGGCATTGGTAACATTGATAATCAATCATCCTCCTCTATTGAAAACGTGTTATTAATTGATAGCCTCAAACATAATTTACTAAGTATTAGTCAATTATATGATAAAGATTATAATATAAAATTCGATTATTCCAAGTGCCTAATTAAGGATGATACATCAAGAGAAGTGATTTTCATAGAAAATCGAAGTAAAGATGTTTACATCATAAATATTGAATATGAAAATAATGAACATTATTTACTTGGTTTGAAGGATGAAACATCGCTATGGCATAGGAGACTAAGTCATGTTAGTATGGATCTTATTTCAAAAAATTCAAAAAAAAAAAAAAATTGTGAAAGGATTGCCGAAAAAATGGATAAAATTTGTGACGCATGTCAATTTGGAAAACAAGTAAAAAGTTCTTTCAAACCTAAAATTTATTCTTCAACTACAAAGCTGTTAGAACTTCTCTACATTGATCTTTTTGGACCATCTAGAATGACTAACCTGGGCGGTAAACATTACGCCTTCGTTATCGTCGACGATTTTTCAAGATTTACTTTGGTCATAGTTTTAAGCTTAAATGATGAAGCCTTAAAATCTTTTAAATGCTTTTGTAAGAAAATTGAAAACGAAAAAGGTTATACCATTACAACTATAAGAAGTGACCATGGTAGAGAATTTGATAATATCGCTTTTGACAATTTTGTAATGAAAATGGATATAAACATAATTTCTCGACTCCTAGAACTTCTCAAAAAATGGTGTAGTAAAATGAAGAATCGTACATTGCAAGAAATGGCTAAAACCATGCTAAATGAAAATAATCTAACAAAGTATTTTTGGGCCGAAGCCGTTAACACCGCATGTTAAATTATCAATAGAGTTTTGGTCAGTCGTAAGAAAATTAAGACCCCTTACGAGGTTTGAAAAAATAGAATTCCTAATATTAGTTACATTAAAGTTTTCGGTTGCAAATGTTTTATCTTGAACACAAAAGATAATTTGGGAAAGTTCGATTCAAAATCCAATATTGGAATTTTCCTAGGATATTCATCGACTAGTAAAGCCTATATAGTTTTCAACAAAAGAACTTTAGTCGTTGAAGAATCCATGCATATCACATTTGATGAAACTAACTTGCTTGATCATGAGAAATGTATTGATGATGATGTAGGTTTGGAAGCTCCTTTTGAACAAATGAACATTCAAGACCGAAACAAGTGCCTAACGAAGAACAAACGAAGAGACAACGATCAAAAAAGTAAAGAAAAATCAACAAAGGTGCAAAGCGATCCCCCATTACCAAAGGAATGAAAAAATTTCTCCTTTCATCTAAAGGAGCTAATAATAGGCAATCCGTCAAAAGATATCACTACTAGAATCTCTCTTAGAAATCATCTTGGTAGTTGTGCATTCAGTTCACATATTGAACCTAAAAATTTTAAAGAAGCGGAGTTTGATGAGTTTTGGATTCTAGTGATGCAAGAAGAACTAAATCAATTCGAAAGAAACCATATTTGGGATCTAGTCGCTAGACCAAGCGATCAAATCGTAATTGGTACAAAATGAGTGTTTAGGAATAAATGGATGAAAGTAGAATAATTGTGCGTAACAATGCTAGATTAGTGGCCCAATGTTATAATCAAGAAGAAAACATCGATTATGAGGAAACCTTCGCACCGGTTGCTAGGTTAGAAATCATCCGCATGCTTCTTGCATTTGTGTGCCATAATATTTTTACTCTTTATCAAATGGATGTTAAAAGTGCCTTTTTAAATAGATACATTCAAGAAGAAGCGTTTGTTGAGCAACCTCTCGATTTTACAGATCACAAATATTCGAACCATGTTTTTAAACTTAAAAAAGCTCTTTATGGTCTAAAACAAGCTCCTAGAGCTTGGTATGAACGATTGAACAAATTTCTACTTTCAAATGGTTTCTCGATTGGAAAATCAGATATCACTCTTTTAGTTAAAACTCATAAGGAAGATATGCTTACTATTCCAATTTATGTGGATGACATTATTTTTGGCTCAACAAACATTCATCTTTGTGAAAAAATTTCAAAAGACATGAACATGGAATTTGAAATGAGAATGATGGAAGAACTTAAGTTCTTTTTCGGACTTCAAATTAAACAAACATGTGATGGTATGTTCATAAATCAAAGTAAGTATATATTAGATATGTTGAAGCGGTTCGAAATGAATGACTTAAAGCCTATGAACACTCCGATGAGCACATCGATAAAGCTTGACTAAGACTATCAAGGCATCTTCGTTGACGTCACAAAATATCGAGGTATGATCGGATCCCTTCTTTATTTAACTGCAATTAGATTCGATATTATGTTTAGTGTATGCTTATGTGCTAGATTTCAATCAAATCCTAAATAATCTCATCTTAAAGCCGTAAAAAGAATATAATTAGATATCTTAGTGGGACTCAAACATTATGACTTTGGAATCTTGAAAGCTCTTAATCGGGATATTCTCAAGCTTGAAGCATGTGACACCCAAGTTTTTGTTCCTAAAGCGTATTTGACGGTGGAAGGTTATAACCTGAGCAACGCTTGTCGTCATGTGACGGATAAAGATTTTGAAAACATTACAAAAATTAGCGCAAATCGGTTAACTCTCCCATGTAAAAGTCTTGCAAAACATTATCGCCCATGTTATTTTACCTAGGAAGGGGCATTAGGATGAGGTAAACTATTTTGATCTTTTCATTCTTGATTAATTTCTTGTTGGTCGAAAGTTAAACTTCCCGACCATTACATTGGACTCATGAAACTCATATACTCTTCACGATATGCCAAGGCCTTATCATTGACATGCTTCTCACTAAAAAATTTTAAACACTTTGACGTGCCTTTGGATAATGAAGTATGTGTCAAACTTCGTCCCACTGACACTATTAACACCCAAACACTAAAATGCATGAAATTTGTAAAAACACATGGTCAATGGGTGGCTAAGACGAAGGGGTTCGACTTGGCCTCGAGACCTTCCACATTAGCATTCGAAGAGGAAGAAGAAGAAGATATCCCACTGTTTACGGGACCCTCTCATGACACTCCGAGGTCGAGCGCTCCCCGTCTCATGGGCAGAGGTTTCACCGATGATTTGTTTAACTTCTGAATGGGAGGATTGATTCACTTACATCTTCGATTGATGGGTTTAGTGGATTACTTCTCCAAATTCAAACCCAACAGGCCGCACTCCAGGATGCAATCCAAGCCCGACAGTCGGAGATGCAGACACAGCAGAACGCCTACTTCGTTGACTTATAATCCACTTTGATTCTCTTTTTATTGTATATTATCGTTACATATTACTATGGTTGACTTCCTTCTTGTATTTCTTTTTGCTTTTCTTGTTTGTCATAATTAAAAAGGGCAAAATTTGTTTAATTTTCACATTGCAAAACATCAACACAATTTTTTTCATATTAAGTTTTACTTTCTTCAAGAATACAACGAGATATATAATTTTCAAGAGTATAATATAGTATTATTCTAAAAATATTAATATTAACAATCCGTTCTACCTTTCGAGCTAAACAATATAATATTAAAATTTGTGCTCTACATGAGTAGCAATGAAATATTCTTTTGAAATATTTATATAACGTGAGTTATTTTTTTTACAGAACATTAATACCATATTCGTTAAAAATAAATATAATTTAAATTATGCCTCTTCAAGAACTTTGAGTCAATATTCTTATGGAATATTGAAATTGTAATCTCATGTTCTTGATGAGCAAGTGATATTCTTCAAGAATACGAATTATAATGTTATGCCACTTCGGGAGCAATAACAAATTATTTATAATAAATAGATCTACGATTAATATTCTTATGAAATATTAATTATAATGTTGAGCAACAACATGATAAATTATAAATTTAGGGCGTGTCTGGTCCAACTTTTCAAATTGCTTTTTGGACTGTTAGATTGGCAAGCGGGTCCCACACTAGAGATGGCTGGTCAACTATTATGGCCTGATTGTACAAATAACAGCTAGAAAATCAATTTCTTTGGCTTCAAAATCACTCTCCGACAGGGCCTTAAAGTTTATAGAAGAACGTTTAAAAATATTTAATTACCATATAGATATGATATGAATTTATATAGAAAAATTAATTACCAAAAATGTATAAGTAATTTTTTTTTTTCAAACATGCACGTGAATTGACTTCATATATAAGCATGCAAATATGACAAAGGAATCATTATGCATATAATGAAATAATCATTATAGATTTGCCTACAAGCAAAAAAAAAATATAGAAGTAGAAGAAGATGTAGCATCGTTTTCATGCATATGTATGTAAAAAAATTCACATGTCACCAAATTAATTTTGGTACACATGTTAAATATTTATGCTTATAAAAAAAATTACTACATTCATTAAACTTTGAAAAATTAAGTTATCGTGTTGAAAACGTATTATAAAAGAGAGAAAGAGAAAAGAGAATGAAAGTCGATAGATTTTGTGTGTGTTTTATTAAGAACCATACTCCTATATTTATAGGTAAGAATTACAGATACAATTTCTAGGACTGTAGGGGTACAATTGTCATTCACTAATAAACTTACCATTTATTAAAAAAAAAAAAAATCATATGTACATGCTTTTTCCTTTTAGGCATTTTACAGGAAGCACTTGATTGGAGTTATTTTTTTATTTTTATTTTTTTAACTTTCAATGAATTGTTGACAAGTGTTATCTGTAAAATAATTCTGTGAAAAATTCTTGTAAGTGTAATATGATTCTTAATAAATAGCATTACCATCAAATATTGTAGGGACTGATTAAGGACTATGAAAATACATAAATACAAATTTTAAAGTCAATCTCAAATCACATAAAAGTTGTGTGCGATTTTTATTATTTGGAATTTTGATCCAGAATATTACGAAAGTGTATCAGAAGTGGGATTGTTTAAGTGGAGCTACACGAATAGTGTAAACTGTAAGACTATCCCACTATCTTCAGCATAGTCTCGATGAAATTAAACTCTTCGTAAAGATGCAGAGTACCAACGATTCAGATCCCATGTAAATAAACTATAGCTTCACAACCTCTCTCTATAACATTCTATCCAAATCATCACAAGAACAATTTCGTAAAAATAGAAAACCTAATCTCATATATTTAAATTGATTGAAGTTAAAGATCCATAATCACAAGTTGAAAGGTCAGGGAGTCCAATTTTTCATAAAGTTATTTAAAAAAAAAGGTTAGAACTTGGAAGAACATGTAATAAAAACTCTCTTCGTTGTGGAGGCAAGATAAAATTCTTCATTGGATTGGTCCGTAAACTAACATAGAAAATCCATGAACTCAATTTGATTTTTCTTTCCTACTAAAAATATGAACCATGAATTGTCTTCCTATGTTTCATCAACCAGATAGATAAATCTTTTGAAAAAACTTTTCAAGGAACTAGCAATCTAGCAATGGACGTTAGCACGGCATAATCCACAATCCCTTACGGGTTCCCATAGCAAGAAATGTTATATTACATTAAAGAGAGTCATTCACGTAAATTGCTTTGAATGGGTAAATCAAATATTTGTCCTCGAGGGTCTGGCATTAATTTTCTCATACCTGCTAATTGATGTACTAGAGATGCATTTCCTCTAGCTCCTGAAAAAAGACATTATGCCCGTATTTGGTAATGATTTAAATTCAAATTTTAATTTGAACCAAATTCAACGATCAATTTTAATCACATATTTAATGGGTCTAATTACTTTTCAACCACACATTTCATCAATTTTTATCAAAATTTACTAAAAATTTGATTTTAATCCCTACCAAATAAGGACTATATGAACTGGATTAATGGGTCTATTAAACGAAGATATTCATGCTTGAATAGTAGCTCAAAATCAGTTTCATGATAACCTAATATTCCAAGCAGAGGTTCGCCATGTAGATATGCTTTTTAATGGAACTTTAGATTTAACTAGGTTGTATGGATCGATCCACGATCGAATTTAAAAATAAAAATAAAAATTAAGCCGGGCTAATATTTAAAAAACTAAAAAATAAAATTACCCAATTCTTTTACACACAGAGAGAGAGGGAGAGAGAATCTAATACTGTTACCAAACATACACTTAATAATAAAATTAAGAGGATAGATGTGAGACCCACTTTTATGAGAATCTAACACTGTTACCAAACATACACTTAATAATAAAATTAAGAGGTTGGATGTGAAACCCACGTTTATGAAAGATATTTGAGTAGGGTTCACACGTGTGAGTCCTTAGCACGTGCTCGAAAAGACAAACATACAAGAATACTAATTAATTGTAATGAAATTATGTTTTAGGAACTTAATTAAAAGAAGACAAGTCTTCAGTTTTGCCGGGGCTAACACTATTTCCCAGTATAGCATTTACATGTGCATGCACAAATAGCCTACCAGATATTCACACTTTAGTATACCTATAAAAAAATTAAGTTTTGTCCTAATATATTTAACATTGACTGATCTAAAGGGACCGTGCTATGGTAACAGGAAGGCTTTGATGGCCTCCTTGATCTACACTCACAATAGGGGTGGGCTCCACTTTTTATTTGCATTTTTTATTCACACGAATCTCACGCATTGTGATAGGTTGTCATCCAATTGATCATCTATTTTCTGTCATTTTAGCATAGTCCAATCTAAATCTTGTTTTCTCAATTGTTATATCGTTTATTCACTTAAGCATTATTATTATTATTTTGTTTAGAATTATCTTATATTATAAATATATTTTTCTTATCAAGCCAAAAGCGTTACATAGTCCCTGTTTGGTATCAATTTTTTTCGAAATGTATTTTTCTCTCTTCTTTTCAACCACACGTTTTTCAATAAAATAATATTACACGCAAATTCAAAACTTTTCTTTAATTTTTAACTACACATTCTCCATCAATCAACTATTTAAAAATGCATTTTTCCCCAAAAATGACTACAAAACAACGGCATAATAAGAATATGCTAGTCATTTGCTCGTAGGTTCTACTTGGTTTCAGGCATATTTAATATTCAAAATTACTTAGAATAAATAAGACTTCTAAGTTAAATATTTCTCGTCTTATTATTGGGTTTGGAACTCGTGGAGCCGAAGCTCCAACCTTTACGAGTTTAAACGAGCCTTGACCAGGTTTAGACCTAAAAAAACGTTTTCTTATTTATAATGTTATTTTTAATTTTTAATCGTTTAAAAAAATATTTAAAAATTAAAATAATATATATTAAGTATCTAGAAATTATAAAATACAATATTTACTTGATAACTCCTATTATTAATCAATTATACAATTTTCAAGTTTTTGAAATGCAAAAATTAGAATATTTTTCGTAATTTCAATTTTCAGCTAGACAAGTTTCATTTAATATATTTATAGTAATTTCATACATGCTTTTAAAATTTGTAATAAAATGAATCTCAAGATCATAATTACGTAATGTAGATAATACCAAAACTTAAATCTTATTTAATTATTTAAATAAAGTCATTTTTAACTTTTGTACAGATAAAATCTTTTGAAAATTTGAAATTAAAGTTAAATGAAAAGTTTTTTTTTTTAAATAATAATAAGTTAAAGTCAAATAAAAGATTTTTTTTAAAAAAACTAATAAAATGCGTCTACGGAAGACGAAAAAAATGAAGAAAAAAATTCAGTCGTTTAGAAATTGAAAAAAAAAGCGTTTAGACGCAAAATGAGGCGTTTTGCCCGATCTTCAAGCTTAAGCGAGCTTTTTTTTTTTTTTCCCCCTTATGCTCTTAAATAATTTATTAAGTTATTTTCAAAAATCAATGATAAAAAAAAATTACTTCGTTTCTAATTTACTTAAGTTAAAATGCATGATGTAGAGGCCAGAGCAGATCTTGGAGTTGAGATCTACTATTTATAATTGGTTGTCTAATTTACTATTCATTCAATAATTAATTAACACGTAACTTTAAATTAGCATGTTCAATTTTTCTCTCACTATCACTTGTGCTTAAAAATAAGTGTCCAATAATGTGTCAATTTATAATTGATGGACAAGAAATTGAACGGTCAATTTTACACAGCAAATCTCAACAACAAATTGAACAGTCAATTTATAATTGATTGTGAGGACTTGCTAGTGAAGTGGGAAACCCATGATCTTATATAGACCATGTTATGGTAACAAGGGGGTTGACAACGAGGAAATAGTGGCCAACAACTGGTTGATCCGACCTATTTTCCAAAATGGCCGTTGACTATATTAAAAAAATAAAGATAAAATGATTAAATATGTACAAAAGTCTTCATTCTCATTTATACCATCGTATGTGAAAAGTCATTTGAGCTTCCAGCTGACCCCGTCAATGCCGACCAACAACCACCTAGTCGACCTCGTTGTCGCCGACTAGCTACCGATCTAGACGTCGCCAACGTCATCTCCATCTCCTAACTTGAAGAATGTGAGTTTTGAAACTATTAATTACAATTAATTTTTGGAATAAAGTGAGATTAGTGGATAGATTTCTTGATTATACTATGCCAAAATTGTTTGAATACGTGATGTTTAGCATTTAGGTTGTGAAAATGTGAAAAATTTGGAGCGGATATCGTCATTTCGACGCTTAGCTAGCGAATCTTGCCGGCCCGGATGGCCCACCTACTGGGCCATCCGGATGGCCACCCAGCCATTTTTTTTTCTAAATTTAAAAATAATATTTAATTTCTTTAATAATTAATAATATTTTATATATGCCCTGTTTGGTACCCATTCTCATTTTCATTTTCATTTTCAACCACACATTCTTCAATAAAATAATATTTTCCATCACATCAATAACTTTTCCTTCTTTTTCAACCACATATTCACCATCACATCAACCCAAAAAATTCATTTTCTCTAACAAAATGGCTACCAAACAAGCTAATAATATATGATTAAATGTATATTTTCTTCATTTAATTAATTATATTAATTGTCTGTTTATATATTAATTACTGTAATTTAGTTATATTACGTTTAATTTCTTATTTGTTGAATATTTATTTATTTATTCGTTTGTTAATTATTTAATGTAGTTATTTAATTTAATTGTGTATTTAATTTCTTATTTTAATTACGTATTTAATTTTTGAGTTGATATTTTATTTTAATAAAGATTTCATTAAATAATTAGTTTAACCAGTTATTTAAATTTTAGTTACATTTTTAATGGTTCATTTATTATTTAATCTAATCATTTAGTTAAAGATTTCATTAATTGCTTTCATTAACAATGTATATTATTTGTTTAATATTTAATTAATTATTTTTTTATTTATGTCATTATTTAATTAATTATTTAATTACATTTTTAATTTTTGAGTTGATATTTTATTTTAATAAATATTTCATTAAATAATTAGTTTAATCAGTTATTTAAATCTTAATTTCTTTTTTAATCGTTTATTTAATATTTAATTTAATCCTTTAGTTAAATATTTCATTAATTGCTTTAATTAAATATGTATATTATTTTTTTAATATTTAATTAATTATTTGTTTATTTATGTCACTATTTATTTGTTGAATATTTATTTATTTATTTATTCGTTTGTTAATTACTTAATGTAGTTATTTAATTTAATTGTGTATTTAATTATTTAATTTCTTTTTTTTTAATTACGTTTTTAATTTTTGAGTTGATATTTTATTTTAATAAATATTTCATTAAATAATTAGTTTAATCAGTTATTTAAATCTTAATTGCTTTTTTTAATCGTTTATTTAATATTTAATCTAATCCTTTAGTTAAATATTTCATTAATTGCTTTAATTAAATATGTATATTATTTGTTTAATATTTAATTAATTATTTTTTTATTTATGTCACTTTTTATTTGTTGAATATTTATTTATTTATTTATTCGTTTGTTAATTACTTAATGTAGTTATTTAATTTAATTGTGTATTTAATTATTTAATTTCTTTTTTTAATTACGTTTTTAATTTTTGAGTTGATATTTTATTTTAATAAATATTTCATTAAATAATTAGTTTAATCAGTTATTTAAATCTTAATTGCTTTTTTTAATCGTTTATTTAATATTTAATCTAATCCTTTAGTTAAATATTTCATTAATTGCTTTAATTAAATATGTATATTATTTGTTTAATATTTAATTAATTATTTTTTTATTTATGTCACTTTTTATTTGTTGAATATTTATTTATTTATTTGTTTGTTAATTATTTAATATAATTATTTAATTTCTTATTTTAATTACTTTTTAAATTTTGAGTTGATATTTTATTTTAATAAATATTTCATTAAATAATTAGTTTAATCAATTTTTTAAATCTTAATTACTTTTTTAATCGTTTATTTAATATTTAATCTAATCCTTTAGTTAAATATTTCATTAATTGCTTTAATTAAATATGTATATTATTTGTTTAATATTTACTTAATAATTTGTTTATTTATGTCATTATTTATTTAAATATTTAATTTCTTATTTTTAATTACGTTTTTTAATTTTTGAGTTGATATTTTATTTTAATAAATATTTCATTAATTGCTTATGTATAGTTATTTAATTTAATATTAATTACTCATTAATTGATTCAATTGTGTATGTACATTATTTAATTTCTTATTTTAATTTTAATCGCATGTCTATCAATTCATTATCTGTTGATTCTTGCGTATAGTAATTACATTTTAGTTAGTTTAATTTTTTTATATTATGATTCATCCATTATCTCTTGCACAAAATTCTAACAATTGAAATTTAAAAATTTTGCAGGATGCAAAATCATTTGGACGACGCCGTTCGACAGGTTTCCGGTAAAGTTACGAGGAATTGTAATTTTGCTACCTTTACGATGGTGGAGGATATGCTCGATGAAGAGCATGCAGACATGTTGCGTCGGTCCTACTTATGGCCCCTGCGAACGTTGCGAGATATACAGTTTTCTCGCCAGCTGCTCGATGCATTGTTATGTCGGCTACTTAAGCCAGTAGACGGAGATATCCTCAGATTTGATATTGGGGGTAAGGTAGCGATATTTTCTAATTTTGAATTTGCACTCATTACTGGATTGAGATGTACGGGGGCAGAAGAAGCAAAAGTCCGTATTCCGAAGAATAGAAGGCCGTTGAATGAATATTTTCATGGGTAGCCGACAGTGACACTGGGGCAGTTGGGAGACGCATTTAGGGACTGCGCCCAGATGTCCGACCAGTTTAAGCTTGGCTTGGTGCTTATCTTGGAGAGCGGCTTAGATGTCATCACAGGAAGACGTCGATTGATGTTTTTCATTTGGAGGTTGTTGATGACTTTGATACATTCAACAACTACTGGTAAAATGTTTAAAATAATGAATTATCTATTTTTTTATTAAATTTTATATATAATAATTACAATGATTGTATATATGGGTATATGAGACTGTCCCATTTTGGTTTCCCAGTATGCGAAAAGAGGGGAGACATGCTTCCCTTGAAAGCATCACTGACGAGCACAAGACAAGTCGTTCGCCAAACACTTATCAGCTTTCTTCGACGATCCCGAAGTACTAATTATACATTTGTGATGTATGTTTTATGTCCTTTTGAAATTTCGATTAATTGTGAGTAACCTAGGTGAAATTTCAATATGTCAGCTTGAAGTTTCACTGAGTTGACATTGTCAACCGATGAGGAGGGTCAAATTCATCTCCGCGACTTGTCTAGGCCAGCTGCAACAGACGACCAGGTGCCCGAGCACATTGTCGATCGATATAGGGTATGTTTATTGAATATCGTTTTGATTATTGTCGTTTTGATTTTTTAAAATTAAATTATTCATTTGTTAACTTTAATTTTGTAGGAGTGTCAGTCATTATCACCTCCGCTAAGGGTATCACCTCCGTCGAGGGTATCACCCCCGCCAAGGAGATCACCTCCGCAGAGGAGATCACCGTCGTCGAGGAGATCTCCTCCTGCACGTAGTCGCAGTGCTTTCAAGGATGATTTGTTCGAACTTTTCACTACATTTATGGGGGAGATGAGAGGGGAAGTAGCGGAGTTACGAGCCCTTCGTACTGAGGTCGAAGGGCTACGAGTCGATATAGTAGCCCTGCAAGAGACTTGCGACTCTCGGGATGGAGCAGGTGACGGAGGGACTGGCAGTGGCGGTTATCATGATAAAGGGGATGACGAAGGGCATGACAGTTTCCATAGATGAGGGGGTGATGGAAGAGAGGATCAGATGGGGTATGATGATCCGTCGTAGTCGTCGGAGGATGCATTCGACACATTTTTTTGCAGACATGTATCAAGGACAGTTCTCTATGGATCCAACGGTGGCGGAGGGGGTACCCGTGGTGGAGGGAGAGTTACCCAAGGTTGAGAAGGAGGTACCCAAGGTAGATGGGAAGATAGAGGGGACGGTTGCGGGGGCACCGGAGGTGGTGGAGGTGGAGGGGGATGTGGCGGAGGGCGAGAGGACGCTAGACACAATGGAGGATGTAGTCCTCGTGTCGGAGGGGATGACGGAGATCAGGAGGGAACATATGACGTGCCAGAGCTGGTGGTGGGTAAGAGGCAAGGATTGCCGTCACAGTATATCGTTCACTCTTCACAGCTGAGGCGAAGAGAAGAACGTTCATGGAGGGGATGTTTCCCAATCTCTTCCACGAGGTCGACCCCGTTAGGCACAAAACGTTCGATGAGTGGTTCAAATCCCTTAAACCCGAGAAAGTATTTTATGATTTCGGTTAATTGTCGTTATGAAATTATCTATGATTTTTGTAACATTTCATTTTTTTCTCATCATTTTTTCAGAGATAGCTACACTATCGGGCAGAGGACGATATCGAATGCGAGACGGTGGTTTGAAGATGTAATAAGGTCGGGAGCTTGGCTCACAGACGATGTAAGTGTATTCTCATTGTTATTTATTTTCGTTAAGTAATTTGTTATTTTATTTAATTAAACATCCACACTCTTATTTTGTGTGTGTTTACTGTAGCATTTTGACGTGACCATGGAAATGTTGCGCGATCGGGCTCAAAGATACCCAGATCTTTTGACTTTCCTATCCGAGTCATCCTCAGCTTCGGGTTTGCACATATCGTTGATATTGAGCATAGCACGCTCCTATTACAAGGGAACGGATATGTGCTACCCGAGTACATGTTAGAGTGGGTCATTGGGTTGGAGCCGACATATGGAAAGCCGTGGGCGGATTGTACACATATATACATGCCCATTGTTGTGAACTCACACTGTTTTGCAGTTGAGATTGTTTTTGTTGATTCTACTATCTATGTGTACGATTCGGATCATAACTGTCTGAAACAAGAACAACTATAGCTAATATTGGAGCCGATGTGTGTAATCGTTCCCATGATGGCTAGACATGCGATGATTAGTGATGCGAACCCCGTAGCAACGGTGACTATGAAACCCACAACGAGATTGATGCGGAACCCAAGAACGTCAATAAAACTCGGGTTGGACTTAAACCCAACAAAGTGAACCAAAAAATCCAACGATAACGAGATGCGCTGAACCCCATAAAGATTGAAGAACTCTCGTACCGATATTTGAACGTCACAAAGATTATTCATTTTTGATAAGTTCGATAAAATTATTTTTGGAAGAACAAAGTTGAAAACAAAAGCTTTTTAATTTAATTCAATATCAAAGTTGTTAATACAATGAGAATAAAAAATCCTATTTATACTGAAGCAATAAATCTTAGGAAATCTGAAAAATACGAAATTCTAGAGTCTTAAAATATAGAAATTATCAAAAATAAGAATTATAGTCAAAATAAACAACCTCGCCAAAATAGGAAAATCGGCTTTATTTTTGTACCAAGCGATAAGCCAAGCGACCGCTTGGTTTGTAAAATTCACCTCCTGGATTCCCTGAATGGTTCTGGGCGACCGCTTGGAATTTGTTCCAAGCGACCGCTTGGAATAATGTTTCTCTGCTGGACAGTTTTTAAATATTTTGGTCAGAACCTTTTCTACTGATATCCGATTGAAGTGATTCAAAGTGCATTGAAAATATAACTCAAAGAGCTACAACTTTGATTCAGACATAATGCTCTAATTCGATTATTTACGAAGTCAAAAATAGGTTTTAATATGAGACTGAAAATAATTACATAACTTTCGTGTTGATCCAATTGGTTTCCGGCGTCGACCCAAATATGAAACTTGTTCATTGGCATGTTCTCTTCAACCCCATGTATCCTTTTCCCGAGCATGCATTTGTATGACTTTGTGCGATGTCATTAACCACGTTATCGGCCCTAAACACCTTCGAATGAGCCCTCAACTTCTTTTCAATGAACATTGCATTTTGATCGCCTGGGGCCTATCCTAGCTCATATCATCCCCTCTCTCTTCAAAAGGATTCATCCTCGAATCCGTACCTTCAACGCTCAGATTATACCCTTTACTCCCAATCAAGTCAAGAACATGGAACGGTCCATCTCCTCTAGGATGCAGTTTGGTCCTCTTCTGAATTCTTTCCCACCTCTGTAGTATGAACACCCAATAACCAGCACATAGATCAAAGTGTGCTCGTCCCAACGGCTTCCTTCTGCAATTTTGTGATGTTCCCAAAATAATCTCCATTAGCATGCCACTGTGTTTTCTCCATGTCTTATACTGTCTCAGTGATTGTAACAATGTCAATGCAAATGATCCCTCGTTTCCCTTCTGTTCAACTTTGTTGCTTAATCCACTGCATATAAATTTCTTCGGATTCTTGATGGTTTCTAGCGTAGCCCAGATCATATCATTCTCTCTCTCTCTCTCTCTCTCTCTTTGAAAGGATTTGTCTTCAAATCTATGCCTTGATAGCCAATTTGAAGCTCAATCCCCGGGTCGGGTAGTATTCCAATGGGATAGTTTGCTGGAAATAATTCTTCGGTAACCTGCAAAATAGAAGTATTCAAAATAGGGAGGGAATTATTAGTTTCTGCCAACTCCTCCTCAACTTCACGCCCCCCTTCCTTCAAGATCACTTCCAACTCCTCTTTTGTTTCCGAAGATTCTTCTTCATTCTCTTTTTACAACTCCACCTTTCCTTTCTGATTTTCACTCTCTTGTGGCATCTCTCGTTTTTTCTCACAACCAACCACCTTACTATGTTCTCTCGAGCTCTTTTGTTTCTCCCTGTGACTAATTGAGTCGCGAAACTCTGAAAGTTCACGCTCATAATCCAACATAGTCCTTTTGTTTGACATACTACCAACATGCCTCACAAACGGTATTTTCTCTCCCCTCAAATACCCAACTCCACTATATCTTCTAGGCTCATTTCGAAATTCTCAATCACACATATCCTTCATACAAAAATGATTAGGCGCATAACGCTTTCTCATAATATTTTTCAACTCACCCCAAGTTTCAATACGCCTCTCACCATTCCTTCGCCCAGATATTATCAATTGATCTCACCAAGTAATTGCATAATCCACAAAAGTGTTAACAGCTAACTTTAATTTTCTCTCCTCCAAATAGTCATGACAATTAAACCTCAATTTTACCTTTTCTTCCCATGCAAAATATGCATCGGGATCATTCCTACTTTTAAATTGTAGAATTGTAATTTTTAAACTCCTATCAACACCATAACCATAATAATTTATACACCGCCCTTCAAACATGTTGAATTGATTCCAGTTGGGATGTGGCTTGAAGGAAATGGAACTGGACAACCTGTGATTGAATTTTTTTTATATAGATTTAAGAAAGTGGTTCTTGAATTGGATTTGACCCGATAAAATTGAATTTTGACTCAAGGGAATAGTTGGATAGTTTAGATGAGTGAATAATTTAATTCATGAAAGTGATTCTTGAATTTTAGATTGGATTTTGAAGAGGGATTAATTTTGAATTTAGAATTGACAATAGGATAGTAACAATTTCAGAATAAATCAAAGAATTTTTTGCCTCGGATAAACAGTACCGACGATGAACAGTAATATATATATATTTTTTTACTAAACTCGAAAATTTCAACTACGAGAACATCAAAACAAACGGAAGTTGATTTGGACACAAATTGAGCACAAAAACAACTTTTGAAAACTTTTTTTTGGTATTTTTCTGGATCAAAGACTCAAAATAAATTACTGGACACAAGAACACGAAGAACACCAAAGAAAGAAAAACAAAGACTCAACAAGAAATAAAAGATAGAACCTGATTAGATTGGAGCCTTTGCTATGATACCAACTGATGCGAACCCTGTAGCAACGGTGACTACGAACCCACAACGAGATTGATGTGGAACCCAAGAACGCCAATAAAACCCGGGTTGGACTTAAACCAAACAAAGTGAACCAAAAAATTCAACGATAACGAGATGCGCTGAACCCCTTGATTACATAATTGAAGAACTCTCATACCGATATTTGAACACCGCAAAAATTATTCATTTTTGATAAGTTTGATAAAAAATTTCATGGAAAAACAAAGTAGAAAACAAAAGTTTTTCAATTTAACTCAATATCAAAGTTGTTAATACAATGAGAATAAAAAATCATATTTATGTTGAAGCAATAAATCCTAGGAAATCTGAAAAATACGAAATTCTAGAGTCCTAAAATATAGAAATTACCAAAAATAAGAATTATAGTCAAAATAAACAACTTCGCCAAAATAGGAAAACTGGCTTCAGTTTTGTACCAAGCGGTAGCCAAGCGACCGCTTGTTTTGTAAAATTCACCTCCTTGATTCCCTGAATGGTTCTGGGCGATCGCTTGGGATTTGTTCCAAGCGACCGCTTGGAATAACTTTTCTCCACTGGACAGCTTTAAATATTTTGATCATAACTTTTTTCTACTGATATCTGATTGAAGTGATTCAAAATGCATTGAAAATAAAACTCAAAGCGCTACAACTTTGATTCAGACATAATCCTCTAATTCGATCATTTACTAAGTCAAAAATAGGTTTCAATATGAGACTGAAAATAATTGCATAACTTTCGTGTTGATCCAATTGGTTTCCGACGTCGACCCAAAAATGAAACTTTGTGCGATGTCATTAACCACGTTATCGGCCCTAAACACCTTCGAACGAGCCCTCAACTTCTTTTCAATGAACATTGCATTTTGATCGCCCGGGGCCTATCCTGGCTCATATCAATTAGTGTAAATGATAGACTAGCCATTGTACGGGTCACGACGATACCAACACAAGGACTGTCGTAAGTATTTACAAGTTTTTAATTTGAAAAATTAATTTTTAGCTATATGTTATCGATCTAATACATTATTATTTACTTGTAGGGGGTGATTGGGGTATGTCCACAATAAAATATATAGAATTTTTAAATATTGGTCGTCAGGTTGATACAATAACTCAATCGTGGATAGATATATGGAGGTTGAAGTTAGCCTGCGATATGTATGAAAACAATTGTGATCCTTAGTGTATTGTGTAATATTTTATTTAACAATTGTAAAAATATTATTATTTTTATTGTGACTCGTGTTCTAACTCAAACATATAAATATATGAAAATAATAAACAAATTAATATATGAAAATAACATCGATTTCGAAACATCACTCTATAAATGAAAAACATAGAATGTCAAATGTAATTATTTGTAAAACATAGTAAATATTAAATAACGTGCAGAATGTGTAAACAGTACATAAAAATTAAATTTTATTCAATATCAGTTGCATTGTTATGTAGAGGAATCTGACTTGGACAAAATCTTCTAGTATGCCCTGTTGCACCGCATCTACCGCACTTACGCGGTTGGGAAAATTCTTTGGTAGATGGTATTCTAGACGTATGTCTACGTCCAGGAGTACGTGCTCTGGCGTCAAGTGACAACAAATTATTCAGTGGAAGAATGTGGTCGGGAACTTCTCACTCCGCTTCATTTGGTAGAGAAAATATAGTTTCGGCATATGATGCTCTCCAAAAACCAGTCATATAATAATGAGTGCATAAACTGTGTGGTGGAATTCCTCTATGCTTAGCTACTACGACTGCATGAGCACATGGAAAACTCTCCAACTGAAACTATCTACATGTGCATGTGTTATCATTTAAACTCAAGATGTATCCAATATTACCTCCGCATCTCACGGAGAAGCGAAATTGATCCAGCGGTTCCACACTTAGTTTTCTCCCCACCTCCTGAGTTTTGAAGAGTTTATCTTCCTGAGCCGGGGTCAACGCACTTGTGCAATTCTGTGATTCCTCACGTTGGTCATGGAACCACATCTGCAGCTTTTGTCGAATATTCTCAAGCATTGCAAGAATTGATAACTCTCAATCTTTCTTGAATAATGCATTGAGCAACTCTGCATTGTTCGACGTCCTAGAAAATGTAACCGTGCCCAATGTTCAATCCCTATCTTTGTTAAATATTCTCATACACCGTGTGATTTATGTTCTATTTCGGTCATGAACTTATCGAACTCTTCAAAACTGTAAGCTTTTGCAGCTTTCCTGAATAATGCAATGATACCACTACCCCGATACTTAGTTTTCAGATTATTCTGTATATGGTATATGCAATAACCATGATGTGCGTCCGAAAAAACATTAGCTATATCATTTATTATTGACTGCCCCCGATCAATGACAAATGCAAGGTTCTCGATGTCCCCAATAACTTCTCTCAACTTCGTGAAGAACCAACACATCGCTATATCATTTTATCGGATGTTGGCATCTTGACATGTGGCAATAATCAACTTCCCTTTTTATCTAGTTTTCAGGGTTATACCATCAATTAGAATTAGGGGTTGAATCGCATTTCGAAATCCTCTAATGCATTGTCCAAGAGCCATAAACAAGTACTTGAAGCGATTCTGGTCATCGCTCTCAATAAAAAACGACGAGTCAAGATTAGTTTTCCCTATATTATGGCAATACTCGGCCAATTTGGCATAACTCTCCTCGGTCGGTCCCATTAAATTCTCTAATTCACATTCTTTAGCTTTCCAGGCCTTTTGATAGCTCATCACCACCCCATACTCCCGACACATGTCGTTGATGATATCTGTGGGTCTGTAAATAGTCCATGGGTCCTGAAACTTGTACATTATCTCTCGCACCAATAAACCATGATCGAACTTGCATGTGATCATTTTGATGAATACCTACTTCGCAAGTGTGTTCTTGTGCCACTTCGCAAGTGTGTTCTCGCGCATACTTGTGAACTATAAAGCACTCATTTGTTTCCATCTTAGTCGCTCTGAAACGCCAATTGCAATTATCATCCACACAAATAATTGTGTACATAGATTTGTTTGATTTTTTAACTTTGAACTCAAATTTATGTTTTATTGCAATCCGGTGCACAGCTTCCTACAAATCTCTTTTCGATTGGAACAGTTGATCCACATACAAATCTTCATTTTCAGAAACCACACACGAACAATTACAAGAGCGTGTACTCGGCCCATCATATAAACTCTCACCAGATTCATGTCTCTGTCTGGATAAAGTAAGCAAATCCTCATTCATAAATTGCCTTCCAAACTCATTGTCTTGAATTTCATCGTGAATTCTGTGTGTAACAATGAGACCGTTGTGAGTAGCAACTGTCTCAAAAATAACCACATCGTCCTCACAAGCAATCTCAACTGTATCCCAAAAATAATTTACATTACGATCCTCTCCATCGGAGATTTCGTGTTCACCATCGGGGACATTCTTTCTCAATAAAGTTGCGCAAATAGGAGTCGACTTTCGACCTTAGTTCAATTTAATTAGATACTTCATTTTCACTTCAGAAGTAACTTTCATAGGCGGAATACTCATAACTGAATGCTTCTGAAATAAAAATGTCAAATCCTTATTGTACTGAGAGGAATCGATTTTAAACATGTTTTGTAATTCTTGATACATTTACGTAAACGATGTATCATTTGTTATCAATATTGCATTAACCACATCTCCTCCACTCGTCCAATTTCATTCTCATTGGCCACTTTCATTCTTTTGAAATTAACTGAAATAACAAATTGGGACACATGCTGATGATGTCATATCCACATTATGAATTAAAATATCAGAACATAATTACATTAAATATAAGAAATTATAAGGACTATCTTAAAAAAAATAAAAATTGTGCGGATCCATACAGTGTGGATCCAGACCGTCTAGTACGTAGGGAAACTAACGATTTTATATCTGTTTGCTTAGAAAAATTATAGAAACAGATTGTAAAACTTTATTTACCAACGTAAAAATAACGAATCAATTTACTGATTTAACGAAAGCGAAATTAAAAATACGTAAAATATACTTACCAATTCCAATTGATGGCTCTAAAAATAGTATTTTTTGTTGAGTGTTTGATAAATTTATGAATTTTCAAATTTGAAGCAGATGAAAAATGGAACAATTTTCAACTGTGTTGGAGTAAACAGATGAACAAGATGATTTGGTCTTCAAAATTTACGTGAGAAGTGTTTGGGTAAGATTTTTTATAGCTTAAATAAGGGTATTATTGTCTTTTAAACAATAACCCAATCTTTGAATTGTATAACATATTTAAGGGTAGAATAATCTTTCACGCATTGAAAGGTCATTGTGGTGAATGTTTCAATTGTTTTTGTCAAAGTAAAAAAGTGGTCATTTGACTTGCCTATATTTAAAAGTATCCCGTTGACAGCCCCCTTGACATAACCCTAACAAAATCCATCTTATATTATGCCTTGGAATTAGGTTAAGTAATTTAATATACTTTCGAGGTCTTAGGCTTCATAGCTCTATACTTGTTTTCATGGCACTGCCCACAAATTTTGTCATATTTAATTTAAATCGGACTCTCTGGGATAACTTAATTTTTAGGATCTACTGTTTTCAACTTGGCATTACGGCCTATTTGCATATTTCTTTGCAAAAGTAGAACCTTGTGTTAGTTGCCGTCCATTTTCTCTATTAACGGGAAGCTTGTCTCTCACGTGACATAATTTAGAGGGTAAAACTTGTACAAATAGAATCTTGATGTCAAGTTCAAAACAATAGATCCTGAAATTGCAGTTATCCCAAACAATATGAGCTATTTGTGACAATTAGCCAATTTAAATATAAATATGTTACATATACATCATGCTTTGTACAACATGATTTACAACCCCCTCAAAAAAAGGGGACCCACAATTTTTTTATATTCGTGGTGGGCCTCCTCTCATGTGAGGGGCTGTACACCATGCTACAACTAGCCTTATTCATTTAAATATGTCCACCAAATTTCCCACTTAGCAATCACAACTTGATCTAATTTAACCACAAATCCAATGGAAATTTCAATAAGTACGAGTGTTTTTATAAGTCTAAAGGAATTAAAAGAATCTCAACTTGCATTAGATTTAAAGAGATTTTGCGGATTATCAGAATATATTAAATTTTTTATAAGTGAAAATATTCTTGAGCGCACACACTTTTTTATCATCAGCCAACTTTCTAACCAATTGTCAAAGAATTTTGACTTTCATAGGTTTATAGACATTTTCGATTATTTTATTAAATTAGATTTTTTTTTTTGTAGACGAAAGCACACTTCTTTATCCTCAGCCAAGATACTGACTCTCTTGTCGAGATGAAGAACTTCACACTTTGGTGCAAAATAGATGCTCCTTTGTAAAAGTTTGAGTTTAGGTGTTGGAAGAAACTTCATGTTCTTTATGTGAAATATTTCTATCAAATCTTGATGTTAAAAGACTTCAACTCTGTGGATCTTTTTATTCATCGAATTGAAGTGAAGAAAGAACGAAATTTGAAATGGTTAAAAAGTTGATGACTTGTGAGCATAAAGATAGATTTGTTTTCATTTTAATACAAATTAAAAAATGTAATTAATATATTTAAAAATAAAAAAATATATATATTTTACAATTTTTCTAATATAGCCTAACATTAAATAATAATTTAAATTGAAGTAATTCATATTTATTGATAACAAGACACGTTATATAGGGATATATTAGAAAATTAAAAAATCAACTATAATCTCAATAATGAAAGGGGTCCGTAATTTAAGACAGATGAAAAAGAAATGCAAGTGTATTTTTATGTGAAAATTTTATATCTAAGAGATTAAGTATGATTCATTTCAAAAATAAGAAAAAAAAAATGTAAAACTTCAAAAATCAAATATTAATTAATTAATTAAATATATATTTTATTAAATATATTAAGATTACAATTATTTACTATTTGATCATAAATTATTTTTCGATGCACATCTTAAAAGGTTAATTATTAGACTCTGATGCACATCTTAAAAAGTTATTATGTATATCTTCCTTCATATGATCAACAAATCAGAGTGGCGCAGCGGAAGCGTGGTGGGCCCATAACCCACAGGTCCCAGGATCGAAACCTGGCTCTGATATAGAGTGGCTTCCAAACTGTCCATTTTAAAATTTTTTTTTTCCTTCCTAAATCCTAAGCCGCCATTTTTCTGGGCCTTCTGTTGGGTCTTACTGCGAATAATGAATGGGCCTTAAATATTGGGCTTCTTGACTTTTCAGAAATCACATATCATTTCCAGCTTGAAAGTTAGAGAGAAAATTAGGCAAAACCATCCATATAATTTTAACTGTTTAGAAATTAAGTCATTAAAAATTATTTTAAAAATAAGATGTTTATGAAATTGATTAATTTAAACAATAGAAAATTAAATTCATAAGTTTCTCTCTCTAAACATTACAAACAATCCCATTAAACATCATTAACCTTTTTTTAAGCAGGATTATAAAGGGAGAAATCTCTTTCAAAATCTTCATTACCTAATATAGAGAAAACCTCCCATCACAATTTATATTCCACATGTCGGGGAGGGGTTTACGATTGCTAAACCCTAACTTCATCGAACACTTCATTTGGCCATACAAAAAGGAGAGAAGAATCGCATACCACACAATGGAGGTCTTGTTAACATAGTACATAAGAGGGATAACCACATCACTCACATGTCAAATTACGTCCATGGCTAATCATATTCAACGACACGATCATTGGTCACAACAGACATGCATGAATTAAAAGAGGTCACACTATATTCTAGGATACTAAGTTGTGTTACACGACCTTCTTTACATTTTAAAGAAAAAAAAAAGGATGCGTTTCATGTACCGCAACACACTAAAATAATTCAAATTAGATTTCCATAATTTGATTTAATGTACAAAGAGTATTTTTAATAAACTCTCTAAATACAATATAATTTTTATTTTAGAGAGTCAATGTTAAGCTCCAAAATACTCTATATATTTTCATATTTTAAAAACCCAAATCAATTTTCAATTTTACTTTGTAATAGTTGCATTTAATAAGTTATATGTTTCAATACTTTACTCCTTAAATTATTCATATCATAACTGAACTATTATCAGTTGACATATAAAAGTATATGTTCAATAAAATATGAGTAGAAATCAATAAATATTTCTCAAGAGAAAAAAAATGAACAGTTAAAATAGAGAGTAATATTGTAATATATAAAATATTTTACTCTGTGAAGTTAAAGACTCTTTACAAATGGATACTCTAATCATGTTAAATCATTAAAAAAATACGTGTTTATTCGATAGTGCTTTAAATATTTATAGTTATGAATCTTATGAACTTTATGAATAAAAAATATAGTTAATCAACTTAAATTATAATTTCGTCACATCAAAAAAAACCCTACGACAATCAATTCGAACAAATTACACTAATACCATTTGCTAGACTACATTGATAATATCCCTACACCTCACCAAGCAATGATACTTCTTGTTAAGTACCTGCAAGAAGATATCTTAGTGACAAAAAAATAAAATAAAAAAATCATCAGTGAAATCTCTGTAAATAAAACCTTGTTAAAAGATCTATGAGATTAATGCATATCTATGGACATCATAGAAATTAGGTTGCAATTATGTAAGTCATTCTTGACAATAAAGTTTCACACAATCTATTCATGCGTACCTATTGCGAATGTACTTGATCTAAGCTTAGTTGAGCCATACAAATTAATTTGGAAAAAGTCTCACTGCTAGAAAAAAATTGACATAGGCGTTGACAGTTTCTCACAGCGTGCGAGCCCCACATGAATAAACAATTTCCAAAAAAAAAAAAAAAAGTGAACCCCACCCCTATTGTGAAAGTCGATCAGGGCTTCTGTCATTTTTTTTTCTGTTGCTGTAGCATCCTCTAATTAATTTTCACTCCCATCCCATGAGAAAACTCATAAAAGTAAATAAATACAGTCAATCAACAAGTACAAAGAACATGTGGAAAGAGGGAACAAGGGTGAAAATATACAGTCCTTGTGCATGTAAAATCGAGCAATCTACAGAAAAAGCTCGAGTTGTGTGCACATTGCCTGTAAAGAAAACCTAACAGCCGGACAAAAATCTGCATATTCCCTTAAGTTCTCTCCATTTATTGTCAACTTGTTTACTCCATTGCTTGCAATTTCAGGATTCTTTAAAGAAAAATGGTCTGTTCATTTCAATAGAATGTGAGATGCAAGAAAATTTCGTTTAACCGTCGCTCAAGCGACGTTGAGCGAGAAGTGAGCGAAGAGCGAACGACAGCTCTCCGTTCCAATTTTGACAATTTCGCTCGAGCTTCCAGCTAGCGAAAATGCGACGATAATTTGTCTCGATCCATAATTCTGATCTCTCCTAAATCACTCCAAATACAACTCCAAATTTCACTAGAATTTGGGTCACAATACAACAATCTCTTTCTTCTTCATGTCACAGGTCATATCGAGTCTACTAAAGATTTGTCTTATCTTTAATAACTTAAACTTCTAAACGATTAATTCAACCTAGTATTATAGGCAAGTAATATCTAAATTTATCGGCTATGAATATCATAGTTGAAACTTTTAAAAGAGATTCTTTTGAAAAGAACAAATTGTTTATTTCCAAAGAATAATTTCTAGACTACCTAAAAAGCAACATGATAGAATTAACAATAGTTGGTAATGTTGAAAAATCATCGACCTCATACTTTTATCACCAAACTCAGACTCCACAAGACACTATAAAATGAGCCCACGCTAATCAGCTACTATCACTTAACACTGCACAAAAATGGCTGCTAAAACACAAACCACAGCCCTTCTCCTCTGCCTCCTCATCTGCATCTCCACCACCACCACCTCCACCTCCACCTCCACCTCCACCTCCACCTACACCTACAGCCGCAAAACCAGGCCACGCCGCCCCTGCAAAGAGCTCGTTTTCTACTTCCACGACATCCTCTACTTAGGATACAATTACCACAACGCCACTGCTACCATAGTAGGCTCTCCTCAATGGGGAAACAAGACTGCCATGGCTAAACCATTCAATTTTGGTGACTTGGTTGTGTTTGATGATCCCATTACGTTAGACAACAATCTGCATTCGCCCCCAGTCGGACGAGCTCAGGGCATGTATTTCTACGATCAGTGGAGTATTTATGGTGCATGGCTCGGATTTTCATTTTTGTTCAATTCTACTGATCGTGTTGGAACACTGAATTTTGCTGGAGCTGATCCATTGATTAACAAAACTAGGGACATTTCAGTAATTGGTGGAACCGGTGATTTTTTCATGGCTAGAGGGGTTGCCACTGTGTCGACCGATGCATTTGAAGGGGATGTTTATTTCAGGCTTCGTGTGGATATTAGGTTGTATGAATGTTGGTAAATTTAGCTTATTTTTCTTGGCTTTTGTAATCTGATTTTGTGCAGATTTGACGAATAATTTCTTCTGTGTGCCTTGTTTTTGGATCAATCTGTGGTGATTTTATCAATTAAACTGTAATTGTTACATGTTTAAGATTTTAGTCTTTAAGCATGATTATAGACCTTTTTGTTTCAATTAGAATTTGGTTTCCTGAATTAAACTATTTATACCATCTCGTTTACTCGAACTCACCCACCCTCTCACATGGAGGTCGGATCCCACGTCCAATAAATGCGTGGGGCCCGACCTTTATGTGAGAGGACAGGTGGAACCGAGTAAATCAAAATATAAACAAGAAGGCACAAATAGCAAGATCATTGGTTTCCTACTCATATGACATGAATTATAGCAAATTCTAGTTGTCTAAAAGTTTAAACCAAGAAAAAGTATCTTTACCCCGTCCTCTCATGTATATATAGAATTAACTTTTGAATTAAAGACATAATAAGTATACAATTTTTATAGAAAAAGTAGTGACATAATTAATCTGCCAACTTCTTCATGTTCGATGTACCATTTATACAAGAATCTCCTTAATTACATGATCTCTTCTTAGGATTATCTTTATTTTCCCTCTTACGATTTTAAAACCAGCAAAGTCATAAGACATCAAGGGTCTAGATTATGAGAGTTAATTACACTTTATTCTCCACTAGTGGTGAAATTGAAGTGTGGACCATATTCCAACTACCACTACCTAGTAATCCTTGTTTGAGCCCCCCCCCCCCCCCCCCCCCCCCCCCCCCCCCCTTCCCCTTTTTTTGTAGAATGTGCTGTTAAAAAAGAAAGAAATTTTTTTGATATACGTATAATATTATTTTATGAAAGATTGTGTGGTTGAAAATAAGAAAGAGAAAAAATATACAATTGGAAAATGGGGCCAAACAATCAACGATTTATATTCAAATATAGTTTGGAGGAAATAATAATAATAATAATAATAATAATAATAATAATAATAATAAAACTCGTGATCTTTAGCCCCTATTTGAGCTTCATGGAAAATAAATTTTAGAATAGTATTTTTTTTTGGAGAATGCATGGTTAAAAAATAGGAATTTTTTTTTGAATTTATATGTAATATTATTTTATTTGAGAATATGTGCTTGAATTTAGAGAAAAAAAAATATTTTTGAAATAATGGAGCTCAAATAAAGGCTTAGAGTCATTTTTAATCATTGAGGTCAAAATGAAAATAATTAATATATTGAAATTTATTTAAGAAAAAGATAATATGAATAAACTTCTATAGCAGCCACCTTTATTACCAAACTCATACCTCACAAAACAAGTGGCCAAGTTGGATTGGCGCATTTAGAATTAAAATAAGAATACTTTTTCACATGATATTATTGGTCTATTGGATTCGACCAGGGGTGTCAATGTAACAAATAAATATGGCATATTATCAAGTATAAACAAAATTTCAAAAAAATGATCAACACCAACCTCGGGCAACTTTCAATAAGGGTGCGTTTGATTATAAGGGTGAAATTTGAATAAAAATAAATAAATTGTAGAGAATTGAATTGTCTAGAATTTGTTTTATAGGGAATTATAATTAGGGTCTGTTTGATACAGACCTTTTTCATGGAACTAATAATTGAATTCCAGAAATTTTCAAATTTTTGGTGTTTGATACATCAAATTTTCAATAAAATTGAATTCCTACATTTTTCTAAGTACAACTCACCAATGCACGTTTTGTTTGGAAATGTTTTCCCACCTATTAGGAGGTTTTTGATTTTTCATCTTTTCTTTTTTTGCTTTTTGCTTTTTTTTTTTTTTTTTTTTTTGCTTTTTTTGGCAATGGGAACAAATTCTAGACTCAATGGTGAAATTTTTTTCTATTTAATTGACAATTTGCATGAAAAATGAAGCCAAACGATGTTTGAATTGCCAGACTCTTAATGATGTTTGATTTATAATTTTTCACCTAATCCGTTTGACTTTATTTTTCATGCAAACTTTTACTTTTTGGGATAAATGTTTTTTACAATCTGTATTAAAATTTGTTTGAATTGCTAAAAAGTAAAAAAAATTAAAAATTAAAAATTAAAAATTTTTGAAATTTTTTTGTGTTTGTTTGACTTTGTATTTCATGCAAATTGTCAATTAAATAGATAAATTTTTTTAACATTGGATTTAGAATATGTTTTCATTGTCAAAAAGTTTAAAAAAAAAAAAAATGAAATATCACTTTTCCACCAAAATCATGGAAAAATAAAGGTGGAAAATGGTGTTTCACCATATTGTACCTAGAATTTGGGTGGAAACGAATTCCATGAAATTGTTTGACAATCAAACACCACAAATTAGGTGGAACTGCACAAATTTTCCATTTCCACCAATTTTTTCACCCTATCAAACAAACCTCCCAATTTAACAAAGTATAACATGCTTTAAATTTAACTGGTTGATTGAAAATCCTTGTGCCAGTTATTCAAGTCCACTTCTAAGTGGGTAAGTGGTTCTCCCAATTTAACTAAGAGTACATTTGATTGTAATGGTGGAATTTGGGTGAAAAGAAAACAAATTACAGGGAATTGAATTGTCTAGAATTTATTTTAGAAAGAATTGTAATTAATGGTGTTTGATTTGTATAATTTTTCACCTAATCCGTTTAACTTTGTTTTATGCAAATTGTTACTTTTTGGGATAATTTTTTTTACAATTTGTATTAAAATTTGTTTGGATTGCCAAAAAGAAAAAAATAAAAAAAATAATTTTTGAAATTTTTTTGTGTTCATTTGATTTTATTTTTCATGCAAATTGTTAATTAAATGGATAAATTTTTTTACCATTGGATTTAGAATATATTTCCATTACCAAAAAATTTAAAAAAAAAAAAAAATTGAAAAATCACTTTCCCACCAAAACTATGGGAAAATAAAAGGTGAAAAATGTGTTTTAAATAGTTGTACCTAGAAAATGGATTGAAATGAATTCCATGAAAAAGTTATGCAATCAAACACCAAAATTAAACATGAAAAAGGAATTGATTTTCCTTTTCCACCCTTTTGATGGTTATCAAACATAACCTAAGAGAATTTTATGGAAGACGGAATTTAATAAGATGGAAAAGGCCATTTGTAGATGCCCATTTTACCAAAATAATTACCCACCCCCTCTAGAGAGGGTTTGTACAGCCCTAGTAAATGAGCATGTATAAACAACACGATCCTAATAAGATTCCATTTGATTATCATTATTTGTAGAATGAGAATGAAAAATATAATTGTTATAAACTTCACAGAAGAGATAGATAATTAAAAATGGTGATTGAATATGATTGATAACGATTATATTTTTTATTTTTATGAATAAATAATACGAAATAAATGGGACCTAAAATCAAGTGTAATGATATTATTTGGATAGTCGAGCATGCAAATAAATGCAATAATTTGAATCGGCACGGTCGGAACTAAAGTTATCAAAATTTTGAAAAGTGGTCCCACAAAATACCATAGTAGACAAAAGTACTGTGATCGAGTCTTCCATTACTCATTATAAAAGGGAATGATGCACGCGTCAACTTTTAATGGAACAATACTTCTAATGCAATAATTCCTTCACGCGTCAAAAATTTATTAAACCCCCTGCTCCCCTCCTCCCAATTTGGTAGGTGTTAAAATTTAGATATTAATTTAAATCAAAGTCAACAATTATTTTTAATAATATATTTTATGAATTTTATGATTTTTTAATCACACATATTATTAACTTTTATCAAAATTTACTAAAAATTCGATTTTAATTCTCATCAAACTCAGACAAATTGTAATTTTCTTATGATTAAGGACTCATTTAAGGTCAAACCTTGTTCTCTTCATCTCTTATCTTCAAATCCTACTCCATTTAATTCTTTGGGGTTGAGAAGTTGTTAAATTAAGAAAGATTTGCTCGTATTACACATGCATGGATTATGAACATGTTCTCACCAAGTAAGAACTTCGGGGTCTAGAGTTCAATTCTTGAAAGCGAAAAGCATGTAAAAAGAAGCTCCAAATCATGCAAGGTCCAAAAAAGGAAAGGCGCAGTTGGAGTGGAAGACTATAGTGAAAGCAAAAAGCATGTAAAAAGATACATTTTTCGGAAGATGCGTGGTTAAAAAATAGTGAAAATTTTGAATTTATATATAAAATATTAAATTGTGTAAATGTGTGATTGAAAATGAGAATGACAATTAAAGAGTTTTGAAATAATAATTGTCAAATTGGGGCTTATAGTGATCCTAGTTCTCATTTCTGATCAGCCAAATTCATTTGAATTTGCATATATTATTTAGATTGAGCCATTTCTTCATTGAACAAAGCAATATGGTTTTCGATTATCATCCTCTATTTTTTTTTTCTTCAAATGGGCAGACAAACATGATTGATTGAACATTAGGCGTATAAGTGGTTTTCTTTTAAGTTTTGAGACCCACAAATTATGTGGATCAAAAAGCATGGAACAGTGGATCCCTCAGTTTATAAGCCAAAGAAGTTGCCAAGCATTAGACCGGTACTTGACTTTTTGACATTTTCTATTGGTTTCAAAAGGGATGAAGGAATGAAAGATTTGGGTAACATGTGGTCTTCCAAACTTTAACTGAACTCGCACCTTTTGTCCCTGTACGATCAGAATGGCCAAGTGCTTCTGCCTCTCTCTCTTAGGGTTACTCAACAAACCATGGAATGGAAGAGAAAAGTTTCATGGGCCTAATTAAACAAATTTTTTGTTTAAAAAGCCCACCAACTAAGTTTTTTAGTTAGAAGACCTAAATATATGAAAAATGGAAAATGTAATTTGTTAATATCTAAAATGCCCTTGTATACTGATAAGTGCGTTTTACACACTTATTTAGGCCACAAAACATGGCTAATTGTGAACATATATATTGAAATATGGCTTAATTCGGTAAAATTTGTGTTTGTAGGACGACATTGATGGATGGAACGAAAAGTATGTGAAAACAAGCGAAGAAGGGCTAAAACGGAGGAAAACCAAAGTTCAGGGACCAAATTGCAACTTTATAAAAGTTGTACCGAAGACCGAATCGAGTGTGGAGATGGACTAAATGCGAATTGGTGAAGTCGTGGGATGATTGAGGAAGGAAAAAGAAGAAAAGAGGCCAAAATATGAGAGAATGAAGTTTGGGGACCAAAACGAAGAAATTTGGAAGTTTTCATTCCAAGCGGTCGCTTGGAAGAACCCCAAGCGGTCGCTCACTCATCACCAGGAAACCCAGGAAGCAAACTTCACTAACCAAGCGGTCGCTTGGAGTATAACCAAGCGGTCGCTTGGTACATTTTTCGGGCGAGAAATTTAGTTTCCTTATTTGATTCAATCTTTTATGGAAACCAATCTAGGACCCCTTTAAAACCCTAAACACGACCAGAAACAAGGGGTCCGCCTTATTCTACTATTTTTTTACCTATTGAAGAGCAAGAAGAAGAAGAGGAAGAACGAGAAGATTGATCCAAGATTGAAGATTTCACTTCAAGATCCAATAGGGTGATGTCTTCTTCAATTTATTTTCTTTCTTCTCTTAGTTTTCTTAGTTTTATCATGTTAGGCTAGTTTTTAATGTGCTAGGTGAACGATGAACCATGTAATTTGATATTTTGATTCCTAGTTTTATATATTTGACGTTAAAACGCGTTTTGAATTGATGAATGGTTTATATACATTGAATTAAGTCTACAATTATTATGCATGTGATTGTGTGATGTGTTGTGGTTTATTTAATCCATTCGAAAGAGGATAAATAGATTAGACAAGGTATAAATCATCGTAGGGTCCGATAGGGGATAGAGATATACCGCTATGCCTTACGTGAATCTCTAAGTATTCATAGAACTCCATGCATTTTTGTATATTTGCTCCCGTCATAGAGATATAGTCGGTGTCGTATATGAAAATAGGTTCAAGCTTAATCGAAAGAGAGTTTTGAATAAAATAGGAATATTGATTCGTCATAATTCAAACGTGTTGTCAAATTGTAGAACTAGGGTTGAAATAGATTATTACATGGGGATTCGCGAACCTAGTACGCCTTTTATTTGATTATTATCTCAACTTTGCATTTAGTTATATTAAAGCACGTAGTGAATAATTTGCATCCATTTAGTTAATTCATTCTATTTTGCATAAGTAGCTTACTAGTTTAGTCACGATCTAGTTACAAACATTCAAATACGTATTTTGTTTCGGTTAAGGTCAAATTAGATAGAATTAAACTGTTAAATCTCTGTGGGAACGATACTTGGACTTTAACATCCACTTTATTACTTGAAACGAACCGTACACTTGCGGTACTATAAGTCGAACAAGTTTTCGCGTGTCAAGTTTTTGGCGCCGCTGCCGGGGATTTAATTTAGTTTAATTTTATTTACTTGGACACTAATTCGAACTTCGTAGTTAATATTCATTTTTTATTTTTATTTTTTATAGTGTTTTCGACGTTTGTCCATCAGTTTTCTGAAGTGCTACTATTGTTCATCTCTCAGGTCTTACATGCGAAGATCGTTCGACGGTGAGTTGATTCCAACTGACCCGGAGATCGAGAGGACCCCTTCATCGTAGACAAAGGGAAGCTGCAGCAATAGCACAAGAAACAGATCAGGAAGAGCTAATACCAATGGCTGAGCAACAACTTAATCTGGCACCTTTGGCGAATGCAGAGGTAGAAGATGAAGGAAATAGGCTACTGGGAGATTTCATGGCGCCATTTGTCGTCCAAAGCCAATCTAGTATTGTCTATCCACCATTTGGGCAGCCAAACTTCCAGTTAAAAACAAATGTCATCCAACTCTTCCAGAATGGACATCAATTTCACGGGATGGCTACTGAAAACCCGCATACACACATATCTAGATTCTTGGATATGTGTCAACACTTCAGGTATCAAGGAATCTCAGATGACGCTATCAGACTGAGGTTATTTCCACACACCTTGCGGGATAGAGCTTTAGAATGGCTGGATTCACTTCCTGTTGCAAGCATAACCACTTGGGATGAGCTAGCTCACAGGTTTTGCACGAAATTCTTCTCACCCGCCAAGGTAGCACAACTGAGACATGCTATCTCAGTATTCGCGCAAAATGATCCCGAATCTTTCGATGAGGTTTGGAACAGGTTTAAAAATATGCTACGAAAGTGTCCTCAACATGGTTTTGACAAGAAGACCCGAATTCGATTCTTCTATACAGGACTACTTCCATCTTTCAGAAGCATGGTAGACTCTTCATCCAATGGCTCATTAACCACAAGAACTGTCGACGGAGCATGGGAGTTGTTTGAAAGGATGGCGGATACTTCAGCAATGTGGTCGTCTGAGCGGGTAGTTCAGAAGAAATCAGTAGGTCTCTATGAAGTTGACACCTATTCTGCCTTGTCTGCAAAAATCGATTCCTTGTTTCACAAGGTAGACAGCTTATCTCATTCAGCAAACGCAGCACAAGCAAGAAAATCAAATTGTGAAGAGTGTGGGGCAGATCATAGCACTAAGGAATGTCCAATTCTTTCGCAAGGGGTAGAACAGGTAGATTATGCACAGTGGGGTCAACGCCAACAGAACAATCCTAACTCTGACACCTACAATCCCGGTTGGAGAAATCATCAAAATTTCTCTTGGAGAGGAGAGCAAAACAAGGATTGGAGAGGAGATCAAAACAAGTTCCAGAATAAACCTCAAGGGCAGTTTCAACAAGAGAAAAAGAGCCCGTTGGATGAAATGTTTGCAAAATTTATGGAGAAGACTGATAAGTATATGGAGAAGACGGAAACAGCTCTCCAAAATCAAGGTGCAGCAATCAAGAACCTTGAAACTCAGATGGGTCAGATAGCACTTGCAGTAAATGGACGAGCACCGGGTACCTTGCCAAGCAATACTGAGGTAAACCCCAGGGAGCATGTTCAGGCTATTACTACACGAAGCGGGGTTCAGCTGCCAGAAATACATGTCAAGAGACCAGGTGCAGACAAAGCAGCAGTATCTCTTACAAATGAGGATAAAACGGACTACACTAAGGTGACAGCCAACAAAGAGGGTTCAGGCACTTCACAGGCCAAAACAACTATTCCTGTCAATCAATATGAACCTCCAATCCCATTCCCTCAGAGGTTAAGAAAGCATAAGTTGGACCAACAATACATGAAGTTTTTGGAGGTTTTCAAGAAACTTCACATCAACATTCCGTTTGCTGAAGCAATCACGCAGATTCCTAGTTACGCCAAATTCCTCAAGGACATCCTATCCAATAAGCGCAAACTTGAAGAACATGAGATGGTGATGCTCACAGAGGAATGCAGCGTAAGAATTCAGAAAAAGCTTCCTCCAAAGCTAAAAGATCCAGGGAGTTTTACTGTTCCTTGCACTATAGGAAATTTTCACTTTGATAAAGCTTTATGTGATTTGGGTGCCAGTATTAACTTAATGCCACTTTCTGTTTTCAGGAAACTAGGATTGGGAGAAGCTAAAGCAACTACAGTAACCTTACAGCTAGCTGACCGTTCTATCACTCATCCACGAGGAATTATCGAGGATGTCTTAGTCAAAGTGGAGAAACTTATATTTCCAGCAGACTTTCTCATTCTTGACATGGAGGAAGATAAAGATGTGCCACTCATTTTGGGTCGACCATTTTTGGCTACTGGAAGGGCTCTCATTGATGTACATCGAGGGCAATTGATTCTGAGATTGGGAGAGGAACAAATTTCGTTCAAACGTCTTCAAGGCTATGAAATTTCCACCAGAGACTGACAGTTGTTTCCAGATTGATGTGGTTGACAGAGCAATTCAAGAAACTTTCCAGTTGCAACATCCAGCCGACACTTATGAGGCTTGCATCATGCATTCTCAGTCCACTCACACTAACTCGAGTGAGATTGAGATTTGTGCAAGATTCATGGAAACAAACCCGCCTTATGCAAGAAAAAGAAGTTTTGAGGAGTTGGGGACCGGTCCTACAAAACCTTTACCGTCAGTCCAACAACCGTCGAAGCTAGAGCTCAAGCAACTACCATCTCATCTGCGGTATGCCTACTTGGGAGAGTCTTCTACACTCCCGGTCATAATAGCAAATTCAGTTAACGAGGTGGAAGAGGAAAGATTGCTCAGGGTGCTCAGAGATAATCAAACAGCTATTGGGTGGTCTATTGCTGACATCAAAGGGATCAGCCCTTCACTTTGCATGCATAAGATCCTCATGGAGGATGATTTCAAGCCAAGTATAGATAGTCAGAGGCGGCTAAATCCAAATATGAAAGAAGTGGTCAGAGCGGAGGTTATGAAACTTTTAGATGCAGGTATCATATATCCTATCTCAGATAGTGCATGGATCAGTCCTGTTCAGGTTGTACCAAAGAAAGAAGGTATTACGGTTGTAAGGAATGAGAAGAATGAATTAATACCTACCAGGACTGTTACGGGATGGAGAGTATGCATTGACTATCGTAAACTCAACAATGCTACTCGAAAGGATCACTTTCCTTTGCCATTCATTGATCAGATGTTGGAAAGGTTAGCAGGTCACTCACATTACTGCTTTTTTGATGGGTATTCCGGTTACAATCAGATACCTATAGCACCGGACGATCAGGAGAAGACTACTTTCACTTGTCCCTATGGTACATTTGCCTACCGCAGGATGCCTTTCGGTCTATGTAATGCACCGGCCACTTTTCAGCATTGTATGATGGCCATCTTCTCTGATATGGTAGAAAAATTCATAGAAGTCTTCATGGATGACTTTTCAGTGTTCGGTTCTTCTTTTGATGAGTGTTTGGAGCATCTGAGCTTGGTGTTGCAGCGGTGTAAGGAAACAAATCTGGTATTGAACTGGGAAAAGTGCCATTTTATGGTACAAGAGGGCATCGTATTGGGACACCGCATTTCGTCTGAGGGGATCGAGGTGGACAAAGCAAAAATTCAGGTCATTGAGAAATTACCGCCACCTACCTCGGTTAAGGGTGTTCGCAGTTTTCTGGGGCATGCTGGATTCTATAGACGCTTTATAAAAGATTTTTCACAAATTACGAAGCCTCTTTGCAACCTGCTACTCAAAGATGCCACTTTCGATTTTACTGAAGATTGTCTACGGGCTTTCAGCACTCTAAAGGACAAGCTTATCTCAGCACCGGTCATCATAGCACCAGATTGGGAGTTACCGTTTGAACTTATGTGTGATGCTAGTGATTACGCGGTGGGGGCAGTGTTGGGGCAGCGAAAGGGTAAGATTTTTCATGTGATCTCCTATGCAAGCAAGACACTGAATGATGCACAACTCAACTATGCCACTACTGAGAAGGAGCTTCTAGCTGTGGTCTATGCCTTCGACAAATTTCGATCCTATCTTGTTGGGTCGAAGGTAATAGTCTACACGGATCATGCTGCATTGAAATACTTGATGACAAAGAAGGATGCAAAACCGAGATTGATTCGATGGGTCTTACTCCTGCAAGAGTTTGACCTGGAGATTCGAGATAAAAAAGGGAGTGAAAATGGGGTAGCAGATCACTTATCTCGCCTTGAGCAAGGAGATCAGACAGATGCAGTGGAAATAAATGAAGTGTTCCCAGATGAGCAGATTTTTCATGTGGAAGCTGTACCTTGGTATGCGGATATAGTGAATTATTTGGTGAAATCCATTACTCCGATCGATTATTCAGGTCATCAGAGGAAGAAGTTCTTTTCGGAGCTGAAATACTACTTTTGGGAGGATCCCATACTTTATAGGAGAGGAGCTGATCAGATTATCAGACGGTGTGTACCTGAAGAAGAAGTACTTCATATACTGGAGCATTGCCATTCATCTGCATATGCGGGACACTTCGGGGCTTCTAAGACAGCTGCAAAGATTTTGCAATCAGGATTCTATTGGCCTACCATGTTTCGAGACGCCTTTGAGTTTGTGAAGAGGTGTGACAGGTGTCAACGCACAGGAAATATATCGAGACGGAACGAGATGCCTCAAAATAGTATTCTCAAGGTCGAGCTTTTTGATGTTTGGGGGATTGACTTCATGGGTCCGTTCCCTCCTTCGTTCTCTAATCAGTACATCTTGGTGGCAGTTGATTATGTTTCCAAATGGGTGGAAGCAGTCGCTTTTACCAAAAAACGATGCAAAAGTGGTGATTGGGTTTTTGAAGAAGTACATTTTCACCCGATATGGCACACCTAGAGCTATTATAAGTGATGGGGGAAAACATTTTTGCAATCATCAATTTGAACAGTTGTTGAGTAAATATGGGGTCCGACATCGAGTGGCTACACCATATCATCCTCAAACGAGCGGTCAAGTTGAAGTTTCTAATCGGCAGTTGAAAAGGATACTTGAAGTCACAGTGAGCTCGTCAAGGAAAGACTGGTCTAAGAAGTTAGATGATGCCTTGTGGGCGTACAGAACAGCTTTCAAAACTCCTATAGGCATGTCACCTTACCGCCTTGTTTTTGGGAAAGCATGCCACTTGCCAGTGGAATTGGAGCATCGTGCATATTGGGCTCTCAGACAGTTAAACTTGGATTTGCAAGCAGCGGGTGAAAAGAGGATGCTCCAACTCAATGAAATGGATGAATTTCGATTGGGGGCTTATGAGAATGCAAAACTCTACAAGGAGCGAACGAAGAAGTTCCATGATATGCATATTCAGAAGAGAGAGTTCGAGGTGGGGCAGAAAGTGTTGCTTTTCAACTCTAGACTCAAGCTATTTCCAGGAAAATTGAGGTCGAGGTGGTCTGGTCCTTATACTATCTCAAAAGTATCTCCATACGGGGCTATTGAGATTTATCATGACACCAAAGGCACGTTCACAGTCAATGGACAGAGGTTGAAGCACTATTGGAGTGGTGATTTCTCCAAAGAGAAGTCTACCGTTGATCTTGCACCACCGGAGTCAACCTAACACGGTATAGTCGAGCTATAGACTATAAACTAGCGCTGGATGGGAGGCAACCCATCATCTCTACCCTTTTATTTATTCCGCTTTACGCAGTAGATTTAGGATTTTTCATGTTTTCTATGAATATTTAGTAGCTTTAGGTCATCGGTCACCTCGGTAGTTCACTAAGTATCTATGCATGCTTCACACAAGTTCTGATTGTATTTTGCATGTTTAATAGGGTGTTGAAATCGTGTTTGGGAGATTTGGGGTCAAAATCACGCATTTCGAGGCAAAACGAGCTTTTTCAAAATATTTTCGAGCCAACACATGAGTTTTTGGTTCAAAGTGATTTTCACTGTGCGTTATAGTGTAATTACACTTCCCATGGTGTTCAATGTGTTTTGATAAATTTTGGGGGCGTCGAGTGGTCGAGGGGTATTTTTGGCAACTAGTTGATATTTTGGGGTAAAATGGTCAAAAATGCGTTTTTGAAGAGTTGGGTACATTTTGAAATTTTTCTATGTTTCATTCTCCCACTACACTCATGTTCACTTGTTCAGCACGATAATCGAGGCACGGGGAGTGATAAGGTCGAAAGCGTCAAAATTTGGAAAAATTGTAAGTTTTGGGGAAAATCGACTAAAAATAGGTTTTTGAAGGATTTGGTGTGTTGTGAGATGTTTTAATATTGTATACACTCACTACATTCATTTTCACTTGGTCGGCCCGTGAATCGAGATTTTGGGGTTGACACGGTCGAAAATAGTCCACAATTTGGACAACGTTAAACTTTTGGGAGTGACATGGTCAAAAACGAGTTTTTGAAGAATTGAGTGCATTTTAACATTTTTCTATGGTGCGTACACTCATTACACTCATTTTCACCTGTTCGGCACGAAAAACGAGGCATTGGGCATCGGGATGGTTAATCGAGGCAAAAATTCTGAAACAGGCATCCAACTGCCCAGCTGGTAGTCTAAGCGATCGCTTAGAAGAACCAGCCGGGCGACCGCTTGCAACCGGACCGAATTGCATATCCCCCAGAAATTAACTCCAAGCGACCGCTTGGAGTTACTCTAAGCGGTCGCTTAGAGTAAATTTCTGGGCGGCCTGCCCGACATTTTAAACACAACCTGGCAGCTCACCCTTTCATTTTCCGGCACTTTTCGCACACGAGGGCACACGAATCATCCCCTACCTGCACCGAACTCGCCTCACACGTAGGGTTTCAATCGAATCTTCCACTACCATCATCCTATTGTACACTCATTGTGCATTGCAACAACGGGATTCAAGGTACGATTTTTTTTCTCTCAACCCTACTCTCCGTTCTTGAGGTGTTCTACTCGATTTTTATTTGTTACGATAGATGGAGTATGGGCTTAGGTAGTTGTTGGTTTGATGAGTGTGCATTGTGAATTGAAAATTGGGGGTTTGATTCACTACCAATTAGGTTGAGGACTTTGAACACGGGTATGTGCGAATAAGGTGTTCGATAAATTGCCAAAGAGAAAATTTTCTTGCCTTTGTGTTGATTTCGAATTTCTCCCTGTTTATGAACGTTATGCTATGCTTCATGTGACTGAATTCGTTATCCTACCACTTGGAAATACGCAACACTTGAATGTGGCACACCTAGGCACCATGTCTAGGCCTCACGTCACCCACGTCCTTTACTTTGCCTCTCGTTTTCCCTATCCATATGGCATCCGATTGCTCTGATTTTTTGATATGTGGTGGACCTTAGTGAGTACTTTCACATGCCCGGAGATTGCTCGGGAAAATTTCGATTTTTCTCGACGGTGTCCGGGTGTGAACTTTCTAGACCGAACATGTATCCAACATGCCCTCATGCATGAATTGAGCTCAATGTGGGTTTTGTGACTTCTATGTGGCCTTATGTGACCCTAGTCTATGCTTTACTTGAACGTTGAACGGGTGTTAGGCATATTGGAGTACGTTTGGGGAGTTTTTGCATTTAATCTCGCGATTTTCTTATATTTGATTATGAGGAATGTAATTTTGGTCTCACACTTGCATTGTGTTTTACAGGATGCCTCCCAAACGCACATCTAAAGGAAAAGAGAAGACTGGTTCCACATCCGGCACTTCCCGCACCCAGTTCATCAGTGAGGGTGTGCGGCGATTTTTCAGTCAGGAGGCCCGTACACGCTATGCTGATATTGTATCACATTGGGCAGTACTTCCAGAGCGACCGGTGCGATTGGTTGATTTTTCGGATTTTGAGCTGACTACTTTAGTCCGGCTCTGTGGTTGGGAGAAATTAGTTGAGCGCCCCCACCCCATTTATGAGGGTCTCGTGCGAGAATTCTATGCCAACTTCAATAGCGAGATCGACACACCCGGGACCGATCACCAGAACCAGACTTGGGTGCGGGGCACTTGGGTCACTTTCTCACCGGAGGTCATAACGGACTATTATGAACTGACCCTTGATAACATCGTTCCAATTCCGGGTCAATTCCCATGGCCTGAGGTAGCTATGGTCTTGTATGGGCGGGATAATATATGGCCACTGCAGACCGAAGAGTGGCCCCAGATTGAGCTCACACCCTCCATCGGCATTCTATTTCTCTTTATTTGCCATAATGTTGAGCCGACGACCCATCGGAGTGGTTTTCCTGACCCGAGGGCCGGATTCTTGTATCATTTGGCTCGGGGCAACAAGATTGATCTGGGCTCTTACATTTATAATCAGATAGTCTCTCTGGCCACCCGGGGTGACCGTCGCAGCTCCCTCATATTTCCGAGCTTGATCAGTGGCCTATGCATACAGGCGGGTGTCACTATCCCGTCAGGGGAGGTCCCGGCACGACCGAGCCCATTTCTTAAGGGCAGTACATTGGAGGCTCAGGATCGGGCTAGGGTTCGCCATCGAGAGAAGTTAGAGGAGCAGGCGAGGAGACAGCAGCAGGCTGCTCTTGGCCAGGAGGGGGCCGATATTGAGATGCCTCAGGCACCGCCACCACTAGAGGCCGTTGATACACAGCTGCTCCGACAGATGTTTGCTTCACTCACCACCACCGGTCGTGATGTGCAAGACACGCGGCAGACTCTTGGGGTTTTGAGCACAGATATGCAGACGGTCCGGCATCACCTTCAGCGCACAGAGAATTTCGCCTCTGCAGCCCAGCGAGAGTCTTTAGCATCCAGACGTGCAGTCGACCTCATGAATAGTCGACTCAGCACGTATGTGGGTCGAGTGGATGGGATTCAGCTTCGGGCAGATGAGATGTGGGACCGCCTGGGCAGCATGGAGACAGAGGTTCGCCAGCAGTCCACCTTGCTTCATTCGGTGCATACGGAGTTGACCCAGCAGTCTACGCTGATTCAGTCGGTCCATGCAGAGTTGGCGCAGCAGTCTGAGCTTATGAGACAGTTTCTCGCGCGCCCACCACCACCAGGGGATGACACTGTTGGACCTAGCTCTCTTCCACCTTCTTCGCCACCACCACCACCATATTGATCAGGGGAGTTTTTCTTAACCTCCCATATCTTGTTTTGTACTAGCTTTGCCCTTCAAATTCTATATTCAATCTTACACTTTCCACATTGAGGGCAATGTTTTGTATAAGTTTGGGGGGTGGTCGAATTTGTAGGACAAACTGAAGGATTCAGTACGTGTATTGAATTATGCATTACTTTCGTTATCCATCAATATCTGTGTTTTTATTATCTATTATGTGTTGTAATGCTTTCTGTGTGTTCTGTGTGGATTAAAAAAAAAAAAAAAATTCGTTTTTGCATACTTGTTTGTTTTGTTGTGTGTGCTTGTGTGGGTTTAGTGGTCTTGCCGGCAATGATGTGATGATTGGAATTACTATGAGCTGTGAATAGTGGATAATGTGCAGGTTAGGTTGGTCAATACTTGTTTGTGTGTAAACTTGACACTTTTTGTACACTTCACTCATGCGTGCATGCTAAGACGATGGTTGGGATCATTATTTATAGAAAAATCGAACAGTATAGGTTGACCCAAAAGAACCCTCTATTATACTTATTAAATATCCATTGTTGTAGTAGTTTGGTGATGATTTAGCTATAGCAGGAGAACATTGAGATGAGTGGGGATTCCATGCATGAAAACTAAGTTGTGTGGATTGTTGAGACCGATGAGACGAAGATGAGGTGAAAGTTTTAAGTTAGAGGTTAGTTTTAGAAACTAAGTGTCTAGAAAAATAGGGGCATGGCATAATCTTTGTGAGAAAACACTCTTTTCAAGCCTTTATGACTCGAGCAAGTAAGTCTGTAAGGGTGAATAAAAACCTGATGCCCTAAAGTCAACTGACTTGGGAGTCATCGGCCTAAAGCTCGCTACAGGGGTCACATAGAAAGCAAGAAGGAAAGAGTTAAAAGAAAAAGAGTGAAAATGCATATTCTCGAGCCTTTATAACTTGAGCAAGTAAGCTTGTAAGGGTTATTGAAATCTGGTGCCCTAAAATCAACTGATTTGGGAGTCATCGGCTTAAAGCTCGATACATGGGTTATATAGAAAGCAAATGAGATATGTAAAAAAAAAAAAAAAAAAAAAGCCCCAAGACACGCAGTTGATGAAATTATACCTTTTATGCAAGACAAGTAGCTTAGTTTAGTCTTAGAGGTTGAACCAATCGAAGAAATAGGAGAATCCCTGCTTGTTGAATTGTGAACTTGTGATTGCGATGTCTATCCAAACTAAGAGAGGGTGAGAACTTAAGTGAATCAAATCTCTACTCTAGAACACACCCCGGGATAATTGAGTGAAAAGAATAAGTTTGGGGGGATGTATCTCTCGAGCGAAGCAAGAAAAATCTGACCACATGGGTTTGGGATTTGAACCCATCATAAGCTGAGTATGTTTGCATGAGTATACACACGCACACGTCAGGCTTTGCATATGATAAGTGGAGATTGATCTGATTTTGCACTATTGAAACTATTCACTATGTTGATTACTGAATTCTAATCCTGAGACACGGCAAGTCATTGAACCATGTTTTGTGTTTAGTTAAGTCACCATCTTGTTTGAGGACAAACAATAGTTCAAGTTTGGGGGGTTTGATAAGTGCGTTTTACACACTTATTTAGGCCACAAAACATGGCTAATTGTGAACATATATATTGAAATATGGCTTAATTCGGTAAAATTTGTGTTTGTAGGACGACATTGATGGATGGAACGAAAAGTATGTGAAAACAAGCGAAGAAGGGCTAAAACGGAGGAAAACCAAAGTTCAGGGACCAAATTGCAACTTTATAAAAGTTGTACCGAAGACCGAATCGAGTGTGGAGATGGACTAAATGCGAATTGGTGAAGTCGTGGGATGATTGAGGAAGGAAAAAGAAGAAAAGAGGCCAAAATATGAGAGAATGAAGTTTGGGGACCAAAACGAAGAAATTTGGAAGTTTTCATTCCAAGCGGTCGCTTGGAAGAACCCCAAGCGGTCGCTCACTCATCACCAGGAAACCCAGGAAGCAAACTTCACTAACCAAGCGGTCGCTTGGAGTATAACCAAGCGGTCGCTTGGTACATTTTTCGGGCGAGAAATTTAGTTTCCTTATTTGATTCAATCTTTTATGGAAACCAATCTAGGACCCCTTTAAAACCCTAAACACGACCAGAAACAAGGGGTCCGCCTTATTCTACTATTTTTTTACCTATTGAAGAGCAAGAAGAAGAGGAAGAACGAGAAGATTGATCCAAGATTGAAGATTTCACTTCAAGATCCAATAGGGTGATGTCTTCTTCAATTTATTTTCTTTCTTCTCTTAGTTTTCTTAGTTTTATCATGTTAGGCTAGTTTTTAATGTGCTAGGTGAACGATGAACCATGTAATTTGATATTTTGATTCCTAGTTTTATATATTTGACGTTAAAACGCGTTTTGAATTGATGAATGGTTTATATACATTGAATTAAGTCTACAATTATTATGCATGTGATTGTGTGATGTGTTGTGGTTTATTTAATCCATTCGAAAGAGGATAAATAGATTAGACAAGGTATAAATCATCGTAGGGTCCGATAGGGGATAGAGATATACCGCTATGCCTTACGTGAATCTCTAAGTATTCATAGAACTCCATGCATTTTTGTATATTTGCTCCCGTCATAGAGATATAGTCGGTGTCGTATATGAAAATAGGTTCAAGCTTAATCGAAAGAGAGTTTTGAATAAAATAGGAATATTGATTCGTCATAATTCAAACGTGTTGTCAAATTGTAGAACTAGGGTTGAAATAGATTATTACATGGGGATTCGCGAACCTAGTACGCCTTTTATTTGATTATTATCTCAACTTTGCATTTAGTTATATTAAAGCACGTAGTGAATAATTTGCATCCATTTAGTTAATTCATTCTATTTTGCATAAGTAGCTTACTAGTTTAGTCACGATCTAGTTACAAACATTCAAATACGTATTTTGTTTCGGTTAAGGTCAAATTAGATAGAATTAAACTGTTAAATCTCTGTGGGAACGATACTTGGACTTTAACATCCACTTTATTACTTGAAACGAACCGTACACTTGCGGTACTATAAGTCGAACAAGTTTTCGCGTGTCATATACAAAAAAATATTATTGTCTTAATTTTCATTTCAATTTCCATTTGACTCTAAATTGAATTCTAACTTCTATTTCTTCTTCAAGAACCGGTTCTATAGGTAAGGTATGAAACCCTTTCATTTTCTCTTCTTCATCTTTCTTTACTTAAAAAAATCACAAACTCTACATTCTATTTCCCTTGAACGCTCATTTAGTTGAAGTGGATAGTAAAATCTTGCAATATTAGTGATTAGTATTTGGAGAAGAAGATGTTGTAAATTGTAAATTTTTGGGTTACTTTCTTTCTCTATTTTTTGTCAATAATTTTTTCATTTGTATACATGTTTGGGGTGTTCATTTGTGAACAATGATTTTCAATTATTTTAACATTGCACTAGAGTTTTGATATGGGTTACTTCTCAACCAATTTTCTCATTATCAATTATTTGCATTAATGGAAGTGAAATGTAAGTTGAAAAATGCATGTTTGGCTATTCTTTTCATTGTTGTAGCATAAAACACAAGTTTGGTTTTATTCTGTACATAACGACTTACACGTCGTTTTCTGCAATCCATAACGACCTACATATCATTATCAGTATTATACTATGTTTGAAATGAAATGTAAGTTGGCAAATGCATGTTTGGATATTCCTTCATTGTTGTACCATAAAAAAATACGTTTGATTTTATTCTGTACATAATGACTTAAAGGAGATGATGATTATAATCTATGTAGCCACTTTTATACTAATATTTGTTGGAAGCAAGCATATTCGACATTCGTATGCCCTTTGCCAAATGAGGTCGAATGGCGAATTCCGAAACATGTGATGACTATAGAAATATTTTCACCATTGACACGAAAACAAGGTGGGAAACCGTCAAAAAATGGGAAATTTGTACATGTCTAAATTGTTGATATTGTGCATATTCATGTTTTAATGATCAAACCGTAACGACATTAAAATCATTCCTGGAGCACAAAACGATTTTCATATCATTTCAATAGGAAAAACTGACTGATTCAACCATAACGACTTTGAAATCGTTCCTAAAGCACATAACGACTTCTATATCGTTTCAATATAAAAAATACACTGGTTTTCTGATTCAATCGTTACGACATTGAAATCGTTCCTGAAGCACATAACGACTTTTATATCGTTTCAATAGAAAAAACTGACTGATTCAACTATAACGACATTGAAATCATTCCTGAAGCACATAAATATTTTCATATCGTTTCAATATAAAAAATACACTATTTTTCTAATTCAACTGTAACAACATTGAAATCGTTTTTGAAGCACATAACGACTTTCATATTGTTTCAATAGAAAAACATACTTTTTCTGATCCAATCGTAACGACATTGAAATCGGTCCTGAAGCACAAAACGACTTCCATATCGTTTCAATAGAAAAACTGACTGATTCAACCATAACGACATTGAAATCGTTCCTGAATCATATAACGACTTCAATATCGTTTCAATATTAAAAAACACATTTTTTATGATCCAATCGTGACGACATTGAAATCGTTCCGAAAGCACAAAACGGTTTTCATATCGTTTCAATAGAAAAAATTGACTTATTAAATCATAATGACATTTAAATTGTTCTTGAAGCACATAACGACTTCCATATCGTTTCAATATAAAAAAAACTTGTTGAATTTTTGTTCAAAGAGGATGAAAGAAAGAACAAAATAGGTTGAACATACCGAATATGGACTTATCGGATTTAATTGAATTTACCGTATTTCACTAAAGCTTACCGGATTTACTAGAGCTTAGCATATATGCATCAAGCTTGTATACTGGATTTACTCTATACTAACCGTATTTACTCACTTCTTCAGCACACCAGATTTACTCTATACTAACCGTATTTCACTAGAGCTTATCGAATTTGATAGAGCTTACTGTATATAATTATATCGTTTATATTAAAAATGACGATTCGACCATCTACGACTACCAGACATGCATCCGACATATATAGGATGATCGAAATAGATTATCAAGTGGGTTCGATCTCACTTAGAAGAAACTATGAGAACATTTATGTTCCCATGATTGTGTACCACTTTCTAATTATTCAGATAGAAAGTATCTTCGTTCGTTCTTTTTAAGTCATTCGAGTGATATCAACTCGTTTGATGACCTGGTTTGATCGTCCTATGTATGTTGAAAGTATAACAAGTGACTATGGACGATCAAATCGTTGTCTTTAGGTAGAACGATATAATTATCGTTTTATATGAAAAGAAACGATATCTATGTCGTTGTAGTTATAATTTGAATTGGAACGATTTCAAACTCATCAAATTTGTACTAAAATGATATGAAAATCGTTATATTATTTCGTGATTTTGATACATAACGATGTCATTATCGTTTCAGTACAATTTTGACGACATTGATATCGTTTAACTTTTAATCTTAATTAAAACGACATATATATCATTATAGTTTATATAAAACGATAATTATATCGTTTCTGTTAAAAACGATGATTCGACCGTCTATGATCACGAGACATGCATCTGACATATTTAGAATGATTGAAATAGGTTATCAAATGGGTTCGATCTCACTCTAAAGAAATTACGGGGAACATTTGCGTTCCTATGATTGTGTACTACTTTTGAACTATTCTGATAACAAGTATATTCGTTCGCTCTTTCTAAGCTATTCGATTGGTATCAACCCACTTGATGATATCTTTCGATTGTCGTATGTATGTTAAAGTCATGACAAGTGGCTGTGGACGGTCCAATCGCTATTTTTAGTCAGAATGATATAATTATCGTTTTCTATGAAAGGAAACGATATATATGTCGTTGCAGTTATGATTTGAATCGAAACGATTTCGAACTCATCAAATTTGTACTAAAACGATATGAAAGTTATATTATTTCGTGGGTTTGATACATAATGATGTCATTATCGTTTCAGTACAATTTTGACAACATTCATATCGTTTCACTTTTAATCTTAATTAAAATGACATATATATAGTTTTAGAGTATATGAAACGACAATTATATCTTTTAGAGTATATAAAAAGTATATTTTGCACGCCATAAAAAAATTATGTGGGGATTGAAAGGGAAAAAATAAAAAATTTAGTGGTTGGACCGATGGGTCATTATTTAAATATAAAAAAATTGTTTTAAATAAAATTAAAGATTTTAAGTTAAATGTCACTAATTATTTACATATTTCGAAGTCAAAAATTTTGTTAGACATTCAATTCATCTTAATTAAAATTAATCTTTCAATACATAATACATATATAGAATAAAATGAAAATTTTACTATAATTTTTAAAAATATTCAGAACTATAGGATTATGTATAGGTTATTGAATTAAAATAAACAATATTGTTCAATGTCCTAGATGTGAGGGAAGCATAATTTTTCTTAGAAGTTGAAGGTTTAAATCCTTGGACAATAAAAATTTGGCTATAATTCTTCAAGATATATATGGATTATTACAATAAAATAAGCAACATTGGTCAATGTCCTAATGGTGAGGAAGACATCCTTTTTCTAAAAGGTTGAAAGTTCAAATCCTTGGATCTTGAAAATTTGATTATAATTTTTCAAGATATATATAAAAGTTATTGCAATAAAATAAATAACATTGTTTAATATCCTAGTGGTGAGAGAAAATATTTTTTACTTAGAGGTTCAAGGTTCAAATCCTTGAACCTTGAAAATTTTTAGACCCAGTCAACCGAGTTTGACCGGGTCGGGTTAAATAAATTGGGCCCAAAATTCATCATTTATTTGGTTATAAAGGTAAGGGTAAAATGGATATTTAATAATTTTAAATAATTAAATTTTCTTCTCTTTTAAAAAATTTGGTCAAATGCCCTTTAAACAAAAACATCTTCAATGATGACCATCTCAACTCATTCCGACAAAAGTATAGGGGTCATTCACAACATCCCATAGCATTGCTATGTAAAATCATTAAATCGCGATATAGGTAATCTATATGAATTATCAACATAAATTGACTTCCATCATGATCGTTGATAATAATATTATCAGCGATTGCTGACGGAATCACAATCAATGATCATTTACTTCATTAACATTAATTTTTTCAAAGATTCGTCAATTTTACTTAAGGTATCTAAGTTAGTCAGATTTATCTTTTATTACATTCTCTAGTTTACAATACTTTTATGTCTATATAACAAATTGTCTTCTAATTGAATTTGCACAAATATATCTAGCTAGTGGACATCTTAAAACGACAAGCAGAATAACAGTGGCTTGTCCTTAACCATTTTTTATGTGCTTTCTATGAAGCGTATACGACAGGGTTATTGTTTGTTGGATCCCTAGAAAAACTCCAAGAAATATCATGACACTTTGATAACACTATTCATATCATGTTTCTTTTGTTGCTTATAGCACAATTTCTTCATATACATGCATACCATTAAAATTATATTCATCTACATGTACAGGGGTGAATCCAGCGATGAACCTCAGCTAGGGCGGAGGTTGACTTGTTCACCATTGACCGTCAACAATCCACGATTGTAATAGCCCGATTGTTTATTAATTTTGATTAAATAATAGTCAAAGTTATTCAATATATATGTAAATTAACTAAAATGTAAAAAATTATATAGAATTCAATTCAACCCAAAATATTAAAAAAATATACTTGGAGGCCAACTAAAATCACACCCAAACCACTCCCCACTACCATTTTCGTCCTTCTCTAGACTCACCTTATTGCTGAGTGAGACTCGCAGGCACAACTTCTTTTCTAAAGTTCTATCACTTGCACTCACTAAAAGCCCCAAATTACCCTTTTTTTATGCAAAATTCATTAATATTCATTATTATCCATCAAAACTAAACATAAGTTAACAGAATAATATTTGGTCCCTTAAACTACACTACTAATACAATCTCTATACCAATAAACAGAATACGCAGTGTAAACCATAAAAAACCCAACCACTGTAACACTATTACCGTTGTGAGCTTTACTGATCATCTTATTTGCTCATTGCCAAACATCATCACAAATTTCATTCCAAACTCTCACAGTCCACAGAGGAACCTATACATACTTCTATAGATACAAGACAACTCTTTTGAAAGCAATTGTTCCAGTAATCGCCCCTTAACTAGCCCAGAAAACAAAAAAAATATTGTACTACAGTCTACAAATCCATATTATCTATAAAATGGAAAAAGTAATCCGACCAACACCAGAAATGCATAAACAAGTGGTCAAATTCAAAGCATAGCATTAATTATTAAACTTAGAATACCTCAAAATTAACACCAAGATGAAACCCCTGAATTTCTTTCCTGAACTTCAAGAAAATCTCTGTAGCTGTACTGTTGTAGGCATCGAATTGATATTGTAAAGATCCTCCCAAGAAGTGGGTTCTTCTCCATTTGAACCCACGTTACCAACCGATCAAAGGCGTCTTCTCCTCTCCTCTCCCGTCTTCCCTCAAATGTTTTGGACAATTGAATTGGTTCATTGCAAAGTAGCCAAAATATATCCGGGTATTGGGCCATTGCCCATTGGGCCTTTTTAAAATACAATAAAGAAAAAAGGAACAAAAGTCTGGCCCAATTCTGAAATCCAATCCAGACGCATCGTCTTCTATGCTTCTTCCTTCCTCCCTCTCTTCCCGACGGATAAGGCTCCAACAGAAGATTCTGGCGGAACCAGCACAGGCGGCCGCGTGAGCTCGCCAGTGCTGGCTCCGCCACTGTCTACACGCAAGAGCAACTATCCTTACTTGAAGACATTGATTTAACAATTCTTATGTAAAGGGCAAACGAGGTTATTTGACATGATATGAAGTATTGACAACAAAAACACAAGAAACAAGAATTTAATTTGGCAGATGAATTGAAAATTTTATTCAACTATAATGGAGAGAGAAATTACAACAATATTGTGTTCATACACAATTAAAACTTGCAGTAATCATGAGGTAAAACCTGTTCTAACTATGAAAAGAAGCCAACTATATATGTACATGTCAAACCCTAATAATAGCCCTAAAGATGGAAACTAGGTCAAAAAATGCATGAAGTAAACAAAATAATAAAACTCGAAATGACGCGGCGCTAGCGCTAGGCGAGTGATAGGCGGGCAATAGTTCATTGCTGAATATTTTGTCTCGTCACTCGAGCGTCCAACTAGCGATTGACTAGCACCACCAATTCTTTTTTCCTCTATGGACCCTATTTAGAGGTGTTCAAAATCCAATACAACAAACCACGCAATAAATTTGCGTCACAAAGCCCAACAATCTACACCTAGATACAAATTCTACTGCAATGAATGAAGTCTCACAATTTCTTCACCTGGAGAAAAAATCGACTGCAAGGAATGAATTGAACTCTTCAACAGGAATCAAACTAACTTCTCCAACGAATAAAAAATTCTCTACCTCTTCCTCGATATCCAACTAAGATAAATGAATACAAACAGTACTCTGCGGAATTACATTGGGCTCCCAAAAATCACAAATAATTTAAAATTTACCAAACAGTGCTGAGACATACCTTGAAACAGAATCAACTCCGCTAAATTCTTTTGTAGAAGACCCATTGCTAGACTTAACATCTTCAAATACACTTAAAGCATATATTATAAGATCAGTTTCCCCATACCTATCTCCATTGAGTTTATCCCTAACAATTGAATACAATAGCACCACAGGTAATGGTGGAAAAATGTCATTATACATATCCTCTGAACTTGATTGAACTGTATCTTCAACATGGACCCCAAATCAAATCCCAATGGTACTATACCAAATTGAATATCCACCATGGTACTGAACATTTGCTTATTGTTTTTCTAACCATTCTACACGAATTTGTAAGATGTATAACTGAGACTTTTTTTTGCCTGTCCAATACAACCCGGATACTTTTGTAAACCTTCAAAACTCCTCATCTACCAATAAACTCGTACCCTTTTAAATCAAGAGTCGCCAAAAATATGAGATTTTTCTTCAAATCTTGAACATATCAAACGTGATCGAGTGTTTTAAATGTCTCATCCAATAGCTTAAGTCTGACTCTACCAATGTCAGCCACCCAAAAATGTGTGTTGTTTCCCATGACCATGACATCTTTTGAAGTTGTTTCATATGTTGCAAACAAATCCCTATTGAGACATATGAAAAACATAAGCTGAATCCAAAATCCAATCATCGTCAGGTTTAGATTCGCTGTCAGAAATAACCAAAAATCTCCAATACTCAAATAATCCTCTTAACACCGGCTTCACTTTAAGCTTCTGGTTGCGTTTCATTTTGATTTACATCCAAATTTTATTTATTCTACAACTTGTTGCAATCCCTCTTGATGCGTTCATTCTTCTTGGCTTAAAAACAAATTTGATTACCAAAATTAGACTTTGACCATTCCCTTCCATGATCACCATGAACAACAAGACATTCTCCATCTATAGTCTCAGATCCAACCATATGCATTATCTTCTTCTTTGAGAACACAGTATCATACACATCTTCAACGGTGAGAAATTGCAATTGTACAAGATCGTGTCTCTAAACGATGTAAATAAAGCGGGCAATGAACACCAAAGAATTAAGGCCAAATCTTCTTCATCATACTTTACATCTAAAGTCTCTAAATCAGTGATGATTTCTTTAAACATAGCTAGGTGATCTTCCAAGTATCCGTTTTCTTCCATGCGATGATAATATAACATGTGCTTCAAGTACAATTTTCTTTTCAGTCTCTCAGTCATGCATAATTGCTCCAATTTCAACCACAACGCAGCTGCCATTTTCTTCTTCAAAACGTTATGTTGAATATTATTTGAAAGATGAAAATGAGTTTGTGAAAGTACCTTTCGATCCTTTCGTTGTTTTCCCCTATTGTCCAAATTGTGGATATCTTGTCAAATCCCAATAACGCATCATCCAAATTCATCTGAGCAATTAATGCTAGCATCTTCATCGCCATAATGAGAATCTAGTGTTGCAATCCAAAAAGGGAATGTCATACTTTTTGGTTTTATCAAGAACAAAAACCCAGACAAATCAAACCAAAACTCTTATTCCACTCATTGGAAATCGAACAAGGATTATGTATGCTCTGTTACCACTTGTTAAGGGCGGTACGAGGTTATAATGGTACAATATCAAGTATTGATCACAACAAGAGTTTAATTTGACAGGAAAATTGGAAATTATGTATAGTTGAGTTAGATAGATTATGGTTCGAGAACAAATTTGGAATGAAGTGGAGGAAATATCAAATCTTCGCTAGCTGCTTGCCAGGACATCGCTCGAGCGACTGAAACAGAAAATACATAGCTCACTTATTGCCCGGCAGTAACTCGAGCGACAGTGTTACTTAGCCAACCCTAGTCCATGATTTTAAAAAGTTTTACACATCCCATAACACGTAAGCGTCCCAACTATAAATACAGAAGTCTGGGACGAATTTCATCAAGTTGTTTCATTGTACTACAATTGCAAAACACTTTCGTATCATTATTTGAGAGATCCAAAAGGCAATCTATTGATTGATTCACCCGTCGGTTCTCAATTCAAATACTCGTTCGGGTATTTCAGTTATGAAGAACCGCTCGATTCGGTTCGGTTCGGATCCGGTTCGGTTCGGTTCGGGAGATATGCCCATCCCTAATTCTTGTGATCCGGCGATCAAATTTTGGGAAAGCATTAAGGTTCATTAATCCAAAACAATTGGCTTTCTTAATACTTTAAGGAATGAATTCAAGTGCAGGAATAAGAACATGAATAGGTGATTTCTGGGTATCCACTTGGAAGAGACGTGTACATAAGATTGTAAGACTGATACAATAGATCTTGGTAGAAGATTGTAAGTCTGGAATTAACATCGGATCTTGGAAGCTACAGGAAGTAGATCGGGAGATCTAGCAGGTATCTAAGATAGCAGATCGTGAGTCTGGAAGGAACAACAAATCTTGGAGCAGGGTTTACAACAGCTAATGGATCTAATCTGGAATAGAACTGTAACCCACATTGTCTATATTGGAGCTAATTGGCTTGGTCCCGAAGTTTTTTTCCAGTTGGATTTCTCCATCAACAAACTATTGTGTTATTTACTGCTTCCCATATTACCATTACGGCAATATAACATGGAAAATTGGATTTGTATGCTTAACCATCTAAAAACTAATTAAAATCGATAAGTTCCTTTAATTAGTGTAATTCCGCACGTAAGGTCAAACTAAGTTATAATCTAGATCAACCAAGTGGTCTATAGTGTAATTTCAAGTGGTATCAGAGTCTTAATTCGAGTTCTGACCTTAATTCTGTCTAGATGAGTAGCTTATTACATGTCCCACTATATTTTGATAACAGTAATTACGTTATAACATAGAGTTGTCAATGATTAGTCTGCCTCTAGTACCTTGGTTAATAATATAGTCATTCCCATCCCATAAAAAACTGGTCAAATGCTAACTTTGATGTGTAACTAGAACAGTAAAGCCTTACATACCCTGTTCATGGCTGTCTCTCCTGAAGAGTTTAGGAAAGTCTATGTGTGAGGTAGCAAAAGATGTTTGGGATATCTTACAGACCACACATGAAGGAACATATGTAGTAAAAAATTCTAAGTTGCAAATGTAGAGCATGAGGTTGGAGGAAATTAAAATGAAAGAAGATGACACGTTTGATGATTTCTATGCGAGATTAAATTACATTGTGAACTCGAGCTTTAATCTAGGAGAGAACTCCCGAGCCTAAGATAGTGCGTAAAATTCTTAGATCCTTTCCCGAGCATTTCAGGTCTAAAATCACGACGATTGAAGAAAGTAAGGACATAGACTCCATTAGGATAAAAGAGTTAGTTGGATCCCTTTAGACTTACGAGTCGGTTGACATTAGATAAGACTGTTAAAGAAAAGATTGTAGCCTTGAAAATCGTGAAGAATAATCGGACTGAATCTTCTGATTCTAATTCACCGGATGATAAAAAGTTAGCATACTTGACTAAAAAATTTCGGAAGATGTTAGGAAGAAAAATAACCCTCAAGAAATACATAGAGGTGCCCCGGGTGAATCTAGGAGAAGATTAAAATTAGTGAGGTGCCATAATTGTTAAGGCTTCGGCCATGTCAAGAGAGAGTGTCCTAGTAGTAGGAGAGATCAGGATAAGGCCTTGAATGCTACTCTCACCGATGAGGAGTCTGACTCGGGTAATTAGAGTGAGAAATCCACTTGTAAGGAAAGTGGGAAATACATTGCCTTCGTTGCTAAGGTTAATAATGGATCTGATCATGGGAGTGAGAAAGATGAAGACTTAGATAGTGAGGAGGATTCTGGAGAAGAGTCAGTAAGTGAGGAAGATATCCAAGAGGCTTATGACAAAATGTATGAAGAGAGTCTTAAGATTCTTAACAAGAACAAGGCTTTAAATGTGAAGATGAAGAAGCCTAACTTGGAGAATAAGAAGTTGAGAGCGTACAGTAAGGAATCTTCCTCGATCCTAAGTGAAGTAAAATTAAAGAATGAAACTTTAGAGACTCGGGTTAATAATCTCACTAGTGAGCTTCAGAGGTCCTCCAGGAAAGTTAGAGAGGTGACCACTAAGAAAGAGACCTTAGAAATCCATGCTAAGATCCTTCTGAGTAATCTAGAATATTCTAAGTCTCAATTGCTTGCCTTTTCTAGTGGTTCTGAAGAGTTAGATAAAATTCTAGGAATGGGCAAGCCGGTTGGAAATAAGAAAGGTCTATGTTTTAAGGAAAACACTGTTATTACTTCTAAGACCACGTTTGTCCCTGCCACTGACCAACATAAACGTGTGCATAGCCTCGAACCTAAGAATAAGAGATTTGTTAGACAAAAGCCTACTAGACAGCATAGGACCCGCGACCTTGGAATAGACGTCAACATCCACATAACATTGCTCCTAGGTTTGTCCCAACCTCCTTTTACTGTGGTGGGTTAGGACACATACGCCCTAGGTGTCATCAATTCCTGAACAACTATAGACACATGAGCTTTAATAGGAATAGAAATCAGGAGTCTGTTAGTCAGATTGGATTCCTAACTAATCAGATGAGTTGTTTGACCAAGTTGGTGACACAATTGTCCGGGAATCGTTCTCCCATTGTGCAAGTGGGTGAAAAAGAGTGATCTGAATAACTTTGATATAGATCACGATACTCTTAGAGGTAAAAGCATTCTCATACCTAATTGATTAGGTATTTTTGATGCACGTTTGTGCTTAATTGTTATATGATGTTAACTTATACATGCATCTCATTTATTTATTTGCTTTTTAGGATATAGTTTCATACATATGCATTTCTTAATGTTTGCATTGACACGAGCACATTTGATTTTGTTTATTGTGTGCTTGATATTTTTTTTTCTATGTGGCATATTCATTCTTTGAAAAATTGTAGGAAAATAAAAAAAATTGAAAAATAAAAACTTGGAATGGAGATGTTGACTACAACATGACATATTGTTACTCTTAAATTTGTTTGTTGAGATCATGAAAGAGCATAATTGATAAGTTGTAGCGTAGTTTCTATTACTTGCTTGGGTTGGTATGGAGTAATTAGTATAAGTGACTTCATGTACCAGCTGCACTGTACACACTATGATATTGTAAATGAGGTTTAACCGCGTGTGTGAGATTTGGAACGACAGTCACTTGTTGGTAAGTTGACTTTGAACATGATTTGACCACTTTTAGTAGATTTAAGCTAAAGTATATCTCCTAATAAGTTCAACATCTTAATATTCTTTTTTGAAGCTATTTGACTCGAGCAATTAAGCCCGCAGGGTGTCTCAACACCTGGTGCCTATGGTCAACTAACTTGGATTAATTGGCCTGAAGTTCGCTACAAGGGTCATCTCTGTTACTCAATAGAGAAGGATCTGCACTTAAGATGTAAAAATGTAATGAGCTATTGAACAGAAAAACATAATGAGCTTGAACAAAATTGAAAAATGTGATTATTATATATGCTCAAAGTTGTGTTTGCTTGGAATTAGCGACACTTTATATACATGAGTCACTTATACAATTTACTCCATTCTGACCTAAACTGAGTATGTAGGGGAGGTTTACTACTTGAATAATTATGCTTGTGCATGCTATCAACTGTGTTTTTGGACTGTTGTATATTCATGTTTAAAATTGAGTTTGAAATTGCATTTTTAATCATTTGTGACAAAAAAGAGGAGATTAGAAAGAGTATACACATGGAGAGCATAATAACATTGAGAGTTTGCAGTAAGGTGAGAGAATGTGCATTGCATCTACATTGCATATCATATACATAGCTGTTTAAGTTTTGATGTTTTGTGATGTTAATATTTCGGTTGGTGTTTTGATTGATATTAATGTCACATCTCAAACCAACATACTTATTTGTATTTATGAGTTTTTGATTTTCCGTATCACGTGCTTTTACACTGGGTATGTGAATTGTTTATTTCAAGAAACATGTATACCAATGAATACTAAAAGCAGAAGAACTTGGGTAATTAGGTAGATTAGTTTATTTGTTTGTACAGTTTTGTTATAAAATGCCAAAGGGGAAGACTGTTAGGTCCAATGTTATAATTAGCATGTTTGTGAACAAAAATGACTAAAATGAACATTTGTAAAAATCAAGGACTTGGTTGTAATTATGTATAGTTGAGTTAGGTAGATTCGGGTTCAAGAACAAGTTTGGACTAAAGTGGATGAAACATCGGATCTTCGCTAGATGCTTGCCAAGACATTGCTCTAGTGGCTAAAACAGAAAGTACTCCGATCTCTTATTACCAGGTCGTCTCGAGCGACGGACATTTCCCTTGAGCGAAATGTCCCCTCACTCGAACGATAATGTTACGTGGCCAACCCTAGTTCACGATTTTAAAGAGTTTTACACGACCCATAACCCCTAAACATCCCCAACTATATATACGGAAGTCTTGGATGAATTTCATCAGGTTACTTCATTGTACTACAATTGCAAAACACTTTCATATCATTGTTTGAGAGATCCAAGAGGCAATTCATTATTGATTTATCCACATTATTCTTATGATCCGGCAACTAAGTTTTGGAAAAACATCAAGGTTCATTAATCCAAAACACTTGGCTTTATTAACACTTTAAGGAAGGGATTCAAGCGCAGAAAGAAGAACATGAATAGGTGATTTCTGGGTATCCACTTGGAAGAGACGTGTGTAGAAAATTGTAAGACTGATACAACAAATTTTGGTAGAAGATTGTGAGTCTATAATTGACAACGGATTTTGGAAGCTACAAGAGGTAGATCGAAAGATCTAGTAGGTTAGTATCTACGATAGCAGATTATGAGTATGTAAGGAACTACAGATCTTGGAGTTGTAGGGTTTACAACAGCTAGTGAAGCTAGTCTGGAATTGAACTGTAACCCATATTGTATATAGTGGAGGTAACTGGCTTGGTCCCGGAGTTTTTACCTAGTCGAGTTTGTTTGTTAACAAACTATTGTGTTATTTACTGGTTTCCTTATTACAACTGCCGCAATATAACATAGGAAAATTGGAATTGTATACTTAATCATCTAGACACTAATTAAAATTGACGAGTTCCTTTAATAGGTGTAATTTCGCACCTAAGGTCGAACTAAGTTATAATCTAGATCAACCAAGTGGTATCTAGCGTCATTTCATGTTCCTACACAATTTTAACTTGCAGTAATCATAAGGTAAAACATGTTTTAACCCTGAAGAGAAGTCAACTAACTATATGTAGGGGAGCATGTGAAACCTTAATAATGACTCTAAAGATGGAAACTAAGTCGAAAAACGCGTGGAATAACAAAATAAAGAAAATCCGGAATGACGCGGCGCTCGAGCGGCGCATATCGCAATAACCCCTCAAGGTTGATGCAAATCAACTTTGACATTTCATTTAGTTCAACTTTCCTTACAATTGGTTCATCATGTCGGAGATAGGTTGAGTGAAACTGTCAATATAGAACATGGAAAGAGAATCCGACGTTTAATAAAACTTTTGAAGTACTACTTTAAAATTAAGTAGGGAGGAAAACTTTAAGTTGAGAGAAACAGATTGAAGTGATGGATGGATTGTAAAAACTATGAAACTTATGTTTACAGAGAGAATAGGGATTAAATTCTTGGCTAATGAGGATTACAGGTTTTGGTAAGTATTTATTAAGTTTCTTTTTTAAAATAATTATATTACGTATTTAATATTATCTAAATTTACTTAAATAGGCAAGAATAAAATTATCCCACTAAATTCATTCACTAATATTTATCATCGTTGAGTACTTTTTGATCTTTTATATTCATTTACAATTTATATTAAACTAAAACCCTAAAATACAATATTGAAAGACAGACAATATTGACTCTAATTCCCTCCAAAGTTCCTGTGTTTCAGTTACTACCAATCTCCCATATATACCCTTCATCCAAAACCACAATTGAAGAAGAAATCAGAAACTGGGTCAAAATAAAAATGCTCAAATCTGAATTCTCATACGTAGAATCACTAGAAAATGACTCGTCAGACGAAGAATCCGAAAATGAAAACACGAGAAATAGATAAATGAACACACATGCACATACACAGCACAAGCAGATGAAATCATAATCTTGATGACATTAAATCAATTAACATTTGATAAGAAAGTAAGAAAAGGCAAAGGATCAAAGAAACATGTTGCAGACATATAACTTACAATTTGATGTGCAAGAAGTTCTCAAAAGTTGTAAATATTTTTTCCCAACAATGTTGATAAGGACAAATCAAATACCAAATCCTCTAAACAACAAAATAATAGTTAGCTTAACATGTGAAGTAAATATCTTATACCATCAAAGAGGATTTTGTAAAAGAGATTTGAGGTTGAACGTGACTAGCTATCCACGGATATAGAGCATTTGCGTGGAATGTGGATTGTAAATTATTATGATAAGCACCACAAAAAACATAAATAAGAGGCAAATCATATAATCAAGAAATGGTCGAGAATATTTACAAATCTGAATTCTAGACAATTAACACAGATACCTCGCTCTCAAAACTCATTTGTAAGAATAATGAACATGAAGAAAGCAAAAAGGTCAGACGATGATATTTCATACGTTTTACATAGAATGTTTAGCTCAATCAAATTTAGTCATATCAACAGATAATTCCGAAATGATCTGTCGAGAATTATTGAAAATAACTTTCGAGAATGATATTTCATTTCAATAGATGATTCCATAACTGTTGATATTGATATTTACTTTTGTCATTCAATTTGGTGTTCCCAGACATGAAGGATTAGGTTTTGACAAACTTGATTAGTATAAATATAAAATAAAAATCCAAATGACATTAACAAGTATCACACAACCCCAAGAATATATCAAACCCAAAAAACTTACAAAAAAGGAAAGAAAAGAAAATCTTGTTGAATAGAAAAGAAGGAAGCACAAATAATATTGTTATACCAAATTTTCATTATCTTTCTAGCATTTCGAATTATAGATTTATGTAAATTGAAATGATTACACTCCCCAATCCAAAATTCAAAATCAATAGCTGCCCCTATACCAAAATACATCATCAACACCATCTAAGATTTATTTTTAATATGATTGGATTGAACCCTTTTTTGCCCCAGAAACCGTCATTGACAAGAAAACACATAAAAATAATAAACACTCCTAACCCCATTGTACACATCCAAGGAATCATATACCTTAGTCATTGGGCAGTGGAACAAGCAATTGGTAGATGGGTCAAGACTGACTTGGTGGTGGGTGGCAATTGGCGTAGCAACTGACATGGTGGTGGTTGGCACGATGTGAGAGAGATGTTAGAGAAGTGATCACGAATATTTGAGATGTTGGATATAAGAGAGTGTGTTTTTTAGGGTTAGGAGATTTTGAATATGAGAGATAGAGAGAAAGAAAGGCATCAATTATGGTGTGTATAGTTTTTGGGTTTTCACATTTTCTTATTTCAAAATTTTGGGACCTTTTTTCACTTTTGGTACAACTTTTTCATTTAGTCAAATCTCATTTCATGAAGGACTTGCAGGGTGTTTAAATTCTGTAAAGGGACAAAAATGTCCAAAAATGACATTCTTGCAAAGATTTTCAAAAAGTGACATTTATGAAAATGCAAAACCAAAAAAGTGATATGGAGTGCAAATTTTTCTATAATATAAATGGTTGTAGTCTTTCATTGAAAAATAGAGCATTTAACGTTGTTTTAGCGCTTGATTTTGCTTATTAAGCAAACAATATCAGGTTGGGGTTGTGATTAAGACTATAATGGCGTGGTGGAAGAGTTGACGATGGTGTGTGATTTTGCGTTGGGTAGGATGGATTTCACATTTTTTAATTGTATTTTTTTTTTGGGCTTTTAAATTATTTAATTGGGATTTTGATTCATCACCAAGTTCTAATTTTCTCTTTATTTTATTTAACTACAAATTGGTGTATAATTGTCATTTTCAAAAATAAAAGTAATATTCAAAATAATTTTTTTTTACTTTTTTACATTGAACTTAGCAACAGCTGAAATGTTCAAATAGGTATAAGCCGAAATTGAGAATTAAATCAATGTCCAATGAACTTTAGACTAGATTACTATTTGCTTATTGAACAAAAAAAGTTACACACTCCTCATTTATTCCACCATTTATCAATCCATTTTCTAATATGTTAACCACGATTGACGAAAAACTCCACGTGTCCAAATGAAATTCTGATGTGGCACGTTTACACCGTTAAATTTGTCCACTTGAGAAAATGCAGTCAATCAAAATGACAGCTTTTGTTTAATGTTTGTGAACAACTTCTTCTAAACCTTAAAATCAAAAATCCCCAAATCAAAACCCCCAATCGTGTGAAGATAAACCTTAATGCATACCCAAATCATCTTCCCATTTTCTTCTCCATTTCCATTTTCATGTGATGGCCTCAAACTCATATCTTTCATGGCTTGTTTTTGTCAAAAGTTTGAAGGATTATTAAACAAACAACCATTGTACAAGCCTTCGACAACCATTGTGTATTGCAATATATATATAAAAAAAAACCCCAAACAAGGAAAAAAAAAAAAAAACCAGGGAAAGTTCATAAGTTCTTTTCTTTTCCTTATCTACGAATAACTCACAAATTCAACTTCCTTTATTTCGTTGGCCCTATTTCAGGACAGTCCCGCTATTCGTATAGAACCAGATGATAGAATGACGTGGAAAAAAATGAAAAAAGGAAAATAACGCATAAGCGGACCCGGCCCACCCATTTTTCATTCCCATTCGTCTCATTTCCCCAATCCCAAATCAATCCGTAAGGAATCCGACGAAGCAACGATGAGTGACAGTGAAGCGACGACGAACGACCCATCATCACGCCGCACTCTCTTTCTTTTCTCTAAAATGGCACTTTTTTGTGAGCACCACCTTCTTTCTTTGCTCGACACCGGCCCCCGCCGTGGACTGCTCTAGTCTGGTATTAAACTTGGTAGATTGCCTTTCATTTGTGGCCAACGGAAACACCACCAAGAAACCTGAAGGATCTCCAAATTTGGTAACATATAAGATACGTGTCTATCTCACATATCCGACTCTTCAAATTTAATTAAAATAATAAATTGAGTGAGTGTTTTACCAAATTTGGAGATCCTTTAAAATTTGGACATAATTACGAACTACTTATTACCTTTGTGTGTCATCTCGTCGATTAACTCAAGAAAAAAGATGGCACGTCGGAGCAAATGGTGGTCGATTGCAGTGGGAATATTTTGGGGGGAAATTTGGGGAAGAGGGCGACAGTCCTACTTCGGGGTTCTTTTAAGAATGACATTTTTTTTTTTGTAAAATAGTCAAATGTCTATATTACCCTTAATGAAATGAATTTTTGTATATTTCAGGATATATCTCTATCTTAGAATAGTTTTTCAATTTTGTCCTTTATTACTCCTATCTCGAATTCTAGCATATAAATCCATCATTTGATCTAATAGATTGACATAATTTTTCATATATCTATCAAAATTTTCCCCAAGTATATAATATTCCTAGATGATGATTGATCTATTCTTTCCATTTGATAGATAATATTATTTATTTTTTCTAATAATTTTTCTAATAAGTTATCTAATCCTTCAATTGTATATCTTGGCATGTTATATAAATCTTAACATGATAAACAATGCAAATAAAATAAATATTAAATACAAACATTTAGATAATTTAAACATGCAAATATTCAGATGAGTAATCCCAACGATTCTTTAAAATTTCAGAAAATATCTTTCTAAATTTAACAAATAATAATTTTACCTTAGTTTTGATCTCAAATCTTTATTCTTAGAATCAAGTAACCTTCGGGCTGTGGATCTGCAAATAACTCCCTTCAATGGCCTCCTGCCTTTACGAGATAATTGTTATTCCAACTTTTCACCTTCGCTGTGTCAATTCTTTGAATTCGGATTATAGATCTTAACTAAAGAAAACTCTCTTTCTGTTAAAGTAAGAAAAAAAAATTTCTTCAATCTTTCAAGAACCTATGGGATGAAGTGTTTAGAAACTCATGATATCTTTTTAAGACAATTTGGATATGAAATAACTTGAAATTTTATTGATATCTAAAGGCTGAAATATGATTACAATGGAAGATATGAAATTGTTTGGCTAACTCACAGTTCGAGTGCTCAACCAACTCTGCCTTTTTCATTAGCTCAAAGGCTTCTATTTATACACAAATCTGAAGATAAATGACATCATTGCTTACATCATACTAATAATATTTTATTGCCTCGTACTTTTCATCAAGAGCCTCATGGCCCCTCCATCCCTTACTGTCTTGTTATATCTTCTTTGATAAAGGACACAGTCCTTCTATAATTGTCCTTCAAGTCTTGTCCTTACATACAGCTGGTAAGGTTTTCCTGTAGCAGTTTGGACACCTTTTCTTCATGTGTTTATCATTTTCATCTTTATCTTTAATTCTGTCGGCAAGTGGGGCAGTCTCTTGCTTCACATGCCCTCTGTAATGTTGAAATGACACCAGGAATTTGATGCGTGTCAAATTTGGTGATAAAATCTTCTAAAACTTCAGATTTTTTATTCCCATCATTAGTCAAAAGTGTCCATCCATTATATTAGCATATGCATCTGCATTTTCTATCATAATTTTTTTTTGCTATGTTATAAAGGATTTTGTATCCAACCACTCTTCTATTTTTTATTCATGATTTTGTAAACTTTGGTAATGGTTTATCAATATTCCCTAGATCCATTTTGAAATTTCTTCCAACATGTCCAATGGTGATTATATGTTCTGCTGGATATAAAATTTCATTTTCGACTTCTGGACTAATCGTATAAAATTTTAGATAAATAGATCGTCCATGTGCATATCTTGAGACTTCAGATTTGAATATGTCATCAAATCTATCTATTTCTTTAAGAGATTTATCTGGATAAATTAAATACAAATATCCATAATCAGGTGTCATTTTAACCATGACTGAATTAGATTCTTTCATCATAACTATTCTTGGATAAACGTGATCGCCGGGTGAAATAAAATATGAATCACTTGTTTGTAATTCATAAATTATTTTAGTAAATGTTTTATAGTCTTTTTCTTTTGAAGATAAAGGGATTTCATCTTCTTCATCTGATTGTATCCGAATTGATCTCGTATGCTCTTCATTGATAATAATCTTTTTAGGATTATCACCAATTCTTATCTTTCTGGGACTTTGGATCATAATATCTTTCTTTGGTCCACTACTGCTTCCGCATGGTGGATCACTTCTTGGTATCTGTTGATATTCCTGTTTGGTATCATAGGATTGTGTCAAGACATCAACCCTTGTATCTTTATTTGTATCAATAGACATTAATTGTGCTTCAAGAGCATCAATTTTATCTTTCATTTCATTGGCAACTTTGACGTGGGATTCAATGATCTCAAGTAATAGGTTGAAATTATTACTTAAGATTTTAGTTAATGCCCCCATCCCAACTTTTATATCATCTGCTTCTTCTTTGGCAAATGTTGCCGCAGATTTCATCTCTGATATCATTTGTTTAATATTATCCATCTCAAAATTCAATGTTCCTGCTTAAAAAATCAGCAAGATAATTATTTGTACCTTTAATATGGATAATATCAAAATTATAGAATGATAAATATGTTTGTCATCTATGTAACCTTCTATACTGAGGTTCCATTGGTAATTTATTTCTAACAAGTCCTGCAACTTGAGAATTGTCAGTTTCAACAATAAATTTTTTAAATAATAAGAATAATGAAAATGTCTTTATTCCTCTAATAATTGTTAATAATTCTTTTTTATGAGTGATATAATTTATTTCTGTTTGATTAAAAGTTCCACTTAAATATCTACATATTTCATTTAAATCTGTTTTTAATATTGTTGTCCAATATTTATCCGAGGCATCAGTATTAACTATCAAATTATCTTTTTCATTTGGTAGTCTTAATTTTGGTAAATTTTTACATTCTTCTTTAAATAGTCTAACTATTTATGTATGTTATTCATTCTATCCTTTAGTATTAGTTTTTCTAACTAAAATTTGTATTTTATGTCTCTTTTTTAAAAGATTGTCGATAAATCCTTCGCATAATTTAAATATCCTAAGAATTTTTGTATTTGTTCTTTAGATTCTAATTTATCAGGAAAGTTTTCTATCTTTTTAGATATATAAGATTGTAATTTTATTCCATTCTTATCTATAATTAATCCAAGAAATTCTATCTCAAGTTTTTCTATAATAGCTTTCTTTTCAGATAAAACTATTCCTTCTTTTTGACATTCTTTTAGAAATTTTATAATATGATTTTTATGATCATTTTTATTTTCTGAATATATTAGTATATCATCAACGTATACTAATAAAAAATCATTATATTTTCTAAAAATATTATCCATTCTTTTTTGAAATATTTGAGGTGCATTTTTTAATCCAAATGGCATAACTATCCATTCATATTTACCTTGAGGCGTGCTAAACGTCGTATATGGTATTGATTCTTCTTCCATTTTAATTTGCCAAAATCCTGACTTACAATCAAATTTTGAATAATACTCTTTTCCTTTTATAAGGTTTATTAAAACATCTTTATTTGGTAGAAAATATCCATCAAATTTTGTGTATTTATTTAATTCTTTATAATTTATTATCATTCTTGATTTTCCTCATACTTGTTCAGAGTGTTTCATTACCATAAAGATTGGACTACTATGTGGTCTATTGGTAGCTCTGATTAATTCCATGTTTTTTTATTCTTCAATTTGTTTTCTAAATTCTTGAGTATCTTGTATAGTGTACATCATTGATTTTACTCTTATTATTACATTTTCAGTTAATTCTATTTTTGCTCTTGGATGTTCAGGTTTCCAATAAACTAATGAATTTTCATTATAGACGTTTCCTATCTTTTTTATTATCTCTTCTATTAATTTTGATTTTTCTGTTGTTTGTATTTTTTGTATTTTAACAGTTATTTTTATTGGTATTTTTATTGTCTTTTCACCACATTGGGTTAACTGAACTCTGTATGGTTTAAATTCTCTTGAAATTTCTAGTAGATGTCCACATGATGTTTTTAATATAATCATATAGTTATTTTGTTGGTAATATTGGAATTGTTGAACAAAGTCATTTCCTAATAATATATCACATTCTAATACATCATATGCATATACCTTATTTATAGTTATTTGTTTACTTCCTAATAAGATTTCTATCTTTTCTTTATTTTTAATAATAGGTGTCGATATTCCCGTGACACCTGTTATTTTTATAGTATTATCATTACTCCAATTTTTTAACAAAAATGTTTTAATAATAGTTATATCACTTCCTGTATCTATTAGAACACATGTTGCTATATTAGTTTCTACAATAATAATTTGTATATATACCCCTAAAGGAAATGTTGTTACATTATTCATTCTTTTGGACAAAAAAATGTTTTATTATTATGTGTTATATAGATTCCTTCTTTATCAATATTATAATGATTTAAGGCTTGTAAAAAACTCATTCCTAATAATATATGGTAATGATCTCGCATATTATTATCTACATAGCATGGTATTATCATTTCTTCTTCATCTAATACTATTGGTATTTTTACTTCTAATTCACTAGTATGTGTTTTTCCATCAAAATTGATATATTTATAAGATTCTACCCTTCTTTTTGCTAATCTTTTGTCTCTATTTCTTGATAGAACCATGCTAGAGTGCCCAAGTTGGTTTACAAAAGGAGAGTTGTCCAAATGATGTGGCAACCTCCTATTGGAGGGGCAAAAGGCCCACAACTGGTGGGCCAGCTGCCCCCTTCAATAGGGGGCTGCCACATCATTTGGGCAACCTCCATTTTGTAACCCAACTTGGGCAAAGTAGCATTACTCTTCTTGGTATATGACAATTTGTTGCTCCCATATCAATTATGATATTATTTCATTTTATATATTCTATTCCATTAAAATATTCTCCATATATTTGCATATTTCCTATATTTCTTTTTACCATTATTTCTCGACTTATGCTTGACTTTCTTGGCATTATAGATGTACTATTATTTCTTCTTAATCTTCCATCTTTAAATTCTATTAAAGAATTATTTTCTATTTTTTCTGTTACATCTGATTTTGTTTTAGATATTTCTAATTCATATATTTCTGGTAGTAGGTTAAGTTGTTTGTTTGATTCTACAATATTTAATATGTCTTTACATTATTTATGAATTTCTATATATGGTTTTTTAGAGTAAATGTTTCCATAGTTTGAATTAGTAAATGTATATAATGCTCTATATTCTATAGTCATGATATGATTTCCTTCTTCCATAATATCATTTCTGTGTATTTTAAAATGTAATTCTAATACTTCATTAAAATCTTTATCTTTTATTGATACACAATATTTTGGATAACATGTAAATATTAATTTTTTGTATGCTAAATTTTCTTCTATAGTTCCTAAATGACTATTATTAGTATTTAGTATTCTTCCATCATATAAACTTACTGTTATTGTTGAATCTATTCCTTCTCTAAATAAGGATTTGAACATTAATTGTATTTCTGCTAGGTAAACATATTGTATCTTTTCTTTTTGTTTTCCTTTTACTTTTGCCATTAATTGGTCAACTGTGAATTTTGTTAGTAATGCTAATTTATGACTTCCTGAAACTGTTCTTATATCTATTGATTTTTCTATCTTATGATATTCACTTATAGATACTATTTCCTTCTAAATATTTTATCGAATATTTTTCATTCTCCTAATTTTAAATCTAATGATAATTTTTCTATTTTTCTAAATGTATTATTATCGAATGTTACTTTTAATCTATATCTTTTAGAATTTTCCATTTCTTGTTTTTCTTCTATAGTTTCATTTTCTTCTATTTCGTGATTCATTCTTATTCTGATATGTAAACCTCTTCTCCTTCATATTTATCAATATCTGTTATTTCTTCAATCACTTTCTATTTCTTCATATTCTTGTTGTAAAATTCTAACTTTCTTTTTAGTACATTCAGGACTTATATGTCTTATTTCTCCACAATTCCAACATTTGCATTGTTTTTTATCTTTCTTAAACTCTTTTCTTTTTGGTTGATATTTTCTTTTATAATATCTCCTATTTGGTTTTTGATATTTCTTTTTGAACTGTTTATATTTTTTATACTTTTTTTGTTTGAACTTTCTTTTATATTTTCTTTCTGGTCCACATCCCCAATTAATAGGTCTATCTATATTTTCACAACAAATTCTTGCTAATTCTCCAGATTTTTTCATTAGTTGTCTATTCTTACATATTTCTGCTAACATTTCAAATAAGAATTTTATTCTACTTCCTAATGTATCTGGTACAGGGTTATCTTTTATATACTTTTCATATTCTATTTTAAAATATATGTTCCATGTTCCTGGTAACTTTGCAAAATACATTTCTAGGCATGGTCCTTGATTTTCATTACTATAAAATTGAGTATAATAGAAATTTTTAAATTGACATGGATATTCTTTTATTTTACACACATCACATATAATAATATTTATCAATCCTAATGTTACTTTTAATTTTTCTCTTCTAACTTCTTCTTCTGAATTTCTTATCCAATTTTCTCCTAAAAATTCATCCGATATATATTCTACTAATTTTTGTATTCCATTTTGTGAAATTTTTTGCATTTCTGTTTGTATGTTTCTTCTCATTAATACTTTAGTATCTTCAGTTACTCATTCCCACCAATTTCTTACATCTCCATCAAATGATGCTATTAAGGCCCCGTTTGACCCACATTCTCATTTTCATTCTCATTCTTCTACTCATTTTCAACCACACATTCTTCAATAAAATAATATTTTCTATCACATCAATAACTTTTCTTTCTTTTTCAACCACACATTTATCATCATATCACTATTTCAAAATTCATTCTTCCCCAATAATCTCTATCAAACACACTCTAAATAATCAATTCTTCTATCTGTAGATTCCCATGTATCATCATGGTTATATAGGAAGAATAATATCATAGCATCTGCCCATTTTAATAAGGCTTTCTTAGTATCTAACTTACAATTTAAATCTAGTTTTGCTCCTCCATGATTTATTGGTTTATCATAATCTGTATTTGGGGTAAATTGATCCTTATATTTTTCATTTCTATGTTGTGGTATAATTCTGTCATAGTATTGTCTATAAGGTCTATGTCACATTGGTGTCCATCCTCCTTACAGATCATCTAATCCTTCTAATTTTGGATCATTATTTGTACTTTCAGGTGCGGGTGTTGGTCCTCCACCAGTATTCATCATTTCTTCGTAATTATCTAATCCATCTATACTTAATTGGTCAAAGTTTTCTATTAGATTATCTATCTCTTCATTCATCATCTTTTTTATTTTTCCCTCTTTTTTCTGTGTATTTTTCAAGTTCTTTTTCTTGTTCTAGTATTATTGGTAATATTTCTTTTCTAAATATATCATATATACTTCTAAGTTCATAATATCCTTCTGTTTCTACATATTTCTTTCTTATTCTTGTCATTTCTCCATTTATTCTATCTTTGTCTAATTTTTTATCTGTTGGTTTCATATTTTGTTTTATTTCTCTAATTTCTATTTTTAACATTCCTACTTCATCTCTTAATTCCTTAGTTTCATTTATTATTTCTTTAGTTCATCAAATGATTCTGAAAAAAATCATTATATTTTTCCACTTTTTACTTCTAATAAATATGATAACCTACACTTTTTATCTTTATTTTCATTGATGATTTTATTAAAACTTTCTATTGTTATCTCATTATTGGGTAATTCATCTTTTACAGTTTCAAAATATTTTGCTTTTAATTTTAGTTTTTTGATTTTTAGTTTTCCTAACATTCTTTGTTGTGGTTCTTTTATATCTTCTGGTGTTCCTAGTATATTTGAGATTTTTTCTTGTATTTTATTTAAATTTTTAACAATATTATTAAGCTTTCTAACTACTTTATCATTACTCATTTATAGCTTATGACGATTCATATATTTCTCTATAATATAAAATACTTTCAAATTCTTTATTAATCATTTCATATATGTATCTATCTTTTATAGATACTATAATTAATTTATGTAGTATTTGTTCTTTTATTTCACTAGGTAATTTTCTAATTATATTTAACGTTAATATTTTTGATTTATTAGGAATTGGTTCATAAAATATTTTATATCATTTTTCTTCCTCTAATTTATAATAGTTATCTATTTTCTTAATTTTAATTCTCATTATTACTTATATTGTTTTCTATTATAGCAGCTATTTCTTCTTGATCTATTATTTCTAGAATACTTTTCCATATAATTAAATCTCTTATTATGCTTATTTTTATTTTTTCTATTATATCTATTCTAATATCTAAAGGTATATCTTTTAATTTTATAAGTATGATTTTTAAGGCTTCTTTATTTATTATAGGTTTTCTTATTATTATACCAAATCTATCTTTTTTTTAAATTTTATATTCATTTCCTAAATCTTCTATTATCATGTTATGACCTATGGCTCTGTACCAATTAAAGTGGAGGCGTATTATAACCGTCTTCAAAATCTCAAGTTTAATATTTTTATAAGTATTTAATAAATCACAATAAAATTTATAGAATTCACTATTTTTTGTTAAGACTTTTTTTTCAATGATTATATTTAATTTTTCAATTCTTTTTTCTAGATTGACGATTTCTTTATGTATATTATTTTCAATTCTAATTGCTTATATAAATATTTTTATATTTTAATTTTAGATCTAAATAATTTATAAAGAAACTTTTTAAATCTTCTTTTAAATAATTTAATTCGTTTTTTGTTGCAGTTTTTATATCAATAAAATCTTGTATGATATTAGGAGTTAAATTTATCAAAAGTTCTTGATCCATAAATTTTTTAAAAAAGTTCTTAGGCCTTGTTTGTATTTCCTTTATATTATAGTGATTATGTTGTAATTTAATATTTGGGAGTATTTTAGGAAGTTTCTATTGTTTAAAATAGTTAAAGGTTAGTTTGAAAATATGGTTCTTTATTTGGATTATTTCCATGTATTTCCTCGTCCCACTTCTTTGTCTGAGAAATTTCATTTTTTTATTGTTATTAGTGGATCCGTTTTCAAATGAAATGGACAATTCATTTTTTATTATTTTCTTGCCAGCTCATTCTGTATGGCAGCAGGTCACCCAACAGGTACGACAAGAATAATTCATTTCAGGAAAGATATTGGTTGGACTACTGAAATATGAGCCAACTCCATTAAATACCAGATATTGGTGATTAGGTCTCAACCAATTTTTACTCTCTCTGCTGTTTGCTGATATAGAAGACCCATAAAATTGAATACTATCATGAGAAACCAAATGACAGCGCTTCAGATTCGAAATCCCATCTCGACGCTATGTGGTGACAAAAATTAAATAGTGGTTATCGTTTCGATTGGATGCATTTTTAATTCAAGCGGACAAATTAACATCGTAAATGTGCCTAATTAATTTTCTATCTGTACTTGTGGAGTTTTTGGTCAATTGTGGTACCGGATTTAAAAGGAGTGATAAATGGGTAATCGTTTGAATAAATGAGTAAGCATTGACTACTTTAAAAAAAAAAAAAATGAGAAAATATCAACCTAAGCTAAAGCTATTCTATTTCTAGGCATTAATTTATTTAACTCGCCAAAATGTGTAGATTTTGGGTGCACGGTGACCCCCAACAATAGGGTCATTTACCCAATTAACCACATTACGAACACATACCACGTTCAACCATCGATTGGTATCCAAGTCATACTTAATATTTAATTTTAAGCATATGTTTATGAAATTTACAATTTTAAATTACATATTTTATCAAAATCTATTAAAAAAAAATATTTTAATCCCACTCAATGTCAATTTAGTCATTTTCAACAGAGGTTCAGACAAGGCATTTAACGTACTTTATCTCTCTTTGGGTCCTTAACAGTTTGACTACTTTACCTTAAATCCCCCAAATAATATGGGTAACTGCAGTGGCTCCTCCGCTCACGCAGCCACCACCACGCATCCACCGCCACATCCCAATGACGGAGACACCGGCATCACCGTTCTCCCATCTGATGCTGCACCGCCCCCTCGCCGCCCACTCCTCTCCGGCGTCGGCCGCGTCCTGGGCCGCCCCTTATCCGACGTTCACTCTGTCTACATTTTTGGCCGCGAACTAGGCCGCGGACAGTTCGGCGTTACCCACTTCGTCAGCAACCGCGTCACCGGCCAGACCTTTGCTTGCAAATCAATCGCCACCCGTAAACTCGTCACCCCCGACGATGTGGCGGACGTCCGCCGCGAGGTACAGATCATGCATCACCTCACTGGTCATCGCAACATAGTGGAACTCAAAGAAGTATTTGAAGACCGCCACAACGTGCATTTGATTATGGAGCTTTGCGCCGGCGGCGAGCTTTTCGATCGGATCATCGTCAAGGGACATTATTCCGAGCGGGCAGCAGCGGGGTTGTGCCGCCAGATTGTGACGGTGGTGCACAGTTGTCATTCCATGGGAGTGATGCACAGAGATTTGAAGCCTGAGAATTTCTTGTTCTTGAATACTAATGAGGATTCTCCCCTCAAGGCTACCGATTTTGGCTTATCTGTGTTCTTCAAACCTGGTAATTTTCTTCAAATTTTGAATTAATTCCAGTATAGAAATGTTAATCTATTTATTCAATTTTGTTGGGATCTGTGTGAATGGGGTTTAATGCAATTTAATGAATTTCTTTGATGGTAAAAGTTTTTAATATTTGACAAGATGAGAAATAATGTGGCTATGCGTTTTTTTATTTTTTATTTTAAAATCAGTATGATGAATATCACCAAAATATTGTTTAATTTATTCCATAATATTAGTCCAGAGAACAATTTCCTAGACTAGAATTAATAATTTTGAAAAATAAGGCAGGACGTAGTATTTTTATGCATAAAATAAGTGCTTATCTTTGGCATGTCTCTAATTTAATCTCGACCAGCAATAGATTGATGGATGTAACCAATCTTTAGAAGGTTGGTTCTTATGCTTATAACAATGTATCAAATTCTATCATGTTTGATTATATGATCCTAAACTAGCTTGTGGTATCTCCTAAAGTTTCAATTTTGGTATGCAACCATTGGGACATTTCCGTATCCGAGATTGTATTTCATGTTTCCATATTATGTCGTCATTAATTTTGAAAAGTGTGTTGTTTCTGTTTATTTCGATATTCATTTCTTAAGAATCTGGTGAGGCTATGTAAAGGATCCATGTCTTAGCGAGTCCAGAATGTAGAAGAGGTGCTAAAAGAAAATTGTTAATTTCAACGACTAATTACTAATTAACTAGGAACATTTGAATCACGATGTAACGCCCCGAGTTCCGCGGACCCGGAACGCTACGTCATATTCTCTTTGCCCTAATTTAATTGAAAAGTTTGGCGGAATAACTAACTTTTGAAAACATCACATTTAAAATTTTTGAACTTTAACGGTAACAAAATGCCATTCGAATTAACTTAAGGAAAATTTGATTAAACATTTAACTCAAGTTTGAAAATAGCGGAAACGACAAGGTAAATTTCATAATGTTCAAATGAGTGAAATTTCAAAAGTAATTTAAAACGATTAACTACATTTATTCCACCACTGCCCATCAGACTCGGCCGTCTCCAAAATCTGCAATATTGTTAAAAATAATAGAATGAGCATTTCGAAGAAATACTCAGTAGACTCATCGCCAGTAATTAATTTACAGAGTAATTTAACACATAATTATGCAATCAATACAGTGATATTCTCATGGGCTAATTTTCTTTGAAAAATCATAGGCTCTTTAAAATCATAGGGTGTGGGTAGTCTGTCTCATGCATTTAAGCACGTAAGTTATGCATAACATCATCTTATCTCATAAGAGATTCTCTTTCTTCTCATGCAATTAAGCATATAAGTTATGGCAAGCATAACAACATAATCTATCTCATAAGAGATTCTCATCTTATGCATTAAAGCATATAAATCACATAAAATCACATAATACATGCAATTACAATTTAAACTAATTAATGGGGGCGAGTCTACCTCAATTTATCGCGAGTCGTAAAAAGTTGAGCGGAAAGAAATCTCAAGCTCTATCGTCCTTACGTTTCGTCTAGCCAAAAATAGAAAAGAAACCTTGAATTAGTGTTTCGAAACTTTTAAAAATTAAAAACGATAAAAAATAATAAAGTTTAGGGACTTAATTGGAATTTATTAAAACTGAAAATAAAAGTTTAGGGGCTAAAATTGAACTTTTCTAAAATAGGGACTAAATTGAAAATTTATTAAAACTGAAAATAAAAGTTTTAGGGCTAAAATTAAACTTTTATAAAATAGGGACTTAATTGAAAATTTGCTAAAACTGAAAATAAAAATCCAGGGACTGAAATGGACTTTTTTCGAAATCTGTGGACTGATTTGTTTTTAAAACATAAATCTGGGACTGTTTCCTTTAAAAACCGAATTTTTGGGATTGAAATAAATCATTTTAAAACTTTAGGACTAAAATAACCTAACTTCTAAACTACAGGGCTAAAATCGTAATTTTCAAAAATCAAATTTAATAAAATAAAACAAAATCTCACTCTCTCTCTCTCATTTTCGCGTGAATGAGGGCAGAGAGGGAGGAGAGGGGACGGCGAAGGGGCGAAGCCCCTTCCCTCGATTCCGGCCGGCGACGCCAGCGCCGGCGTCGCGCGGTGACGCCGGTGCTGTGGGGGTGATGGTTGGATGATTTGGTGTTCGGGTTGGAGAGCGAGACCGAGGCTTGGAGGTCGGTTTTTCTTGAGTTTTCCGGCGGTGAACCGGCTGGAGAATGGGTCGGGGGGAGCGAGGTAAGTTCATGGGCTTACTTATTCTTTGGTTTTTGTTTGATTTGGGGCTCGATTTTTGGGTTGACTGGAAAGTGGGCTGGGTGTTCTTGTGGTGGCGAGTGGTGGAGTTGGTGCGGTGGCTCGCGTGGATGGCTACCGGGGTGTTGGAGGTGGTTCTGTAGTGGTGGTTTGATTGGGCTGAGGTGTGGGATGGCTAGCTGCAGCTTGGGTGGTTCTGGCTGTGGCGTGTGGTGGCTCCACAGGTGGAACAGTGGGCGTGTGCCATGGTCTGTAGGTTGGAGGTGGTTCTATGGGTCGAACGGTGGTCGTGTGAGTGGCTGCAGTGGTGGAGCTCGTGTGGTGTTGCTTGAGCTAAGGGCACCGTGTGTTGATGTTGAGTTTCTGCTGCTTTGGAGGCTCAAAATGGTGTGAAGTTGCAGGCATTGTTGGTGCTAGAAACTGAGGCTCTAGCATCAACGTGAGCTGGAGAATCAGTGATGTTGGTGCTAGAAATGGAGATTCTAGCATCAACGTGATTTTCAAATGTAATATTGCATATTTTCTTACCGAGAATGGTGGTTGGCTGCGTGAGGTGTGAGGAGAGGAAATGAGGTGGTATATAATGAACAGTAATTTAGGGCACAATTCCCTAGGTCAGAAATTGGGCCAGAAATTTGGGCCGAAAGAATTTTCTAACCGGACTTGCAGAATTGGGCTGAAAAGAATACATTTGGGCTTAAAGGATTGGACCAAAATAACTTATATGGACTAATAAGTAATTGGACCTTAAAAATTTCTTAAATTATTAAAATGATAAGAAATTCGATACCTTAAAAAATATTCGGGATTGAACTCGATTTGAATGAATTTAAATTGATTTTATAACGGCTAGACGAACGTGCTTTTATTTAAAACTCGGGGTTTAAGGTTTTGCGACACGTTTTTCAAGAAACTTAAATAGAAATTCTCGGTCGCTACAACCTTATCCCCTTAAATTAATTTCGTCCTCGAAATTTAAACTTACTTGATCTATGATATCTGGATACTTTGCCAGAATCTCGTCCTCCTTTTTCCAGGTAGCTTCATCGCTATCCTGTCTACCCCATTGGATTTTGACTAAATGAACTTTTTCGTTTCTTAAGACATGGACTTTTCTCTCCACAATGCACATAGGTGTCTCCTCATAAGACAGATTCCTCTGAATCGAAATAGTCTGAAAATTTACCACATGGCTCGGGTCGTGGATATATTTTCTCAATAAAGAAACGTGAAAAACATTGTGTACTGCCGAGAGCTCTGGTGGTAACGCTAAACGATAAGCCACGTTACCTACCCTTTCTAAGATTTCAAATGGTCCGATAAAACGAGGTCTTAGCTTCCCTCTTTTGCCAAAACGGATAGTACCTTTCATAGGAGCTACTTTCAAAAATACCTTCTCTCCAATCTCAAACTTTAAGTCTTTTCTCCTTTGATCGGCATAACTTTTCTGTCTATCTTGAGCGGCTTTGATCCGTAGTCTGATCTTTTCAATAGCCTCAACTGTCCTCTCAATCAATTCTGGACCTAAAATTCTTCTCTCGCCTACTTCATCCCAGTAAACTGGTGATCGACAACGTCGCCCATATAGTGCCTCATATGGTGCCATACCAATAGTAGCCTGGAAATTGTTATTGTAGGCAAACTCTACTAATGGAAGATGAATTTCCCAACTACCGCTCAAGTCTAGTACACATGCTCTAAGTATGTAGTACTAAAATTTAATTTAGTACCCATTGCAACATATAATTTTCCTTTAAAACACAACAATATTCTACTTACCATAATCAGCATTCCAATCAGTATAATGTCCCAAAAATGACCATCGTTTCTCTATCCTTTATCTGTATAATCTAGAGCACATAAGAATGACATCTTCCCAAAATCAACTTTTCAGTACTAGTGGATAATCAGTTCTCTTATCATTGTTTACTTCCATTTTATCTTTTGATTGAACTTATCTAATATAGTCGAATAAAATAACTTTACCCCAAAATAAGCGAAAATGGCATAAGTAGTCACTAAAAATTGTGCATGCATTACCAGAATTTTTTTGACTAAAAATGAGGACAAACTATATTACTGCAAACCACATATTATTACAGTCAGAGCATATATAACTTATTATCTCTCCACGGTAGTAATCAATTTTGCAATCATAGTCTTTTATTGATTCTAACTCGTCACCAATTTCATTTCATCTACCAAATCGGTTTTTCTTTCTTGCTTGCTTCGTTCACTTTCTATAACTCATCTTATTGTCATCTACTTACTAAATTTACCCACTACATAAAAGAGGATATATAATCCGTTTGTTATATATTTCTTCAACTGAATCCTAAACTCATCAATCCTTTTGTTTGTAACAATAATTACATAGTAAAAATCGGATAAATTTCTTTTGCCAATTTCATCACAATGAATATGTCCTTGAAATATTTCAATGTCTTGTATAACCTCAATTATCGACACTTGTGGCTAGTTCTTATATGTCCACTTCATGAAAATAAATAATTATCCGAGTCCCCTTTTTAACAAACCATAATTGATAACATTTATTCCGAATTCGTCCTCATAACGTCTGACATTCCACTAAATGAAACTGCACACAGTAATTCAGTTATATAATCCCCTATACTTAAGCCAAAGATAGTCAAGCTCTGCTACAATGATAACAATCTTATCTATATATTCATAAATCTATCTCTTGAACCAATTATATCGTTTGAAAAGAATCTTGTAACCTTTATCGATCTGTCCAATGATCAAAATACTATGTTGTCTCCATTCTGTGTAGTGTACTGGACCCCAAATGATTTTTACTACCATTCTAAATTGACAAAATCTGCAAAACTTCAATTATTCATGATTCTCGAAAATTCCAGTTATCCTCAACAAACAATTGAGATTCCTCAACATGGTGTTCTTTTCCTTTAATTCCATACCACTCAATGATAATATATACACAACTTCAATTTCAACCTTTTGAAATATATATATACATACATACATACCTTAAACTACGGTGATCAATAAATATCAATTTCTCACAATGTGATAACACCACATTCCCTAACTTCAATCCCAAAATAACCAACTCCAAATCATGTTTCAATCATGCCTTTCAACACTTTACAGTAGAATCCATAATTGGTCGTTTCACTTCGGAACACATTCTAAACCCACACAATTTTGGTGCTCTTTCTTTCTATAAAGATACGATAATAACATTTAATCCATGATAATTCTATGCTTTTATTCCATAAAGAGGCCATGAACTTATTACCGATACATAAGCTTTCTTGTACATAACATAAAGACCTTTAATTCATATAATGTACGCAAGGATATCATTTCGCCGTTAGGTAAAGTTTACATTTGATAGTCACCTTATACTTAGACTATCCAATATATCATCCGTATATTCCATAGTGTATAAACCTCAATACAGATGGAATACTTTATTCGTGAGATCTACAAATACAATCGAAAAAAATAACCCAAAATTTACATTACTAAAAAAATTTCACCTTAACTTCCAAATTTAACTCAAAACTTCTAAATTGTATGTAATATAACACAATAATCCACAAATGGCCTTGACAAAATTAATTAACTTAATAATCCAAATATCTCATCACATTATTTAGCTGTAGGACGACCACAACATTCCTTTACTTGCTATTCACCATATCATGTAATCGTGTCATCTATGATCACATTATATAACTTCAAACATTTGATTATACCTATTTCCTTAGAATTTCAAAGATAGTGCTCCTTATAACTATCGAGTGACATTTCACATATTACTGTACATCAAGAGTCTGTTTGTTAAAATGCTATAGTTTCATTCCATTCTTCAAGCCATGCATGCATATATATGAAATATGCTAATCACTTTCGTTCTTTCCTTTACCACAAAATATAATTCCTTTACTATAGCTCAAGAATGACAATGTGTATTTATTCAACTCACTTCTTTCGTACCTTTCACCTAATTAACATAAATACACTTATCCAATATTTTCTTTCTTAAACAACGATTTGCCTCACAATAAGCAATCATTGTGAAGTCTATCCATATATTGCTCACATTCTTTATAATCAGATGAATAATGAAATATCTGGAATCACTTAGATGATAATTTTTCCATACCGATAAACAATACCACATTATTAACTATCAATCACCAAATCATCATTTATCTTCCACAATTTCTCATCATATAGTCCAAGTATACACCGTCATGATTTACATCATCATCTCATATAAGTGATCACAATCACCACAAAATTTTAATAACACTAATGACCATTTAGCTTCTCAAGATAATTAAAATTCATCACTGATTATCACCAATTACACATTATATTATTTTCCTGATGTCTCTGTTCTTTATGATTTCCTTGGTTCCTAACTTTCACACTGGCATATGTCGAACAGTTTGGAAGGAAATAAAATGTCAAATCTACTCTAAATTCTATTTCTCTCTACTCTCCTTCGGTCACACATGATTCGGCGTCCGAGAACTCTCCTAGCGCTGGATCAACTTCTTCCTCTGGTTCATCTTCTACTTCAGGGTCTTCTTCGAGTTCTCCCTCGGGATTGCCCTCAGGTACTAACCCATCTTCTTGTCCAAGGTCGGGCTCGGATATTGGCTCATGTTCTGGCTCTCCTCTAGGTGCAAATCTTAAAACGGTACTCAAAGTACATGAGCCAATATGTCACAAATCTCACGCAGAAAGCGTCATACTCTACTTCCACATTAGGGGACACTAAAGCATCTATGTATATGCTATGAGCTACCTCCGCATAGTCGCTTCGAAAAGTCGAGGGTAAGTGATGGATCGACTACTAGTGATTACTGGTCACGTAGCCATGCTGTGGGCCCTATCACGTACGATGTTCAGCTGCTCCACGTGTCGGACAATTGCCCAATCAAGTCTAAGCCTGAAGCGATCATAATCTCTAATGGCTTGTTCTACGTTACTGAGTACATTTCTACTAATGAGTGCCATGTCCTAAACCAATTATGCGAAGTTCAAGTAGGCGGGTTATTCATCTCTCTTAGTTAAAATTGCGAGGACGTAAAAATTTTAAAATTTTAAAAACTCTTTCATTTCCTGCTCCGACACGTCTTTCTTTCTTTCTAATTCGGATACACTTTCTTTCTTTCTAATTCGAATACACTCTCTTTCTTTCTTTCTAATTCGAATACACTTTCTTTCTTTCTCTTTCTTTCTTTCTTTCTAATTCGGATACACTTTCTTTCTCTTCCTTTTTTTCTTCTAAGTCTCGTAAATCATCAAAATAGGTATCCGAATTAAAATAAAATTAAACTTCATAAACTTCTTTACCTTTGGAGTCGGCTGATCGAGTGATGGCAGTGGCAACTTTCATTAATAAGAATTAAATAATTTAAAATATCTCTTTGAAATTTTTTTTTTTTTTTTTTTTTTTTTTTTTTTTTTTTTTTTTAAATTTGCCAGTCTACAGAAACGCAGACTGGCTCTGATACCAAGCTGTAACGCCCCGAGTTCCGCGGACCCGGAACGCTACGTCATATTCTCTTTGCCCTAATTTAATTGAAAAGTTTGGCGGAATAACTAACTTTTGAAAACATCACATTTAAAATTTTTGAACTTTAACGGTAACAAAATGCCATTCGAATTAACTTAAGGAAAATTTGATTAAACATTTAACTCAAGTTTGAAAATAGCGGAAACGACAAGGTAAATTTCATAATGTTCAAATGAGTGAAATTTCAAAAGTAATTTAAAACGATTAACTACATTTATTCCACCACTGCCCATCAGACTCGGCCGTCTCCAAAATCTGCAATATTGTTAAAAATAATAGAATGAGCATTTCGAAGAAATACTCAGTAGACTCATCGCCAGTAATTAATTTACAGAGTAATTTAACACATAATTATGCAATCAATACAGTGATATTCTCATGGGCTAATTTTCTTTGAAAAATCATAGGCTCTTTAAAATCATAGGGTGTGGGTAGTCTGTCTCATGCATTTAAGCACGTAAGTTATGCATAACATCATCTTATCTCATAAGAGATTCTCTTTCTTCTCATGCAATTAAGCATATAAGTTATGGCAAGCATAACAACATAATCTATCTCATAAGAGATTCTCATCTTATGCATTAAAGCATATAAATCACATAATACATGCAATTACAATTTAAACTAATTAATAGGGGCGAGTCTACCTCAATTTATCGCGAGTCGTAAAAAGTTGAGCGGAAAGAAATCTCAAGCTCTATCGTCCTTACGTTTCGTCTAGCCAAAAATAGAAAAGAAACCTTGAATTAGTGTTTCGAAACTTTTAAAAATTAAAAACGATAAAAAATAATAAAGTTTAGGGACTTAATTGGAATTTATTAAAACTGAAAATAAAAGTTTAGGGGCTAAAATTGAACTTTTCTAAAATAGGGACTAAATTGAAAATTTATTAAAACTGAAAATAAAAGTTTTAGGGCTAAAATTAAACTTTTATAAAATAGGGACTTAATTGAAAATTTGCTAAAACTGAAAATAAAAATCCAGGGACTGAAATGGACTTTTTTCGAAATCTGTGGACTGATTTGTTTTTAAAACATAAATCTGGGACTGTTTCCTTTAAAAACCGAATTTTTGGGATTGAAATAAATCATTTTAAAACTTTAGGACTAAAATAACCTAACTTCTAAACTACAGGGCTAAAATCGTAATTTTCAAAAATCAAATTTAATAAAATAAAACAAAATCTCACTCTCTCTCTCTCATTTTCGCGTGAATGAGGGCAGAGAGGGAGGAGAGGGGACGACGAAGGGGCGAAGCCCCTTCCCTCGATTCCGGCCGGCGACGCCAGCGCCGGCGTCGTGCGGTGACGCCGGTGCTGTGGGGGTGATGGTTGGATGATTTGGTGTTCGGGTTGGAGAGCGAGACCGAGGCTTGGAGGTCGGTTTTTCTTGAGTTTTCCGGCGGTGAACCGGCTGGAGAATGGGTCGGGGAGCGAGGTAAGTTCATGGGCTTACTTATTCCTTGGTTTTTGTTTGATTTGGGGCTCGATTTTTGGGTTGACTGGAAAGTGGGCTGGGTGTTCTTGTGGTGGCGAGTGGTGGAGTTGGTGCGGTGGCTCGCGTGGATGGCTACCGGGGTGTTGGAGGTGGTTCTGTAGTGGTGGTTTGATTGGGCTGAGGTGTGGGATGGCTAGCTGCAGCTTGGGTGGTTCTGGCTGTGGCGTGTGGTGGCTCCACAGGTGGAACAGTGGGCGTGTGCCATGGTCTGTAGGTTGGAGGTGGTTCTATGGGTCGAACGGTGGTCGTGTGAGTGGCTGCAGTGGTGGAGCTCGTGTGGTGTTGCTTGAGCTAAGGGCACCGTGTGTTGATGTTGAGTTTCTGCTGCTTTGGAGGCTCAAAATGGTGTGAAGTTGCAGGCATTGTTGGTGCTAGAAACTGAGGCTCTAGCATCAACGTGAGCTGGAGAATCAGTGATGTTGGTGCTAGAAATGGAGATTCTAGCATCAACGTGATTTTCAAATGTAATATTGCATATTTTCTTACCGAGAATGGTGGTTGGCTGCGTGAGGTGTGAGGAGAGGAAATGAGGTGGTATATAATGAACAGTAATTTAGGGCACAATTCCCTAGGTCAGAAATTGGGCCAGAAATTTGGGCCGAAAGAATTTTCTAACCGGACTTGCAGAATTGGGCTGAAAAGAATACATTTGGGCTTAAAGGATTGGACCAAAATAACTTATATGGACTAATAAGTAATTGGACCTTAAAAATTTCTTAAATTATTAAAATGATAAGAAATTCGATACCTTAAAAAATATTCGGGATTGAACTCGATTTGAATGAATTTAAATTGATTTTATAACGGCTAGACGAACGTGCTTTTATTTAAAACTCGGGGTTTAAGGTTTTGCGACACGTTTTTCAAGAAATTTAAATAGAAATTCTCGGTCGCTACACACGAGCTCCAAGTTTCATGTCAAGAACTAAAATGCTCATGCCTCATAGGTGCCCACGTCCGTTCATTTGAGATGGTCTTAATTCTAGGAGGCACTGACTCTTAGCACTTCTGTTGTTTCTATTAGAAATAGAAACACTACTTGTGCACTGACTCTTAGCACTTCTGTTGTTTCTATTACTTGTGCAAACACTACTTCTGGAGTTCCATTCTTTTTATGCTGTAATTTTTCATTTGCATGCCGTATATTTTGAGCACACACCCCCGTAGCTCTCTCTTCCTTATTGATAATCACGTACTGGAGCTCATATCTATTTTCGAAGGTATGCCCTTTCATGTCAACTCGGATATGCCAAGCTAATGGAAGTGCCAGAGGAACATAGGTTTCGACTTATAGTTGATATCTTATTGCAGGAGACGTATTCAAGGATCTTGTGGGAAGTGCATATTATGTGGCTCCTGAAGTGTTGCGTCGAAATTATGGTGCTGAAGCTGATATTTGGAGTGCTGGGGTGATACTCTACATTTTACTCAGTGGTGTCCCGCCCTTTTGGGGAGGTACGTATTGACATGAAAAGGTTGTGTTTCTTCACATTACATGTTGATGATTGTTTCTATCTTTCTTCTCCAGCTGTTCATTTTATTCTTAAGGCATGTTTGGCAGGGCTTTTGTTTAGAAGCGCTCTCTGAAGAAGCCACTTTAGGCCTGCTTCTCTAAAAATTCTTCTAATCAAACAAAGCATTTCCAAAAAATTATCCAAACAAGTCCAAAAGCAATTTCTTAATCTTAGAAGCAGCTTTTGGCTTTTCCAAAGCCCTGCCAATCGGGTCCTTAGTTTTAGCATACTTTATGTAATTGATAAAAATAAATTCAGACTTGGTGAATTTGTTTACCTTTTCTAAAACCTCAAGATTTGAAACTTCTTCTTTTATTTGCAGAGAATGAGCAGAGTATATTTGATGCTGTTTTGCGAGGACATCTTGATTTTTCTTCTGATCCTTGGCCATTGATATCAAGTAGTGCCAAAGATCTCGTTAAGAAGATGCTACAGGCAGATCTCAGACATCGGCTTACTGCTGTAGAAGTTTTACGTATGTTTCAACCCTTTCTGGTGATAGAATCTGTATGATTCCTGTACAGTAAAATTGGAAACCAATCGACCCTCTTATATTGGCTTGACATAATTTTTGCGTATGATAAACACGCTACCATAAAATAGACTCAACTCTAGAAAAAACGAGTTACTTTTAAGTAAATTTTTGTTTGCAGATATGTTTGGACAAATTATATTTTGTGTCGATATAAGAAACTTATTTCATTTTGATCAATAAAAAATAAAATACTTATTTACCTATTGATTGAACTAGTTAAGCTTGGCCAAACATTGTCTGACAAATTGTTTCTCCCTGAACATAGGAGTTCTTTGCCATCTAGCATAATATCGTTTTCATCTTTTTCCCTCATTCTCCATGTCCTTCCTTGTGACCATTTCGTTTTGTTTTCTCCACAAACTATATGTATTCTTTACAATTGGTATTGATTTAGCTCAAGAACGCAAAATTTGATTTATTTGTTTAATATGTACAGAAATGTTTTTAAACTATTTCAGTGTGATTCAATTAATTATAAAATGAAGTTCAACTATTTAAAATTCAGAACATCCATGGATAAGAGAAGACGGTGATGCATCTGATAAGCCTCTTGACATAGCTGTCTTGACTAGAATGAAGCAGTTCCGTGCAATGAACAAGCTCAAAAAAGTGGCTCTTAAGGTGAAGTATCCATATTTTACTTGCGTTAAATGAAATTTCCAATTTCGTGATAAATTATTGTTTTCCAGCTCATGATTAATTCTGAACCTATGTGGGGGTTTCTAGGTAATTGCAGAAAATTTATCAGAAGAAGAAATTATGGGACTGAAGGAGATGTTCAAGACCATGGACACTGATAACAGTGGAACAATTACGTATGAAGAATTGAAAACTGGTTTACCAAAATTGGGTACCAAGCTTTCCGAGTCAGAAGTGAGGCAATTAATGGATGCGGTACCTTCTCTAATTTCTTTTTGGTTGCACTCATATTTCGTTTTAGCTTCAGTTGTTATCTTATCTCAATTTACTGTCAAATCTATTTCATTGTTGCACGAGTAAATAGAGAACACCGGCCTCAATCGTTACACTTTTGGCTTCAAGGCCTCACCATTGAACATAGGTTTCATTGAACTTAATCAAGTACATTATTGTCAAAATAAGTAATTTATTCATTTAAATCATTTACTTAAAACTTGTAAGTAAACTTTCTAAACTTTGCCGACATGCTCTAGTTTTTCTCAAGTCTTTTCCTACAACTATTTATCCTTCATTAGACTTAGTCCTTAATTTACCCGTTTCTCTGACCTCAATTTGAACTTTTTATCCTTCTGTACATATGATCTCGACTTCTTGGAAATTTTACTTTTGGAACCTGTGCAGAATTCACCATTAATTCGTTTCACTTTTCTCAACAATTAACAGCAACTACAAGCTATGCAAACTTCAATAGCCGCTATAGTCCTACTCTAACTATATTTTCCTTTAAGACTTTTTAGTATTATGAAGGGATATTTTATTACTTGTTTCTATTTCGTAATTAAGTTCGTGGACAATCTTTGGTAAACATTGCATTATATTCTTCCAACTTAATATTGATTCATTTTATTGAAATCCAACTTTATTTTATTTTATTTCAAAATTAGATAAGTAAATGAAATCAGTAATTACAGAGGTAAGTTGGCATCTCATAAAGCTGCACTATTAGGCTTAGATTATTATTGAAAGGTGACGTTGACCAATGGAAATTCAACATTTATCAACCCTTTGGTCCTAATAACTTGTGTTAATTAAATTTGTGCAATTAACATTATATTATTTTGTATGTAATAACTTTTCTTATAGTTTAGAAAGGATAGGTCCTGAGAAAAATTAGATAATTAACACGAGAGTTATTGAATTAATACAAAGTCAAAAGTAGAGTAAGATTAATGTTTTTATGTAGTTCAACCAAACTCAGTTTTTCCTGAAAATTCAAACATTGTACATATTGAAAACCAACCTAAAATTCAGATGAGAGCATGTTTGTCTAAGCTTTAAAATAGAGCTACTTTTAACTTCTGGTTTCCAAATATTTTTGGATATGTTACCCTTTTTCTTACTTTTTTAGTAAAAAAAAAAAATGTTACTTATTCTAGTACAACTCCGACCTTGGTAAAAATTAATAACTTATTTTTAATTTTTGAGAACTTATTTACTTATAAGTGAACTTTTTAAGCTTGGCCAAACATGCTCTCAACCTGCGAAGGGGTGGGTGGGTAATATTTTCCTCTGTGAGGTCATATGGATTTAGAGTGACAACCCTGCAAATATTTACTTGTTATATGCCTATTTCAGCATTATGATGATCATCTTTGATGCTAATAAATCAGTGACACCTTTTTGCTATTTCCAGGCTGACGTGGATGGAAATGGAACAATCGACTACATTGAATTTATAACTGCTACAATGCACCTGAATCGAATGGATAGAGAAGACCATTTGTTCAAAGCCTTCGAGTATTTTGACAAGGATAAGAGCGGGTAAAATGTGGTTTTCCCAAATGCCCTGTATATATATATTGCATATTATGTTGCTTTTTGATCCTTGCCTCAAATCTTAGGTACATCACGGTGGAAGAATTGGAGCATGCTCTAAAGGAATACAATATGGGGGATGCTAAAACAATTAAGGAAATCATTGCTGAAGTTGACACAGATCATGTACGGCTTCTTTCTCTTTTCTCATATGAGCTGGATATCCGTTATCTTATAAATTGTTTTTGATTCATTACGGATCTTGCCTATGCTCTTGGCTTACACTTTTTGAGTTATTTTCTAAATAATAACCATCTTTACTTAAAATTAAGAAAAAGTAACATTTAGTTTGGAACCAAAGAGTTACTTAAAAGTGACCTTTACCTTTTTTAGCATAACCAGACACGATTGACAAAATGACTTTGTTTCTCTCGAGTGTTGGATTTTGTTTGAGCACAAAAGTTATCGGTCTCTCCCCTGTAATTCCAAGAAACTGGATTTGATTTGTTATTTATTATTCAATTTCTCTTGAAATATTTCGTGTGATTCGAAACAAAAAGGGAGGAATACTTACACAACCCCTCGTTTTAGGAAATTATGCTTCACTAGAGGTGTTTGGGCTTTATTGAGTTACGATTCTTCTCATGTATTGCTTGGTTGTATGTATAATGTATTGCTTTTTCAATGGCAGGATGGAAAGATAAACTACGATGAGTTTGTAGCAATGATGAGAAAAGGTGGCCCGGAGTTGGCCCCAAGACGCCGAAAATAAAAGCACAACGTGATTGATTATCCGATGGCACTCTTTTTATGATTGGCTGAACTTCTTGAATCTTCAAATAGAGGTGGATTTGGGTTTAGCTACATGGAGTAATTGTACAATTTTTTGTTTGCTTGTTTATCTTTACCTCATCTGGGATTGACTGTAGTTTACTCCTCAATTTACTCGTTGAGGTCGAACTTATCATACAAGCTTTTGAACAAGAAATTATACATCTGAATTCTTTTTCGAAGAAGTTTTGAACTGCTATTACGATTAAAGAAACCAGGTTCCTGCGTTATCTCATTCTTGATATTCATGCGTTTCTCCCAGAACCCTAAAACGGGCTGGGAAAAGTGTTGCTCGAAGAAGTGTACAAAATATGACTTATGAATTTATTGTTTTTAAAAGCTGAAAAAGTGTCTGAAGGTGGTTAGGATCCATAAGTTGTGGGCTCTACAGACTGAGATATATCCTCCGAGCCAAGTGGAGCGTGCATGTAGTCAGATCATTCTTCTATTTTTTACCTGGCACAGTTGGGCCAGCTCAAATTAAAGTCGTTAAACAAATAGCTAGTAAATTAAAATTGGAACTGGTGTGATTGATCCACTTTTATTATGTCAATTTTAATCACTACTGTTGGAATTATGGTTCTTATTGTACACAACAGACAAAAGAGACGGTTATTCTATCTATTTTCATCATAATGATTATTCGATATTTTTTTGTTTTTGTATCATAATTCAATCCAAATTTATCGAGTTACTCTAATCTGTAACTTCAATGAAATCGGAATAGTTCCGTATACTACTACATTAGTATGAAATCGAATCGGGTTCAAATACTGGCCGTTTTGATCATTTGGAACAACTCTATGAATTTAGTAGATCGTTTTAGGAGGCCTTAACCTAATGAATATAGATCGAACCTATCCAATTTTTACAGTATGATGGTTGGTTGTTCACGTTCTAACTGTACTTATTGTTTCAGCTATCATCAACATTAATCTCAGATCTTGTTTGTGGGTTCTTAGATGATAAGCATTGCCATTGGCTTTAATCACTTCTGATTCATTTCGAACATACTTTTTATGTTAAATATGTTACGAATCTTGGACACATTTATTTGTTAAGCAACGAAATATTGATTCAGTGGAGTAATATAGCTTTTTAATGTCATTATGAAACAATAAAAAGGCAAAAATAATAAAATGAACATAATGTCAGAAGTGGGATTTGAACCCACGCCCTCTCACGAGGACCAGAACTTGAGTCTGGCGCCTTAGACCACTCGGCCATCCTGACTGCATGCTATCGAATTGTAATTGAAAATATTAAAACTGATAAACAGTATCCCTAATTTTCTTTTAAAAAATATTGAAACCCGAAAATAAAGAATTCCAGGAATGTAGTTCGTTAAAAGTTAATAAATCTCACGAATACGATACTATTTAAAGCAACCACTATTATGTTTATGAATAATGTTACTTTGCCCGAAAATAGTGATAATGATTGACATAATAGATGTTAGCAAGATGTGATTGATTGAAAAATTTGACTTTTTTTTTTTTTAAACAGTTCAATAATAGATTGTCACGTAACATTATGTCTATGTAGCATGGTTGTATGTTTATTCCTAAATCTATGTCGTTACAAAGTGAGGGTAGAAATACGGGTAGATTAGTAGCAAGAGTATAGTGAATTAAATACGAGAAAATAACTTGAGCATCAAATTATATATAACCACATAAACATACAATCACTCACACTGAATCCACAAGAACATAAATAACGAGCTATATACTCCAAATTCATTTGGTGATAAACCCGTAATCCTAGGAGAAAATTACACGAGAGTCGAATTTGAACCTCCAAGATCATATGCTTAAGACCTTTTTTTGTCTTTTGATGGTCCTCTCGGGATCTTACTTAAAACTTTATCATCCAACACTGCATACATTTTCTTGAGCTCGGCCATTGCCTTCTCAGCAAAAGAGTCCACCTTGTCCTCGTATTTCTCATACAAGACAGGCACGGTGCACAGCAACACTGTAACTGGTTTAGTAAAACGATGAACATCCGTGTTAGAGCCTTAAAAATAAGGTAGAATGTACACGAATAACACTAAGGTACAAGTTATTACTTGTGTACACCAGCGTCAAGAAATCGCAGCAACTCCCAATCATCGACAAAACCCACAAACCCACAATCACCTTCATGTTAACAGCATAAAGAATATCAGAGTACTTATAAGTAAACCTCATGAGTTTTACCAAACATGCACATGATATGATATGATCAAGTAAATTATAGCTCCCAAATGCAAAGTAGACAAACTATTTACGGAGAGAAACTTCTTCAAATCCCTTCCTGATGCAATTTCCCTCAGAGTCGAAAATACACGGTTTATCTCGATCCTCAAACCAGATGCAAACTTCAAAACAGGCTTCTCTGGGATATTTACGTCTGGGATACGAGGTGGAGACCTAACCGGGAAGAAAACAGACAGAACGTATAATTCATACATATAGCATATGTAATTTTATAATAGATATAGTTTGAAATCAAATCGGACAGGCTTACTTGTTGATGAAGGTGGAAGCATTTGACCACAGGAACAGTATTGCTAGAGCAAGTATCAAACCATGACAGACTAAAGTGAGCAAATTGTATTCGAGAACATCAAATAGAACCCATATAGCAGTAGCCCCACCGAGCACTCCTGCCGAAACCTTCTTGTCTCTCCATAGGAACACATCAGCCGCTGACCATCAATGAAGACAACTCAAGTCAATAATTTGCATAATCGAATTTCTAAAGATCAATTTATTTTTCGTTCTTCTTTGGTTCACATAGTCAACGCCAAATTTATAGGTAATAAGACTTTAGTTGTTGCTTCTTCTTTTCATTTCTCTCTGCATATAGTTATTTATTGTAATTTGTCACAGTAAAAGATCAGGAAGTTAAAAATAGAACTCGATGAAGTCCCTATTTATCACTTTTAAGTGTATCTCCAAGAGAGACTCTACTTATAAGGAGTATGTTATGCATAATAGAGAGCATTTTTAGATTTAGAGAGTAATTTTTTATGCACTCCAACAATACTCTCTATTTTAAATCTTTATTTTATTTTTTCCTTATTGATTTATCCTTATCTCTTATTTAACATAATTTTTTTAATATGTTAATGACCAATTAATTCAAATGTGATTTTAATAATTTAAATTGTAAGAATATTGAAATTAGTAACTTATTAAATGCACTCATTGTTAATTAAGAACAAACATGCTCTTTATTTTAAAAAGTTAAAATAGAGAATTTTTTGAAGCTTATTTTTAAGCATTGACACTTTATTAGAGAGTATACAATGTTTATGAAACCTCTTGAAGATGCTCTAACGAGGTCTGGCTGAAGCTGACATAAAGGAAGGCGGGCCTAACAATCCCATCAGTTATGATAAAAGTTGATGAGGGCCTCTCTCGGCGAGAAGATCCCAACCCTCCACTTAAGTATTCTTAGAAGTCTTTAATTCTAGAATATGAATATCGTTAATGAAATATACTACTTGTACATAATGCGGTATCCATAACGGTGTTCACCTGCCTCATATGAAAAGAGATCCAATTCAAATAAATTATATTTTATTCGAAGTAGGCCCCTCCATATGCGGTAGGTAGACACTGTTATCGACACCCTAATGTATGTGTAACATCATCCTCCTTAATTCCCTAGTACCCCAAGGGCGTGAGGATCAAATCAATGTCAGTTCGCCGGATTAGGTATGGACTAAACTTTAGGTTTCCATGAGCTGGAAACAAATAATGCTCAACTTTTGTCCCCAAAAAGTCAGTAAAAGCCACTAGTTTTTTCTCCACAAAGATAACATCAATTATCCGAAAACGACATAACCTTCATATAAATTAATTAACTCCACTAATTATATTTAGTACCATCCAAATGCTTCAATGCAATCGTTTATGGCTTTAGCGTCGGAGTTTAAGAAAATGACACCAGTGGGATAACTTTTAACATAACAACCGAATTCAACACTCTCATCCACAGTCACAATCCCTCACAAAATTAAAGTATAACAAACATTATTCAATTCCATGTAGTTCCAACATTCTGATTCTTACTCTTTCTGAAAGTAAAACCTTGGTCTAAATAATTATTTCTTTTCACCAACAATTTAAAACTTACTTTATAACTTGTACGTAAATTTATAAAAATTAAAATTTTTTTAAGCTTAATCAAACATGATCATCTCAAAACCCAGCAACAGAAAATAGTTTCCATAGCTCAAAAGGACAAAAATTATATAAAAAAAAAATTCAATTTTCTTTAAAATAAGAAGCATTGAATTAATCTAAGCAAAATTATACCTTTTCCTTATACCCACAAAATTCACAAACCCAAAAAAAATAAAAAAAATAATAATATCTACATAAAATTAACTATTTTCACAAATAAACAAAAACCGAAAAATCTAAAGCTCGTTATAGAGATTATTTACATACGTTTGCCACCGCCGAGGGCTTTATGAACAGGTTTCTCTCTGCCAAAGAGGCGATAAACCTTCGACTTAATAGACGATTTCTTCTCGTCCTCATCGTCTGATGACGATGAATCAATGCCGTGAATTTTGTCAGCTATTTTCTCCATCAACGACTCCTCCTTTTTGCCCTCCTTATGATGATCAGCCATCGCAGATGATCAAATCCCTGAAAAAATCACAGAATTATAGTCACAGATAAGGTGATGTGTGTTTAATTGAGATGTTTATCGTTCAGTGTGTGTGAATGTGGAGAGTTGTGATGCAGTTTATTTAAAGGAAGAATCAATCTAGGCCATTGAAATTAGGTGGGGCTGGAATCTAGGAGTACGATTTTGCCTAGTGTGTTAGAACTTTGGTAGCCTGTTGGTCTCCCATCATGGGAGAAATTATAGATTTTAAATAGTATTTTTTTAGATTGTGTGGTTAAAATTTAAAGAAATTTTATTGATTTATATATATATATATATAATTTATTACGCTCTATTGTGTATAAAATATTTTATTGTATGAATGTGTGATGAAGAATTTTACTGTAGCAAACAATATAGCTTTTATTTGATACACATTCTCATTCTTATTCTCATTCACATTCTTCTATTCATTTTCAACGACACATTTTTCAATAAAATAATATTTTTCATCATATTAATAATTTTTCCTTCTTTTTCATCCACATATTCATCATCATATCAACCAAAAAAATACATATTTGTTAAAGGATGACAAATAGAAGCTTAATTTTCATTTTTTTTTTTGGGAAAAATTGTAGTTACAATGCCAAATATTTCACTTTTATGCAAACTTGATCCAAACATTTCATTTGTATGATCTACGATACCAAATTTTTGAAAAACTCACCCGAAATCCAAATAGATGAAAAATTGTTAGTTTGACTACTAGTTGACCAAAAGATTAATAATAATCATAATTTTGACTAATTTTTAAAGAGTTAAAATGATAACTTTATATTTTTTCAATAGAAAACACAATTATAATATTAATAATTAAATCAAAAAAATAAAAATCATAACGAAAACCTCGCCCACTCCATCCCCTTCTTCCCCAACCCCCTTATCCTAAAACCACGAGTTAAATGTTTCATTGCCCACTAAACTTTGCTCCATATCACGAGTTACTCACCGAACTTTAAAAATTGTCTCATTGGCTACCAAACTTCACACTATCCAACTTCATAACTCACCCATTTTGAAGCTGTTAAAAGATACACTCACGTGGCAAACGGGAAATCTATGTGGCCGGTTAAATACTTCCAAATGATTACTTACTCGCCAACTCAGCTCCAAATAAGCATAGCCAAACACGCCTACCTTAAGATAAAGAGAACCACGCTTTCATTTTTTCACTGAAACAACTTGTGCCCACGAGAGATTCATTCCAGAGGCAGAGAGAAACAAAATCCCCAAATCGAAAACCTAACCCCCAAATCTAGAATTTCAATTACCCAACCCTTGTTGATCACTCGACGAGCCAAATCGGAGCATGGAGAAACAATAATTTTGGGAGTATTTCATGCCATCGCCGTGCAGATGGATGCACGACACGAAGGTAAATCCCAACTTTTTTTTTTTGTATGAAGAGGTCATTTTCTAAAAGTTTTTCGGTGTATTCTATGAGTATTTTGTTGTTCCCCATGCGCATAATCTGTCTCTTCATAATGACCACTTAAGCCACTTCGACTGTCTATGTAAAAATTATGAGTTAAAGCTGATACATTGGACCTTCACTTTAGCGAGTGATGCTGAAGCTATACATTGGACCTTCATGTAGTTCATTTTGTCAATTTGCAAAATTTGTGTATGAGCATTTCGTCTTGTTCATTATGTTGTTCCATACCGTTTAGATAATTTTATTATGTGCGACTATATTGTTGTGTGTGTTAAAGTATTGTTGCTTATTGTGGGCCTGCGGCTTAATTGTATGACAGATTGCGTGGAAGGTCCGGACTTCGTAGATTCCGACCACAATTTTAAATCCAATCAAGACGACAACGAATATGATAGATACATAATCGATGTTGTACGGTGAAGCACGTTCAAGTCGGCTACAATCTGGTCTAGCAACAACGTTTTGCAGTCAGTCGTTTCAGATTCATGTTCCTACAGACGATGTGAACTTCGAAGATGCAGTCGACTTGATGGACAAGGGGGATGCGAAATCTTTCGGGCGAACCAGATGTTGATGCACCCAATTCCAAGAATATAGGCAGAAAACTGGATTTTTTGAATAGCTTTTGATTTTTGATTTTTGATATGCAACCAATCCAGTGTACTACACATGTTGCTATCCAATTATTGTTGCATATTTTCGATATTCCACTCGATCCTTTCTTGTTTGAGGCAATAGCATGTGCTGGTGTTGAAGTAGATCTTCTTCAGAAGCGACAGATCCATTACTTTGTAAAAGTTGTGTTTGCTTTACTACCTGTAATATTAATCTTATGATTTATAAGAGAATCTCTTATGCTTCTTCATATTACATGTTGTTTTATTTATAAGAAATATAACCAACAACTTTTTGATATGGCTTATGCTGAAAATTTTATTCTGGTGAGTATTATATTCTTCGTTGAACTGCAGTTTTTTTACCTATAACCATAGTTGGTTCTGGTCTCTCATTTAACCATTTACCCAGCCAGTTGGTGAAACAAAATCAATGTACAAAGATGTAGTCTTAGGAGGGCATATCTGGTTCAATTCATTGTTTCATCATCAGAAATTGTAGGGTGTGCTTCTCTCTGGACCTTCAGGAACAAGCAAAACCCTCTTCGCTAGGACACTTGCAAAGGACAGTGGGTTACCTTTTGTTTTTGCTTCTGGTGCTAAGTTTACGGATGGTCAGAAAATTGGTGCTGCAAGAATCAATGAGTTGTTCTCAATTGCAAGGAGAAATGTATGTATAGTGTTTTTTTACAGTGTAATGCTATATCTTTTCAACTCAATAAATGCCTCGAGCTTTTGCAATTAAAAACATAAAAACATTGGAAGTAAAAGCGTAGATTACAAATTATTGGGACTACAATACAATCCGAAGGTCTACGTCTACAAACATACATTTAAGTTGCAATGAATTATACAAACTAGAGAATAACATAAACGGTTAAGATTCACGGAGCTCCTCCACACTGAGCATGATTTTTTCGTTGGGCAATCCAACAAGTAGTGGCCCGACTTCCGGCAACCATGACAGATCATTTTGTTCTTAATCAGATAAATAATCAGCAATAAATCTGCACATCCAATAAAAAGGTAATTAGACCTTAATCTGCACATCCAGTAAAAGATTGGTTTGAAGAAATTAATCTGCACAATCATGCTATATAGTTGTCTCACTTATACATTGCTTGTACATACATTATCATAGAAGAATACCACTACATTACATTACACATGGACAAAAATGAGAAAAATCTAACATCATCACAGCAATTTCCACATTATCCCGATTCCTTCTGCTGCAAATTTCAGCAAAATCGATTTTCTCCAAAACAACAAATTTCTCATTTACACTCCATTATTTGGCATTTCAAATTCATTTAATAATAATAAGATACAATAAATAAACTATAGATTCAACTCAAACATTTAACTCTCGAGAGGAAGTAGTCGCACGCCAACAGAAAAAAGATTTGCAAGATTTGACTTTAACTATGCTTACTGTACTGTTCAACTACACTGCTTCGCTTGGGCTGCTTGGACAGATGGCGATGACATGAAATACTCCCAAGTTTATTGTTTCTCCACGCTCCGATTTGGCTCGTCGAGTGATCAACAAGGGTTGGGTAATTGAAATTCTGGATTTGGGGCATAGGTTTTTGATTTGGAGATTTTGCTTCTCTCTTTTGCCTCTGGAATGAATCTCCCGTGGGCACAAGTTGTTTCAGTGAAAACACGAAAGCGTGGTTCTCTTTATCTTAAGGTAGGCGTGTTTGGCTATGTTTATTTGGAGCTGAGTTGGCGAGTAAGTAACCATTTGGAAGTTTTTAACTGGCCACATAGATTTTCTGTCTGCCATGTGAGCGTGTCTTTTAACGATTTCAAATGGATGAGTGATGGAGTTGGACGGTGTGAAGTTCGGTGGCCAACGTGATAATTTTTAAAGTTCGGTGAGTAACCCGTGACATGAAGCAAAATTCAGTGGGTAATGAAACATTTAACTTTGGAGCTAACAAAAAAGAATCGTCCTTCAGACCATGGGTGGTGGCTGTGTTTGGAATTTATAAACATTTTTAACACATTGCGTTTGCATCTTATTCTTACTCTTTGTATTCTTCTATTGCAGACTGAGATGCTGAGTTCGGGAAAAATTTGAACGACAGACAAATTCAAGAATGGCAAGGGTATGGGTGAGATGCCCAAATTTATTTCTTGGCATTGTTTTACGAATTGGTGAGACGAATGATTCTAAACGAAGAAGAGTTGGGTCCTAGTTCAAGCTGTGTTTGGAATTTATAATTGATGTTCTTGTTGGAGTTTGACCCTTATGTTGTGGGCGTCGTGGCATATACTGCTCCTCATGGTGGTTTTAGGACTTAAATGTTCTATTAGCCACTAAACTTTGATACTTGTTACGGATTACTTACTCAACTTTCAAACTTGTCACATTGGCCATTGAACTTCAATCCATCCAACTACATTGGCCATCAAATGAAAAATGTTAGTGAACTTGCTCACGTAGCTGACGGAAAGGTGACATGACACGTTAAATTCAATATAATATGTCACGTCAAGACGAGTTAAATATTCCATTAGCCACTGAATTTTGATACATGTCATAAACTACTTACTCAACTTTCAAACTTGTCTCACTGACCATTGAACTTCAAACCGTCATTACGCATTACTCACCAACTGAAATCTGTTAAGTGACGTGCCTACGTGGCCGACGAAATGTCTAGCTGTCTCGTTAAATGTACCCAAGTGTTCAGTATTTTCCCAAATCACCGACCACGTTTGCCCATAAAACACGCCTTTGAATATTTAACTCATCATTCATGCATTTCTCCACCCCCAATTTCATTTCATTTCATTTCATACACACACTCAACCAAGTCCAAAACCCTAAATCTCCCAAATCGAAATCATGCCAACAATCAAAAATGGAATCCCTAAATCTAAAATCTCCTGAGCTGAAAATCAAGAATTTTACTCAACCAACGTTATTTCGCCATTTGTTGGCAGTTGAAAGATACCTATTGAACGTGAAGAACGGTTGAAATCATTAACGATCTTCTCCAAGATATGTCAAACCCTAATCTATTTAGGGTTTCATTTCCCAAATAGTATGAGAAGTATACAAGGCAGTAAAATTCTTGATTTCTAGCTCAGGAGATTTTAGATTTAGGGATTCCATTTTTGATTGTTAGCATGATTTCGATTTGGGGGATTTAGGGTTTCAGACTTGGTTGAGTGTGTGCAGAAATGAAATAAAATTGGGAATGGAGAAAGACGTGAATGATGAGTTAAATGTTCAAAGACGTGTTTTATAGGCTGACGTGGTCGGTGACTTGGGAAAACACTAAACACTTGGGCACATTTAACGGGACAACTAGACATTTCGTCGGTCACGTAGGCACATCACTTAATAGATTTCACTCGGTGTAAAGCGTAGTGACGGATTGAAGTTCAATGGCCAGTGGGACAAGTTTGAAAGTTGAGTGAGTAGTCCATGATATATATCAAAGTTCGATGCCTAATGAAACATTTAACTCAAAGTTGAGTAAGTAGTCCGTGACATATATCAAAGTTCAGCGGCTAATAGAACATTTAACTCGTCTTGATGTGACATATTGTATTGAATTTAACGTGACATGTCAACTTTTCGTAAGCCACATGAGCAAGTTCATTAACGTTTTTCATCCAATGACCAATGGAGTTGGACGGATTGAAGTTCAATGGCCAGTGGGACAAGTTTGAAAGTTGAATGAGTAGTTCGTGACATGTATCAAAATTCAGTGGCTAATGGAACATTTAACTCCACCACAGCTGACATTAGTTGCGAATTCACTTTAAAAAAATCGAATCTAGATCTTGAAACCATATCTGATTTTCAGATCTAATAACAAATTTAAAATCGCTTGGATTTTCTTGTACGATTTTGTTTTGTATTTTATTATTTCGGAAGGTGTAGATGATTGCAATGACACTAGTTTTGTGATGGTTCACGGTGGGTGTTACGACTTTTTATGGTGTCGGTGATGGTGTCCGTAAATTCATTTTTGTTTTGAAAAAGGAAAATTAATACAACTGAATTAAATTCTGTTTGAGCCCTTTTTTTTTGGCCCCCAAAATACATTTTGAAATAATATTTTGATGAAAAATATGTGATTAAAAAATAAGAAAAAAAATTTAAATTTGAGTGTAATATTATTTTATTGAATAATATGTGGTTAAAAATAAGAAAGAAAAATATATTATGAAAATAATAGGGACCAAATAAGGCATAATTACATGAATTCAAAATTTATGCGAAATTTAGTTAAATATTTTATTAGTCACTAAACTTACAACTTCATTATGCTTTACTCACTGAATTTTAAAATGCTTTTGAGGGGTCACACTAAATTTTAATACGTTACATTCCATCATTCATTCAACATTTTGTATTAGTCAAAAAATTTTAACCCTTGTTTGAGCCACATCGTGTTTTTTTTATAAAAAAAAAATAGGCATTTTGAATAGTGTATTGATGAGAAATGTGTGATTGAAAAAAAAATTGAATTTGCGTGCAATATTGTTTTATTTAAAAATGTGTTATTGGAGTGAAGTCAAATTACTGTTAAAAAATATATTTTGATGAAAACATGAGGCTCAAACAAGGGCTTAAAATGCGGGGGAATGAGTTGAGATGGCCACCCTTCACAATGTTTTTTGTGTAAATGGCCTTTGACCAAATTGTTTAAAAGAAAAGAAAATTTAATTATTTAAAATTATTAAATATCCATTTTATCCTTCATTTATAACCAAATAAATGATGAATTTGGGCCAAAATTATTTTACCCGATCCGGTCAAACCCGTTTGACCAAGTCTAAAAATTTTAAATCAAATTTTCAAGGTTCAAAGATTTGAACCTTGAATCTCTAAAGAAAAAAAGTATCATCCTCACCACTAGGACACTTAATAATGTTATTTATTTTATATATATATCTTAAAAATTAGAGTTAAATTTTCAAGATTCAAGGATTTGAACCTTGAACCTCTAAGGAAAAAAAGTACCATTTCACCACTAGGACATTTAACAATGTTATTTATTTTATTGTAATAACTTATATATATATATCTTGCAAAATTAGAATCAAATTTTCAAGATCCAAGGATTTGAACCTTCAACCTCTTTAAAAAAATGATACTTTCCTTACCACTAGGACATTGACCAATGTTGTTTATTTTATTGTAATAACCTATATATATATATATATCTTAAAAAATTATAGCCAAATTTTTATGTCCAAAGATTTGAACCTTCAACCTCTTAGAAAAATAATGATTTCCTCACCACTAGGACATTGACCAATGTTGTTTATTTTATTGTAATAACCTATATATATATATATATTAAAAAATTATAGCCAAATTTTCATGTCCAAAGATTTGAACATTCAACCTCTTAAAAAAATTATGCTTCCCTCACCACTAGAACATTGAACAATATTATTTATTTTAATTCAATAATCTATATATACTCTTATAATTTTGAATGTCTTAAAAAGTTAGAGTCAAATATTTCACTTTATTCTATATATGTATTATATATTGAAAGATTAATTTTAATTAAGATGAATTGAATGTCTAACAAAATTTATGATTTCAAAATATATAAATAGTTAGTGACATTTAACTTAAAATCTTTAATTTTATTTCAAATAATTTTTATATTTATTTATAATTTTTAAGTAATGACCAACTGATCCAATCACTAAATTTTTTGTTTTTTTCCCTTTCATCCCCTATGTAAATTTTTTTATAGCGTGCAAAATATACTTTTTATATACTCTAAAAGATATAATTGTCGTTTCATATGCTCTAAAATGATATATAACTAAAGGTCATTCCATCTATTTAAAGTATACTTTCAAAATACGAGTTATGTTATTATTTAAAATTCAACCCTTAACCCAAAACCTAAAGGTCATTCCATATATTTTAAATTTTTTTCTAGTTTTTTCGATCAAAATATTAACTTACTTTAATTAATTGGTATAAATTTTTCAAAAGTAAAAAATATTTATTTAACTATCATGATTCAGAATTTCAGATTATATAATTTAATTATAATAAAAAGATTGAATAACCGAATTTATAAATTATATAAACAATTGTTAGTTATGTAAAATTTTAAATTGACAATTGTATAATATAATTGTTCGATTAGAAACATGTTATAAAATTGTAAATAAAACTAACCATTTATTAAACAACATAACAACTTTCATATCGTTTTAGTACAAATTTGACGAGTTCGAAATCGTTTCGATTCAAATCATAACAATAACGACATAACTATCGTTTCTTTTCATAGAAAACGATAATTATATCATTCTGACTAAAAATAACAATTCGACCGTCCACAGTCACTCGCCATGCCTTTAACATACACAGGACAATCGAAAGAGATCATCAAGTGGGTTGATACCACTTGAATGGTTTAGAAAGAGCGAACTAATATACTAGTTATCAGAATAGTTCGAAAGTGGTACATAATCATAGGAACACAAATGTTTCTGTAACTTCTTTAGAGCGAGATCGAACCCACTTGATGACCTATTTCGATCACCCTAAATATGTCAGATGCATGTCTCGTGATCGTGGACGGTCGAATCATCATTTTTAACAGAAACGATATAATTATCGTTTTATATAAACTATAACGATATATAAATCGTTTTACTTAAGATTAAAACAAAAAGGATATCAATGTCGTCAAAATTGTATTGAAACGATAATGACATCGTTATGTATCAAACCCACGAAATAATATAACGACTTTCATATCGTTTTAGTACAAATTTGATGAATTTGAAATCGTTCCAATTCAAATTATAACTACAACGATATAGATGTTGTTTCTTTTAATAGAAAACGATAATTATATCGTTCTAACTAAAAACAACGATTCGATCGTCCATATTCACCCGTCATGCTTTCAACATACATAGGACGATCGAACTAGGTAATCAAACGAGTTGATACCACTCGAATGGCTTAGAAAGAGCGAACGAAGATTCTTTCTATCTTATAGTTCGAAAGTTGTACACAATCATGTTTCTTTTAAGTGGGATCGAACCCACTTGATATTGTTACAATATAAAAATTACACTGTTTTTCAAAAACTAGTATAACGAGTTTGAAATCGTTCTTCGAGCAAATAATGACTTACATATCGTTACAATAGGAAAAATTGACTTGTTCCACCATAACGACATTGAAATCGTTATCGTGCTTCGATAATGACTTCCATATCGTTACAATATAAAAACTACACTATTTTTCAAAAACTACCATAACGAGTTCAAAATCGTTCTTGGAGCAAATAACGACATACATATCGTTACCGTAAAAAAAGCGACTTTTTGAACCATAACGGCATTGATATCGTTATCGTGCTTCGATAACGAATTTCATATCGTTACAATATAAAGACTACACTGTTTTTCAAAGACTACTATAACGAGTTTGAAATCGTTCTTGAAACAAATAACGACTTACATATCGTTTCAAAAGGAAAAACTGACTTTTTGAATCATAACGGCATCTACATCGTTCCCGAAAGACATAACGACCTCCATATCGTTACAGTATAAATAATAAAGAAAACGACATTCATATCGTTTCTTTACACAGAAAACGATAAGTATATCGTTATGCGTAGTAAGGTGTTCTTGAGTATCCACGATCATTTGACATATCTTCGACATATGTATGATGATCGAAAGAGGGTATTAAGTGGGCTGATAGCACTCGAATGGCATAGAACGGGCCAACAGAGATACTTTCTTTATATCGAAATTAGTCTAATGTGTTGGACTACTATAGAAACACAAATGTTCCTCAAGTTTCTTTGGAACGTGATTAAACTCGCTCAACAACCTATTTCGGTCATCATATACATATGTCGGAGGTATATCGAATGATCGTGAATGCTCAAGAATGTCTTACTACGCATAACGATATACTTATCGTTTTCTATGTAAAAAACGATATAAATGTCGTTTTCCTTATTAATTGTACTGTAACGATATGTAAGTCGTTATTTCTTTTGGGAACGATGTAGATATCGTTATGGCTCAAAAAGTCAGTTTTTTCTATTGAAACAATATGTATGTCGTTATTTGCTCCAGAAACGATTTCAAACTCGTTATGGCAGTCTTTGAAAAACAATGTAATTTTTATATTGTAACGATATGGAAGTCATTATCTAAGGACGATAACGATTTCAATGTCGTTATGGTGGAAAAAGTCATTTTTTTCTATTATAACGATATGTAAGTCGTTATTTGCTCCAGAAACGATTTCAAACTCGTTATGGTAGTTTTTCGAAAATAGTGTAGTTTTTATATTGTAATGATATGGAAGTCGTTATCGAAGCACGTAACGATTTAAATGTCGTTATGGTGAAAAAATCACTTTTTTTTTTATTTTAACGATATGTAAGTCGTTATTTGCTCCAAGAACGATTTCAAACTCGTTATGGACGTCGTTAAAAAATAGTGTAATTTTTATATTGTAACGATATTGAGGTCGTTATCGAAGCACTATAATGATATAAATGTCGTTATGGTTCAAAAAGTCATTTTTTTTACGGTAACGATATGTATGTCGTTATTTGCTACAGGAACGATTTCGAACTTGTTATGGACGTCGTTGAAAAACAGTGTAGTTTTTATATTGTAACGATATTGAGGTCGTTATCGAAGCACTATAATGACTTAAAAGTCATTATGGTTCGAAAAGTCACTTTTTTCTACGGTAACGATATGTATGTCGTTATTTGCTCCAGGAACGATTTCGAACTCGTTATGATAGTTTTGGAAAGCCAGTGTAGTTTTTATATTGTAACGATATTGAGGTTGTTATCGAAGCACGATAACGATATCAATGCCGTTATGGTTCAAAATGTCGCTTTTTTTTATGGTAACGATATGTATGTCGTTATTTGCTCCAGGAACGATTTCGAACTCGTTATGGACGTCGTTGAAAAACAGTGTAGTTTTTATATTGTAACGATATTGAGGTCGTTATCGAAGCACTATAACGATTTAAATGTCGTTATGGTTCGAAAAGTCACTTTTTTCTACGGTAATGATATGTTTGTCGTTATTTGCTCCAGGAACGATTTCGAACTAGTTGTGGTAGTTTTGAAAAACCAGTGTAGTTTTTATATTGTAACGATATGGAAGTCGTTATCGAAGCACGATAACGATTTCAATGTCGTTATGGTGGAGAAAGTCACTTTTTTCTATTGTAACGATATGTATGTCGTTATTTCTCCAGTAACGATTTCCAACTCGTTATGGACGTCTTTGAAAAACACTGTAGTTTTTATATTGTAACGATATGGAAGTCGTTATCGAAGCACGATAACGATTCAATGTCATTATGATGGAAAAGTCATTTTTTCCTATTGTAACGATATGTATGTCGTTATTTGCTCCAATAACGATTTCTGCAATGAAAAATGACTTTAATTTTTGTTCTGATAACATAATGACTAAACAATAAAGTTATAAGTCACGATAATATGACAAATTCAAGTTTTGCTACCAACTGTTTGGTCATTACAAGTGGAGCGAACATGACCGATTTCTTACTCATCATTCACAAGTGAGGGTCTTAAAGCTCCTAACTGTAGAAGATGATGGAGCCATCGAAAGGGAGGAATTTACTAATTTGCTACCGCTTATTGGGCTCAGGTTATCCTTTGCAGCAGAAGAGACAACATTTATCTCTCGCACTAATTTGAGAACATGAAGCTTTCCCACATTACTAGTTTTTGAAACATCAAACTTCATAAGCCCACCACGAGGAGAGTGGCTAGCAGAAAGTGAAGGCGAAATCGGATGCTACTGCTGACCCCCATTCATTTTTTGTTTATCTGAAGAAGTCAAAACCAGAGGGAAAAGTTCCACATGATTAATCATATCTTCAAATTTATCCCAAAAAATAAAGAACAAGATAATAAGCTGTCCATTCATATTATGCAGAATGGCCCCAAAAGTACATAAAGTGTGATGGAGACAGTTACAAGTTTAAAATAAAGATTCGACTATGCAAAATATTGTATTGTGTTAAGTTGAGATGAAGTTTTATAAAAGTTAATAAATGTTCCATTTGTATACATTACATTGTAGTTTGGATTTAGCTAAATAATCATACGTTAAAATCATTACAATTTCCATTTTGTACACCCTCGTATTGACGTTCAACACCTCTTTGATTTTATCATATAATTCTACATATGAAATAGTTTTCGCAACAAGAATAGGCGTTATTTTTCCTTTACCATTCCTTGCATATTTCCATTTTCATACACCGTCAACCGACTGCTCATACTCAACTGGATAACAAACTGATATCCATACCATATTAGCGATATCCATAACTGTAAGTTAATATAAAAATTCATCAACTTGTCTTTATAAGTTATTCTAAAGTCATTATGAAACAAAAATCTAGTACAACACATATGCTTGAACAAAGTTGTTATGTACAAAATAGACCCAACTTACATTATCCAACTTATGGTACAACAATGAAGGAATAGCCAAACATGCATTCACCAACTTACATTTCATTTCAAACATAGTACAAAACTGATAACGATATAGAAGTCGTTATGGACTTTAGAAAACGACGTGTAAGTCGTTATGCAGATAATAAAACCAAACTTATGTTTTACGGTACCAAAATGGAAAGAATAGCCAAACATGCATTTTTCAACTTACATTTCACTTCAATTAATACAAATAACTGGTAATGAGAAAATGAGTTGAAAACTAACCCATATCAAAACTCTAATGTAATGTTAAATTGAAATCAAAATCATTGTTTACAAATAAACACCCTAAACATGTATACAATATGGAGAAATTATTGACAAAAAATAGAGAAAGAAAGTAACCCAAAAATTTAGAATTCACAACATCCTTTTCTTCTCCAATTGCTAATCACCAATGTTGCAAGATTTTACTACTCACTTCAACTAAATAAGTATTCAAAGGAAAGAGAATGTAGAGTTTATGATTTCTTTTTTAAGTAGAGAAAAATGAAAGAGAGCTCAAGAACCCACCTCTGGAACCGATTCTTGAAGAAGAAGGGTGAAATAGAAATTGAAATGAGAATTAAGGCAATAATGTCTTTTTGTATACAAGGACATTTTGGACATTAACAAATTATATTTTCCCATTTTCATATATTGAACTAAAAAACTTAGTTGGTGGTCTTTTTAAATAAAAACTTAGTTTGACTAGGCCCATTAAATGAAAACCCCTTAAAATGCTTTCATGTGGTATTTAAAATTTAATATATTACACTCCATCACTCATTCGCAATGTTTAACGAATCATTAAACTTGTGCATCTGTCATGCTTTACTCACTAAAACTTAAAATATTTTCGAGTGGTTAATGAACTTTACTCACTAAAATTGTTCAAAAATTTTAAATTTCTGAAGTACAAAATACCATGTACACTGACGTCATCATTCTTCCCTCGTGAATTACCTAATGACAACTCTAAAGTTTTTTATTATTTTGGTTAGTCTTGATTCATATCATTGACTCTAGATCAAGAATTTTATTGCATGATTGAGACATAAATTTTTTATTTATTTATTTGGATCTACGATCTTAATTGAAATAAAAATAATAATTCTCTATTTTGTTTTATCAATATAAAGGAATATTATGATCTAAATCAAAGATTATGTTAATTTGAAGTTTGTGCATTTTTTTCCCTCTTGAACGTAGCTTTTGAAGACTAGAGAAATTATATCTTCTTTATCAATATTATTATTTTCGTTTTAGATTGAGAAGCTCATTATCTAGTCAATATTTATTTCATTTGATTTTCTTGATTAGGTCGAACCTCAGAAAATTAATTTTACTTGAAAAATTATGAAATTCAGTGACTACTCGGTACCATTTTAAAGTTCTGTTTGTAAAGCGTGACTGATATATAAATTTAGTGACTAATGAAATATAATGAGTTAGTAATAACGTGTTAGTTCGATGCCCACTTGAAAAACATTTTAAAGTTCAATGACTTATGAAATATGTTGAATCAGTGATTGAGTGTAATGTGTTAAACTTTAATGACCACTTAGAAGTATTTTAAAGCTCAGTGAGTATGACATACGTATAAGTTTAGTGACTAACGGAATATATAACATTATAACTTGAATTGTAAGCTGTTAAATTGCAAAAGTGTCCCTGGACTTTGCAAGAAGTGCAACAAATTTTAGCAGTACAGTGTTCGACCTTTGGTAAAAATGTGCGATTGAGGAACTTTTGGAAGATAACAGTCCAAAAATATGCTACTTCAGTGCCTTAAACTGCCTAGTTCACTTTTCAGAAGGGTGAGTTAAATACATTATTTTCTATCAAAACAACTAAATAGGGATGGCAAAATAATCAACCCCATCCCGTAGATTTTATTATATTTTATTCAAAAATAGGGATGGAAAAAATTGGGATGGCAAAAATCGTATTTTAATATAAAAATAATAATAATATCAAAAATAAATTTATAATTAAATTCCCCATCCATCCCGCCTACCAAAAATTCTCAACTTGTCGAGGATAATAATTATTGTCCTCGACTCCCCGATCTCGTCCAACCCATTGCCAAGATGAATATAAAGAAGATAATAATTTTTTTTTTTTTTGGGATTCTACATTGTTTTCATGATTAATTGAGAAATCATTCGTTTACTCTTTGAAAAATTCAACATGTACAACATGCTAGTATAACAGACGTAGGAAAGTTCATGTTTGGCATATTAAACTATTTAAGATGATCGTGTCAATAATAAAAAGCTTAGGGGCCGATTTCCATCTAAAAAAAAAATGAGACTGAGAAACATGCCCTAAATTTATTGAAGTTGTGTGGTCTAATATTAGGAGTTAATTATTTCTTCTTAACTTGACAATTGAAAGAAAATGTTATTTCTACCATTGATAGAGACATTGACTTCATTAGAACATTTTCAAGTGATTATTTTATACTTTCTATTTTAAAGAGTCCACCCTTTAAATAATTCTCTCAATACTCTTGAAATTAATATTTTAAAATAGAGATTGAGTTTGATTATCAAATTTTGGAGAGAGATTTGGAGAGCTAGACTATTTATAATTAAATGTATTCAAAATATTTTAATTTTCAATGCTTCATATATATTGACCCAATTTAATAATATATGTAAAAAAATGTAAAGAAATAAAATTAAATGCTAAAGATAAATAGGCTGTTGGAGTATTTTAAAAAATTTACTCTAAATTTATTACTACTATGAAAATTGAACCGAACCGACCTATTCGAGCATAAAAATAGAGAATTGAACGAAGAATTGGTCCAATTTATACTTAAAACCCACGTGTATAAAAAACATTATCGTTCTTATGCAGACATTCAAGGAGCAAAATGTTTATTCCATTTTTGAGAAATCCCGATGACGAGCGACCCATTTACGGTATAGTGTTCATTCCCTAAATTTCTGGCTGAATTCATCCAATTCCATTGTGCATTCACGTAATTTCAGTGCCCAAACCCCCAATTTATGTTCATTTTAGTGTGATGCATTCATTGTTTCTTTGTTACTGGGCATATTTTTCTTAGGCGTTTCAAATCAGACCCTGAATTTTTCCCAATTTATTGCTTAATTTTGATGTGAACTTTATACTATTGCATGCAGGTGTTAATTCTCAATATTTCATTGTTGAAGTACATTATGGAGGTCAATTTTTATGATAAGACGAACAATGTAGCATATAAAGGGGGATTCGTGCTCTTCGTTGACTTCTTTCATGATAAATGGTGCACTAGAGAGAGCTTGAGTAATTCTTACATGGAACATGTGATCAAAGATTGTTGGAGTTTTACTATAAGAAGCAAAAAATGAGTTTAAGAAAGGGGTTGACAAGACTGGAGAGTGAAGAAGATATCAAGGGAATGCTTAGGGACAGAGATGGGAATCTAGATGTGACGATGTATGTGGTAGTCCCAGTGCAATCATATGCATTGTCGTTGCATCCTTGGTCTTCACAAGTTGATAAAGACCAAACACATGAAGGTTGTTATGTACCATCAGTCCCAGAACATGAAGGAGTGGAGGCTGAAGGTGATTGGTCTGACCAATTTTTGCAAGAGAATGTTGAAGAGTTCTGGTCACAGTATGAGGAAACTTTACAATACCAGAATGAGAAAGATACAAACATCAGTGATTCAAGTGCGGAAGAGGATGAAGTTGTGCTTGAAGATCAAAACCAAGAACCGGTGGGGAAAGAATAAGTTGAAGGTTTTATGGAATCCGATTATGAGAAGGAGCAGGAGCACGATCCTATAGCTATTTCTAAAACTGGGAGTCAAAGAGTTAATTTTGATTTCGGGTTTGGTTTAGGGGATACCACCAGGTTAGGGATTCCGATATCGACTATGGGATCTCCAATGATTTACAAAGCATTCGTAGTGAAGAGGAGGACGATACAACTTCAAGAAGTAGGGTTTCCAATGATGCTTTTGACACGCCCAAAAGGGGGTCAAAATAATATTCCTTACTTTTATGAAATTTGTCGTTCAAGTAGTATTGTAGTAAGTAAGTGTCATTCCCGCAGAGAATTGTTTTCAATTACGCCAATTGCAATAAGAAAGTAAAAATGTGCAAATAAGTAAATGGGGGAGGGTTTGGTTGGATTAAACTATTGATGCGATAAACTAAAAATTTAAAAGACAAAAATGACAAAGAACACAAGGAAACGAAAATGTGATCGAGGGATATTTTTTCGCCGCTAGAATGAATTTCTAATCGATATTCGCAAAGGATTTTCATTCGAAAGATTAACAACAATTCGAGAATAATCACAAACTCGATTATATCAAACTCTCCTTATATTTTAGTTGAATAAAACAAGCTCTTTACCCAACCCTATTCATTAAACAACCTAGGATAAGCTTCCTAAATTTAATTTAACAAAAGCATTCACACGAGAGAGTCGAATTGAATTAAGTACAAACACACAAGCTCGGTTTGTTAACTTAAGTGATAATCCACCTACATTTAATAGAAAATTCCTCATAATCCATAAAAGTGTAGTTGCTACTAGGTTTTGGTTAAATTAGCGATTACGTACTAAAATTTTCAAAATAACATATATTGTAAACAACTCAATCATCTAGTTGGTCCGCTAAATAACCGAGAAGAACAATAAAAATAATGAGCACAATGAATTAAACACATCAATATCAAGAACTATAAAGCAAAAATTGATTTAAAATCATTCTAGGGTTAGAAAATACCCCCAAATGACAATAGTTTTAGTTACACATGGATGATTCAAAAATAACTAACAAAATACTACAACACATAGATGAAAACGAAATTAAAGGAAAAAGAAATGCTTATTGATGAAAGGATGAATGGATGGAAGCTTCTCTATCAATGGAGTCCTTCTTCTTCTTCTTCCCCATAATCATCAATGTTGAAGGAGAGCTCCCATATCTTTTCTCTTCATTTGGTTGGCTCCCCCTCTCCTTTCTTGTCCTAGAAATGACCCCAAAATGTTGTATTTATATGTAGGAAGGAAATGAGATAAGTTGGGTAAAAAATAAGCCAAAAAGGGGTCAAAAATCGGATTTCTAGCTACTGGGCGCCGCGGCGCCTATGCCTGAAGCTTGGGCGCCGCTACAGTAGCGCCGCGGCACTACAGTAAAATAATTTTTTATTTTTATTTTTAGAATCGAAACCCAATTCCTCTTCTTTTTTGTACTTTTGAACTTTTCTTCATTTCTTCTTCCGTTTTCTTCTTCAAATTGGGATTTAGCATTGAAATACCTACAAAATAGAATAAACTATATTAGGTAGCAAAATATTAATGAAAACTCACAAATATCTAAATTTAACGGCCCAAATAAGTGCGAAAACCCGCACTTATCACACCCCAAAACTTAAATCTTTGTTAGTCCTCGAACAAAGCTATAAAAATAAATATGCAAACACACAAATAAAAATCAAAAGACAATACTATATAATAACATAAACTTCAATGTTTGATAGTTTGCCGTTTTGCTTCAATTCTCACATGCTATTAACTTATGAAATGTACACAAAAATGCTTCAACAAACGCTTTTGAACTTACACCATGCTTGACTCGTGTGTGTGTGTTGTCATTCCAATTCATCGCATTACACAAGTTGGTGGTGTTCCCGACCCTCAAAATGGTCAAATTTCCCTTTCTCGCTCGATGGTTGCGCACTCCCCCAAACTTGATATTTTCTCTCTAGCCCAAAGGTGTTCAAAAACATAGGTTTGCTCTCAAATCACTCAATCTTTCCCTCTCAGAAATTCGATTGGATTGAACCGGCAAATTAGATCATCAAGTCATGTATTAATTCACCAAAAATTTCGAGTGTTAAGACTACAAACTTTCATTAGGCAAATAACGCACAAATCACCAATCATTCAACAACATCAACAAGGATATAGCATCCATTTTCTTTTGCTTCAAATTTTTTTTTCTTTTTCCAATGTAGGTAGTTCACGCTCCTGTCCCTAAGGGTAGCCTTCTTCATTGGTAGATCGTCTCGTACACATTGGAGATACATAGGGCTAGATTACTCAACGCTGACTCACACTCCTTAAGGTGGGCAACTTTTTCCTACATAATTTTTTCTTTTCTTTTCGATTGGGATAGAAACAACATCTAACTTTCATTTGAAGTTCAAGAGCACTCTATAAAATAAATTATTTGAGCAAGAAATTAATACACTTCTAAACAATTTCCTTCACCGGCTCAATCACCCCCAAACTTATTCTCTCATAGGTAGTGATTCGAGAAATGTTAACAATATGGTCATCTGAGTTCACAACAACCTAAAGTGCAAACAACAAGTGCGTGTGATGAATTTCATGACGCAAGTGCTCCATAAAGTGTCAAACATGGAATAAGTTGATGAAAATAAACAACATATAGGATTCATGTCCACATTCCATAAACTAAAGTAATGTAACAACTAAAAGCAAAGCCGGCAAGGCTATCAAACCATCACAACAAGCATAGACCTTCACACCAAACTTATTTTGTACATAGCCCTTAAAAATAAAGCATGAAAGATTAAGGGTAAGGGATTCAAGTACTCCCCTAAGTTGGTTGTGGAGTGTAGTGAGATTCCTTGCAACTATCTCGGGTAGTATCTTCCTTTCTTGCAAATCTGCATACTTCAAGTGCTCGGGGAAAATGATGAATTCAAAAGTAGGAGCCTGCATCACCAAAGGTAGAATTTTCTCATTAGAAATTGGAATAGTAATATAGGAGAAATCATACATTGGTGGATTGCTCGGTAAGGGCTCAAGAGATGCCATGGGTTCCACAATACTCTCACAAGCTAAGTTTTCTTCTTGTATTGGTTCCTCATCAAGATCTTCCATCTTCATTTGTGCCTCATTCCAACTCTTCTCACTTCTTAGTGTCTCAACACTAACATTTTCCTCATTCGGGTTAAGTGCTTGGGAATGAAGTTCTTCCAATCTTTGAGCCTCCATTTTCTCCGCCATGCTAGCCAATTTACTAATTTGTGTCTCCAAATTCATGATTGAGGTCCTCGTCTCTTGTTGGAATTGTATATTGTTTGAGGCCAAAGACTTTACCATTTCTTCAAGGGACATATCCGAGCTTTGAGGTGGAGCTTGTTGATTGCTCGAAGCCAAGGACTCAACCATTTCCTCTAAAGACATACTAGCACTTGAAGTTTGAGTTTGTTGACTAGGTTGGAAGTATTGCCCTTGGTCTTGTTGAAATTGCATAGTCTCTTGTTGGATTTGCATCGTGTGTTGTTGCAATTGTACCGTGTTTGATGCCAAAGATTTAACCATATCCTCAAGAGACATATCTGAACTTTGAGGTTGATCTTGTTGATAGAAACCATGTGGATGATATTGTGCTTGTGGAGACGTGAAATAATTTTCTTCATAACCGAGACTAGGGTGATCACTAAATCCATAATTATACATATAGGCATATGGATCATACCCTTGTCTCGGTTGCATTTGATAGCCCCCAATGACATCCGCTCGTTCAAATGCGCTTTGTTGGCTATTCCCATGAGCCACTTGTTGTACAAGAGATGCAAGGTCGGCCAATTGACGATCAAGTTGAGAAGTGGCCTCCATCTCACAAACTTCAATACCCAACCTCTTCTCTTGCTCCTAGGTTGCAGTGTTCTTGATGTGTTCGTTTCGCTCAATCACAACCTAAGTCACAAAGAAGAAACACAAAAATAAATAAAACATAAATAAAAAGAAAATATAATACAATTGACAAATTGAAAAAATAATCCCCGGCGACATGACGCCAAAATTGACACGCCCAAAAGGGGGTTAAAATAATATTCCTTACTTTTATGAAATTTGTCGTTCAAGTAGTATTGTAGTAAGTAAGGGTCATTCCCGCAGAGAATTGTTTTCAATTACGCCAATTACAATAAGAAAGTAAAAATGTGCAAATAAGTAAATGGGGGGAGGGTTTGGTTGGATTAAACTAATGAAGCGATAAACTAAAAATTTAAAAGACAAAAATGACAAAGAACACAAAGAAACGAAAATGTGATCGAGGGATATTTTTTCGCCGCTAGAATGAATTTCTAATCGATATTCGCAAAGGATTTTCGTTCGAAAGATTAACAACAATTCGAGAATAATCACAAGCTCGATTACCTCAAACTCTCCTTATATTTTAGTTGAATAAAACAAGCTCTTTACCCAACCCTATTCATTAAACAACCTAGGATAAGCTCCCTAGATTTAATTTAACAAAAGCATTCACACGAGAGAGTCGAATTGAATTAAGCAAAAACACACAAGCTCGTTTTGTTAACTTAAGTGATAATCCACCTACATTTAATAGAAAATTCCTCATAATCCATAAAAGTGTAGTTGCTACTAGGTTTTGGTTAAATTAGCGATTACGTACTAAAATTTTCAAAATAGCATATATTGTAAACAACTCAATCATCTAGTTGGTCCGCTAAATAACTGAGAAGGACAATAAAAACAATGAGCACAATGAATTAAACACATCAATCTCAAGAACTATAAAACACAAATTGATTTAAAATCATTCTAGGGTTAGAAAATACCCCCAAATGACAATAGTTTTAGTTACACATGGATGATTCAAAAATAACTAACAAAATACTACAACACATAGATGAAAACGAAATTAAAGGAAAAATAAAGGTTTATTGATGAAAGGATGAATGGATGGAAGCTTCTCTATCAATGGAGTCATTCTTCTTCTTCTTCCCCATAATCATCAAAGTTGAAGAAGAGCTCCCATATCTTTTCTCTTCATTTGGTTGGCTCTCCCTCTCCTTTCTTGCCCTAGAAATGGCCCCAAAATGTTGTATTTATATGTAGGAAGGAAATGAGATAAGTTGGGTCAAAAATAAGTCAAAAAGGGGTCAAAATTCGGATTTCTCACTACCGGACGCCGCGGCGCCTATGCCTGAAGCTTGGGCGCCGCTACAGTAGCACCGCGGCGCTACAGTAAAATAATTTTTTTTTTATTTTTATTTTTAGAATAAAAACTCAATTCCTCTTTTTTGTACTTTTGAAATTTTCTTCATTTTTTCTTCCGTTTTCTTCTCCAAATTGGGATTTAGCATTGAAATACCTACAAAATAGAATAAACTATATTAGGTAGCAAAATCTTAATGAAAACTCACAAATATCTAAATTTAACGGCCCAAATAAGTGCGAAAACCCGCACTTATCACTTTCAATGTGGTGACAGATATGGAGGATCCAGTGTTCAGACTAGGTAACTAGAACATATTCTCTACTTTAGTTTAAATGTATTTTTCACTTTAGTTTAATGAGGTCAGCATTCATTGATTTTTTTTATTGTGCAAGCTTAGTATTTTAGTCAAAGTCAGTATTAAAGATTGCTCTAACTGAATATTCACTTAGAAGCAATAGAGAGATTAAATTTAAAAAGGATGACGCTCTTAGATTGAGAACGAAGTGTAAAGGAGATTGTCCATGTATATTGTATGCTACCAAAAAGCATAATAAGACAAGTTTTGTGATCAATTTTTTTTTGGAAGACCATACTCGGCCTATGGTGTATAAGAACTTCAGAGTGACCTCAACCTATTTGGCAGCCAGGTATTTATCCGATTGGAGGGTTGACGCGAATATGTCAGTCAGTACATTCACTGAGAAGGTTAAACGGGATGGTTTGGGTGACATCTCAACTTGGCAAGTGTATAGAAGAAAGGAGAAGACACTTGAGAAAATTAGAGGGAGTGTGGTAGGACATTACAAAGTACTATGAGATTATTTTAAGAAGTTGAAGAGGACAAATGTTGGACTACAGCTGTAGTTGAGGGATATGTCGGAGAATTCAGACGGCTCTACATTTGCCCTGGAGCATTGAGAGATGGTTTCGTTAGGGGTTGCAGAAGAGTGATTGGAATAGATAGTTATTGTTTGAAGACCTCTGGTGGGCATTTATTGACTATCATTGGTGTTGATGCTAACAATGGTATGTAATGGTATGTATCCGGTGGCATATGCAGTTGTTGAATTGAGACTGAGGATTATTGGAGATGGTTTTTGGAGTTGTTGAAGGACGATTTGCATATACACAACATTCAACATTGGACATTCATTTCTGATAAATAAAAGGGTTTGACTAATGCACTTGAGGGACTGTTTGAGAATTCGAAGAACAGAACGTGCGTTACACATCTATACAACAATTTTAGTGTTTGTCACAAGGGATTGGCTTTGTAGAATTGTTTGTGGGGTGCAGCCAAAGCCACTATTGTATTATAGTGGCTTCTGCACATGGAGTCGGCTGCTTATGGATGGCTTGAACCATAACCAGCTTCTCATTGGAGTAAATCTCACTTCACAGAGTGGAATCAATGTGACATGCTTCTAAACAATGTGTGTGAGTCGTTTAATAGCACAATTGTGAGTGCAAGAAAAAAAACCCATATTGACCATGTTAGAGGAGATAAATGTGTATTTGATGAAGAAAATAGTAGCTCATAGGGAGGCTTGTGATTAGTGGACAGCAGCAGTAAGACCTAGAATTTAGAAGATTCTGGAAAAGAATAGTAAGCTTGCAAGGATGAAGTGGGTTGAATAAGCAGACAATAAAAAGTTTCAAGTTCGACACAATTTCGAGACCATACTACATGCTGTGGATTTATGGTAACTTGTACATGCCGTGCTTACCAGCTATCGAGAATTCCTTATTGCCATGTGATGGCCTCAGTTTTATCCAAAGGCCTTAATGTGATGGAGTTTGTAGATGACGTCTACAAGAAAGATGCATATATCAGGACATATACGCCATCAATTTCCCGCATCACAGGTCGGGACTCATGGCTTACCCCAAGCCTAAACTCTCTGGATCCACCAGTGTACACAAAGAGGGCTGGAAGGCCAAAGAAAAACAGGAGAAAAGAGGCAAATGAGGTGGCTTCTTCAAGTCAGCCTAAGAGGTCAAGAAAATCGAAGAGCAGTGTTAATACTTCATAGACAACTTTAGGAACACTAGCTAGTCAATGAAAAAGGTCGGGGTTCATAATGACGTGTACGAAATGTGGTGAACCAGGACACAATAGGAGAGGCTACAAAGGGGCACTACCTCCAGCACCTAATTAGCATTCCTCTGTCTGCCAAGTTCCCCTGCGCATTTCTTTTTGCTTTTGTTTTTGTTCCTTCATTGCACAGGTAGTGCAATGAAGTTAGTGGATATAATGTAGCACCTTAACAAACTGTTTTTGATGTATCTGAATTATTGGATAGAATTTAGCATAGTCAGTTTAGAACATATCTTTGTTACACAGTGGTTGGTTGACACTTTTGAAATGACAAGTGGTCTTTGCATTGTTATATCATATTTGTTGGTTAATTTTTTTGTTGAGATTTTGCTTAGTTAGTTGCAGAATTGTTATCTAAATTGTGTCTAAGATGCTGTGATCGAATTGGTATATTTAGAGAGTTTGTTTTGATGTGTATAAAGAGGCTGCAATAGAAGAAAACATGGTTGGTTTTTGCAAAGATTTTTTATAAGTGAGGACCTTAAGCACAAATACCTTTGAAAGACAGGGACGTTTCACGCAAAATTATTTTAAAGGTAGGGATTTTTTAGACGAAATTATTACTTCGTAGGGATTATTATCGCAATGTTAATTCGACCTTGAACTACACCAGTTTCATCTTCACCACCTGGCCAAGTAGACAATTCATCATTGAAATCTTATAGGTACTGTACAACAACAAATTGACACTTATTTTTGTCAATTCACCCCTTGGTTACAACCTTAATAAGCATGAAAATGGAAATGAATATCGTCAGTTCATCGACAATCCATTCAATATATATATCTTCATTTATTATTCTAAAGTTTTCAACAACCCACCTGACAGCAGCTATAATTTTCAAAATACAATGTTCTTCACACATTTTTCATGTGGCTGCATAGTGTTAGTTTTGGAATAACTATTTGAAGGCGGGAAGAAGTGGTATAAATGGGTTGAGACTGTTTTCCCCATGGTTTTTGAAAAGAAAACCGTATTTTTTTACTAAAGTAACTGAGAAATTGACAATCAGTCGACAAAATGACATTTTCCGCAAAGAAAGATGGAAATGACGGCATAAATGCCAAAAAAGAAAGAAAGGCGTGGACGTTTTCCACAATAAACCTTAAAGGGAGAGATGTTTTGTGCTAACTACTCTAAAATTTTAATAGGATATGTCATATATATTTTTAATTATATTATTCTCGGTTTGACCTGATTCGATCATTTGACTCTTGACCCTCTTTCTCGGGTTATTGTTCGAGTCGATTTTCAAAACATTGAAATTTATTGATACTCTCTAGATTGTAAAAATATGATATTTAAAAATAGAGAGTCTCTTAGATATTCCCTTACTATGCAAATATCTCGTGCAAATAGTGCTTATTATTGGTTGAGAATTTCATGAAAATTTTATGGTAGATTTGTGAAAACATCCTAACCTATTATTTTGGAGGACTTGATCTATTATTTCAGTCACAACTTCATAATTTTTAAAATGGGAAAATATTAGTGGAGGTCCCCAGAAGTTTGAACTCTGTAGCATCTTGATTCCCAATCTTTAAAAAGTAATATTTAAGTTGCCAATCTTTCATATTAGTAGTCATTAGGTCTCCCATTGGAGAGTTTTAGTATTGTGTTTAATTAACAGGCTAAAGGTTTATTAAAAAAAAAGTATTAATCTTATCAATAAATAAATAAAAAATGGAACAAAAAAGAGAGGAAATTCTTCTTCTTCTCCCATCCGCCCACCCTCCCATCACTTTGACATGGACTAGGGGATGAAGAATTTTTTCCTTCTTTGTTTTTATTTAACATTTTGTTTATTTAAGAGTTTGTCCACTAAGAACCTAAGTGCTACTAAAATGAAAATAGGGATGTAAATGCTCCATTTTGATGAATCCAGACCAAAGGCAACAAAAACCATAGTTTGGGGGACCTTCACTATTATTTTTCCTTTTTGAACTAAGACAAGTTTTTACAATGATTACACGATAATTTTACTATATGTGTGAGCTGTGAGCTTGTTATTAAAGACTGGTTCTATGACTATAAGTACAATATAAGGATGAGTATTAACTAGCCTTCTTTTTACGGTAATCTAGGTTTTATAGTTTGATTTTGATTCACAGGTTTGACTTCAACTGTATCATGCTTTTACTTTTTATCGTTGATTTTAATGCTTTTAATTACTTGAATATTAGTTAAATGAATTGTGAAATGTAATTAGATGAAGTTTATGAGTTTATACAAATACATTGAACACCATAAATTTGGATAAAAGACATATTCTTATAGTTTGTTTAATCGTGTGTCAATTTCCTAGCTTTTAATGCAATTTTATTCATCTTAGTTTCACTTAGAGATATAATTAATTCATGTTTAAAAGTTTCCTCAATAGAGATTGACAAATAAAATAGGAGAATTCAATCAATTCCGTGATTATATATTAAGTGTGATCATGTGTCCTAACATCGTCAAGTCTACTTGTTAATTTACATTTGAGTCAAGATTTTTAGATTGCGTGGACTTGTTAGGCTTAATAACAAGTTTACTACGTCCACGTATTGGGCCTGCTTGAGAGTCCTAAATTTCATGTTCAAGTATCTAAGAGAAATTGACTGAAATGCTCCTAAAGGAGGGCAAGTTGCCGATCAACCACTATTTTTGGATACTATTATTTACATTCACAATTTTTATATATGCATTCCATTCCATATACATCCCTATTAAAATTTTTAAAAAAATTACGATTTTCATCAACGTCAAATTTCAATAATATCCTTATTAAATTCATTCATTTAAACATTATAGATCTATAGAAATTTTATATATTCATCTCACTATAAATACATTCCTAATACAATTTCGAAAATCACTATATTCATTCAATCACTATCAACATTTAATCCGGTTCTTACTTTTCATTCTCTATATTATCATGTCGGTACTTTAATATTTAGTTATAAAAGTTAACAAATCTTTTTTCTTGAATTCATAAGATTCTCTCAAGAGTATACTGCTCACGCAACCAAACAAATTTCTCATCGAATCATATGTTAATTAATTTTTTTGCTTATAAGCTTATAATTTTGGGTTGTTTATGTTTCGGTTGCTAATCTTAAATTTGTTTCCTTTTTATAATGTAAGAATATTTGGACAGATATTGAAACTTATTTTGAAATTTCTCGCATATTTTCATTTGTTAAATCAATACTTAAAAAAAAGCATAAAAAATAAAATTCCATTTTTCATATCATGAAAGAATTATAACTCTAATAATGTGTGTTTTTTTAAAAAAAAAATTCCATTGAAGAGAATATTTTATGATTAGAGTTTTATGATTTTAATTAAAGATGATATTTTGGGGTATATTTTATGATTATTAGAATTTTATTCCGACACAAACTCTAACAGTCCGTTTGATAGCAACCAATTCCATGTAAAATATCACATCCGAGAAATTCGAATTCTACTTTGACTGTTTGATACGAAAGTGAAAATGAAGTTCGAATTTCAATGTACAACCACTTTAAGTTTGTTTTCAACCAAATTCATGGAAACTGATTTCCTATGATTTATGTGAATTTTTATTTTCCAACTTACATGGAATTAGTTTGCATTTCCACCATTGTCAATCAAACAAATCCTAAAAGAATTGGTGAAAATAAATACTAGTGGATGAATTTATAAATAAATAAATAAATATATATATATATATATATATATATATATATATATATATATGTCTATTCACGTAAATTTACATAAAATAAAATTATAATATTATTATCTTTTTAAAAATGGATGTATATATAGAAACTGTGAATGTAAATAACGGTATCTTTTGATTTTTCTCTACACTACCACGATGCATACAAGGTAACCCTCGTCGAGTCTTACCACTTGCTCGGATAAAATTATAATAAAAATGACTAATTTATCTCATGAAATATGTAGGTAATAAAACAGTAATAATTGTAAATATGTGATTAAAATTAATATTTGACTTATTAAAAATTATAAGGAACTTATTAGCCAAACAAATACTTGTCAAGGATCGAGATTATCTATATATGGGCGTTTAATATTTAAAATAATTATTTACTAAATTTAGTCGAAAGTGGAACTAAGGAGAGTGTGTTTAATTTTCTTTTAAAATTTTTATAGACTTTTTAAGTAATTGACTTATTTAAATTGTAGTGAACTTTGACTTCTTGAAGACTTTTACAGAACAGAATCAAAGAAATTCTTTTATGGACTTTGATAAACTTTTCTTTTGTAGACTTTTATAGAAGTCATTAGACATTTTATGGACTCTCATTTAAAAATAAAAATCTTAAAGTGTACATTCTTGTTTTATTATATAATTCAATATTTAATAATATTCAGAACACAAAATAATAAAATTATATTTCTCTTACCACTAAAAGTATTTTTTTAAATGAATATAAAAATATAAGTCATCTCAACTAGAAAAATAAACAACTAAATTATACAAAACAAGTTGTACCATTTCATACTTTTTATGTAAAGAAAAAAAAAATCTATAATGTTCAATATTATCAATATGTTTAAAATTATTGAAAGTTATCAAATCGAAAAAGTAACCAATAATAAAAATAAAACAGAGAAAAATTCAAAAGATTTTTTTAGTAGCAAATTGATCTTTTTCCATAAAAAAGGAAAAAATGATAAAAGAAAAAATAATAATAAAGGAGAGAAAAAAATGTGAATATTAAAAAGAGAATAATAATAATGAACGGGTCAATGAAAAAGAAAAAAAAGGTTTTTAATATATCATGGCACTAGAGTTCATAGAATGAAAGAGGAAAAACAAATAAAAAAAAAATTTAGATTGAAATACATTACTTTCTTTCTTTCTTTCTTATTATTATTATTATTATTATTATTTAATTTCATTTTTGGTGAAAATCTTTGAAAATCTTGCCGCGAATGAAAGAAAAAATGGGAGATTTTCTATTTGCACCTTCTATGTAAAGTTTAGTGCGTGGAGGATTTTATAAAAGTTATTGACATTGAATACCTCTTGACTTTTAAGATTTTAAAGGATATCGTTATTTTCATCCATCATTCTTGTATATCTATCACACTTTAAATTTATTCCTATTAAAATTTTAAAACAATACTATCTATCACATTTTAAATCAATCTTTATTAAAATTTTAAAGCAATACTATATATCTACAACACTTATATATCAAACTTTAAGTCCCTGTTTGGTGGAGATTAAAATCAAATTTTTAGTAGATTTTGATAAAAGTTGATAAAATTTGTGGTTGAAAAATTGTGGGTCCCGTAAAATATGTGGTTAAAATTAGTTGTTGATTTTTACTAATATTAAAATCTTATTTTAACTTTTACAAAACAGTGGCTAAATCTATTCCTATTACAATATACTAGAATTTTTTTTTAAAAGTACTACATTGATCCCCATTACATTTTAACATTACTCTCATTTAATTTATTCATTTAAACACTATATATTCATAAAGTTTAAGCATAAACAAATTAGTTATTAAAAAAACATATATAACATTATCCATTCTCCAAAAGCAATAAAACCAATATATTATGCTATTTACAACAAATTATATTACTTACATCTAGAAACAATTAAGGTCTAAAACAAAGTCCTCTCCCTTGTGCTAAGGGCATATAAGTATAGAATTTAGCCCCTGTTTGATGATAATTATTTTGAAAGAATAATATTTTAAATAGTGATTTTTTTTTAGATTGTGCAATTAAAAAATAAGAAAAAATTTGAAATCACATATAAAAATTTTTATTACATGAATGTGTGGTTGAAAAAGAGTGTGCGAATTAAACAATTTTATTTTAAAGGAAGACAAATAGGAGATTAATAAAAAAATTCTTGATTTTTTTTTTTTTTTTTTTTCATTTCCCCTCTTCCCATTATAGTTTGCCTAGACATACGTTGGATAAAGATTATCACTAACAAATATTAAAAAGGAATGAGAAAGAAGGAATTGTACCTAAATGGCACCAAATTTCTCGCATTCTGAACGGACGAGCTTAAATTTTTCAGCTTGACTTGAGGGATTTTTTTTTATCACTACCTGGGGACGGGGTTCCTCTTCTATGTCTGTTTGGAAGTTCGCCGAACATACAAGTTTAATGGTAGATGAAAATAATGGATAGATGTATATAAGAATGATATATGAAAATAGCCGCTCCCCATTTTATGAATTTTAATGTAATTTCAATAAATTTATATATCATACCATCAAATTTTTTAAGAATGGTGGATGAAAATAGCGAAGATAAATTTTTTAATGTAACAATAAATTTAAATATCAAACCATCAATTTTTTTACTAAATCAATAAATTTCAACGTGGATGTCACATATAAAAATGGTGGATGAAAATAGCAAATCCCTATTTAAAAGTCTTGATTCAATAACCTATGAATTTATAAAAAATTTGCTCCCTATTGCATCTCACTCACATTTAGCGTCTACTTGACAGTCGCAGTGTGAGGGTTCGATTCCTACCTTTTACAAGGTATGAAATTTGATTCTTTGTGAGCACCAATATGATAGTTCTTGTACTATGACCTGTTGAGGTACATTTAGCGATTTATCTCCTCAACAATGTTCTAGGGATGGAACAGTGGAGGACTCTCAACATTGGGGTTCAACATTTTATAAATGATTTATAAATCATTTATTTTCAATCACATTCAATGTACCACAAATATTATTCATTTATTCATAACTTTTTTATATATTTTTATAAATTAAATTGTTTATAAATTTTCCCAAACGAAGGCTTGATAGGTACCCACTTTCAACCAAAAATAAATGTAAGTATATCATTTATAATTGATTTGTTATTGGCGTAAACCTTGTTGGCACACAAATTTTGGATTTTTGAAAATTTTGTGCCGAACAAGTTAGTAAATTTTAAAATAATTAACTAACTACTCTAGATGAAGAATTGGTTTGGAAAATACCATTCTAGATTTGGTAAACTTTTGTTCAGGAATGTTGCAGAAAGAGGCGAATCCAGGGTTCGAGTTCAACTATGGCGGACCGCGAACATTAAACGCTTACTTTCAATGATCAACGTTCGTGATAGCGATGTTGTTTATTAATATTTAATTAAATAATATTTAAAAAATCGTATGAACTAGAAATAGAAGAACTAGATACACCACTAGAACTAGAATTAGATACCAACTTTCATTTCGGATAAAAAAAAATTTATTTTATAATCTACAAAATGTTCTAATTTATTTTTCAGTCAAACATGCAATAAATATTAACAAAATGTCAATTTTCAGTTTACAATTAAAATTAATTAAACGAGCATTATTATATTAACAAAGTTGAAATTATTTATGTGTTTATATCAATTTTATGTGCTTATGTGATCCTACTTTTTCGCAATTAATTTTTTGTGAATGAAAAGTGGAACATTCTATTAATTAAATAAGTTTTTTTGAAAAATTTCTTATGACACTAAGACCAATTTTTTTTTTACAAATTCATTCCCTATTAATTGACCAAACTCTCAAATCAATTTATTAGAGAAAAAAATAATCAAGAAGAGAGACAAATCACCAGTTAAAATGATTCTATTTGCATTAACATCGGTAAAATGAACATATATTATTTTGTTTCATTGAGTGTTACTGATAAGTATGTTTTTACACACTTATTAAGTACTTTTATGTAGCTTTTTATTGATGAAATTGAGTAAATTTTTATGCATGATTGTGTAATTTTTACTTTTGTAGGTTAAAATCCCGAGAATAAAGAGAACGAAGCTAAAAGGAGACAAAAAAGACTTAAAATGTACAAATTTGTGAAGTTGGGGACTAAGGTGCACAAGCCAGAAAGTTGAAGGACTTGAAGTACAATTTATCAAGGGCTTCAATGAAATAAAAGTCAAATTCTGAGGATCAAATTGCACGAGATTAAAGATGAAGGACCTGTCATGCAAATATGGAAGGGATTGTGCTGCAATATATATTTTGGATTGAGTCATGCGATCGCATGCATTGGGCAGAGATGTCAAACTAATTTTTTTGGCTCTTCTATGCGGCCGCATGGAATTCAATCATGCGGTCGCATAGTTATAAAAAATAGGGCGGTTTAAATTCTCGTCTAGATTTTGATTTTGGCCCAACTTGCATTATTTTCTTATTATTTATTGGTAAATATTTTAGGATATTTGTTTTGTGTTTTAAAATATCCCATGAAATCTATTTTATCTAATATATTTTATTTACATAACCTATGGGGTATGAGAGAATATATTCACTTCCCTTCTCCCACTTGCTAGAATATATCTTTTCTCTCTCTCTTTTTTCATTTTATTTCCTTTGTATTCTTGGCTCATTTTGGGAAGAAAATTGGAGATAGCAAGGAGATAACATCAAGAAACTCGAAAAAAACCATTGGAGGAGTGCAAACCTACACTAAAAAAGGGATTATCTACACTTTTGTATTCCTTCATTTAATTTTCTCATGTGTTGTAATGTTTTGTATAATTAAATCTCTTTGTTATCAGTTATCTATGATGAGTTAAGTAGTTTTGTGTTGAAATTTATGTAATAGCTTAACCAAAGTTTCATTCATATCTTGTTTTGTATTGAATGATGCATATCTTATAAAAAACATGGTGTTTTAATTATTGTGTTTAATTGACTATCATTTACTTGATCACTAGATGATGTGTCTAAGTGGTTGAGGTAATTATTGAGAAATTATTACACTAACTAGACCAAAATAATTAATGCCCTAAGTTGTGTGGTATACTATACTTGTTTAGGTGTATAGAGATATATATCTACCTTCGGTGACACTTTGAGTATTCTCACAACAATTTAATGCAATTGGTTAAGTGTTAATCGGCATAAAGATATCGTTGATAGGCTTAATCAATTAGGGTTAGTTTCACTTGAAAGAGGTTTTTGTCTAAAATTGGAGAATCGGGTCTTATCTTGCATTTTGATAAGATTGCATCTATGCATTGTGATTTGATATTAATGAAACGATGGTTAAGCGAAATCATAAATTCCAACCTCTTTTAAATCAAACATCCGACTACCCTTTTAAATTGTTATTTTAATCTTTAAATCGAAATCCTCTCCTTTTACTTTCAAGTATTTCCAAAGTTTCAATTGTGTGTGTCGTTCGTTAACTTAATATCAATACACTTGTAATTGGATTAAACACTCTTCGAGGGATCGACTCGAACTTAAAATGTCCATTTACTATTTAATCACGATACGTGCGCTTGCAACATAATATTTTAGCGACCAGTTACAAATCAATATTTGTCATGATGGTAAAACTGTCTACATTCTTTAGGGGACGTCTCATGTTCGAAACCACTTTGCACATATTTTTGGTAAATATTGTTGAAATTTAGAAAATGCATAACATATTGCCTATTTTGGTAAATGCTGTTGAAATTCAAAAAATAAAAATAAAAAAAATCTATTGCTAGATTTTGAAACCGGTACCTCCAATTTATAAAAGAACGCACCGACCAACTGATCTACCATGGTTGGTTGTACACAAAATGAATTATCAGATATATAATATAAATATTTTATCTATTCACAAAAAAAAAAAAAAAAAAAAAAAAAAAAATTCTTCCTCGCGAATCCAGCACGTGTGGTCGCGGGATCTCGTTGGGTGCTAGATCTACCCCTGGTTGTAGAATCGAAATTTATCTCCTAACAAAAAAAAAATACATTTTTTCCATGCCTGTATATTATTATTAAGATGGACATTCACTGTAAATTTTCTTATGTATTAGTTATTGGTTCTACTGTCAACTTTATTCTCATTTTTATCAACACATAATTTTATTAATATTTATTGAAGACAATGTAATTAATATTTATTATAACTCAAATACGAAATTAGAAAATAAAATGCATAATATATTGTTAAGTTGTGAAGCTTAACTATTGTCGATCCTAAGGGCCATTGTGAAAATCATATTATTGTAAAATTGTAATAAGGAATTGAAGTCATTATATAATTCAATTTTATCTTAATTTATCTAATAAATAGTTAACCATCTGTAGGCTTTATTATTATCATAAAAAAGAGATATATATATATATATATATATATATATATATATATATAAATATATATATGTGTGTGTGTGTGTGTGTATTAGAAAAGATAGGAGTGTGATTTTCTCTTGTAAACATTTTTCCATCATAATGAATTACTGCAACGACGAGGAGGACATAATCTCACATTGAGGCAAATATTTATAAATCTTGCATGTTCTTGAATGTTTTTTTTTTCTTTTTTCCTTTTTTTTAATTTATTGCTCTTAATGAAATAAAATTAATGTTTTTAATTCTCAACAATTGATATCAGAGCTTTTATTTTTTATCAAGAGCAATGACTAATGAAGAAGAAATGTCGCTGGTGATCTGCAAGTTTGATGGTATGAATTTGCGTTCTAGAGGATGCAGATCAAGGATTATCTATAAAGTAAAAAATTGCATAAATCTTCTTTTGAATGAAAAGCCAGAAAGAATAATGTATGCTGATTGGAAACTCCTTAATTGTCAGGTATTTAGTGTTATTTGATTGACACCGTCGATGAACATTGGTCACAATGTGGTGGCAGAGAAAACCACGGTGAATTTGATGAAGGTATTATCTGATATGTAAAAGAAGTTGTCTGTGTGTAAGAGTGTGTTTGATGGAGATTATTGGGGAAGAATGAATTTTGAAATAATGATATGATGGAAAATGTGTGGTTGAAAAAGAAGGAAAAGTTATTGATGTGATGGAAAATATTATTTTATTGAAGAATATGTGGTTGAAAATGAGTAGAATAATGAGAATGAAAATGAAAATATGGGTCAAACGGGGCCTAAATCTAATAAAAAATTATTTAATTTAAAGATAGCTAAAAGTACTCCAATAGTAGTAAATCTCAATAAATCGAATACGCTTATCAATCAGTTGGTATCAGTTGATAGTAAATTTGATGGCGAGATCTGTGCCCTAATCATATTAGTATCACTATCAAATAGTTGGGAGCCTATGAGAGCTGCGGTTAATAACTCTATAGGCAATGCAAAGCTGAAATCCAGTAATACTGTTCTTGCTAAGAAAGTCCACAGAAGAAATTCTAGAAAAGTCTCAATATCGAATTCTGCCTTGAATATCAAGATATGGGAAGGGATTTCGAGAAAATATTTAATAAATTTATTGGTGGGAAATAGAGGAATGGCTGAAACAAGTTCAAGTCTGGAAAGAATTTGGAATATTGGAATTGTGGCAAGACTGAAAGAAGAATTGCAACTTACCAAAGAAGAAGGAAAACAATAGTAAGGATAGTGCTAATGTGGTGTCTAAAGAGATACAAGATGTTCTACTCTTATCAGTTAACGGCCATATTGATTCTTGGATGATGGACTCAGGAGCTTCTTTCCATACCACTACACATCATGATAATATGAAAAACTACATTGTTGGGAATTATAGAAAGGTATAGCTTGTTACTGGAGAATCTATGGATATTGTTGGTATTGGTGATGTAAGTTTGAGAATGTCGAACGTGTCTGTATGGAAAGTTCATAAGGTGCAACGTGTACCTAAATTGGTGTAATCTGATATCAGTTGACAACTTGATAATGAAGGTCATAATGTGACTTTCGGTGGTGGTGTTTGGAAAGTTATTAAGGCAGCCATGGTTGTAGCTCAGGGAAATAAATCTAGAAACTCTTTATATCACTTCCAATTGTAGAGAAATGGCTATTGTAGAGACGTGGCTGCAGTTACTAATTTAGTTGTTAGTTCTGACTTATGGCATTGTAGGTTGGGACACACGAGTAAGATGTGAATGAAGGTTCTACAATCTAAAGGGAAGCCATCAAGGTTGAAATCCATTGAACATAGTTTGTGTGAAGGCTGTATTTTTGAAAAGCATAAAATGGTTATTTTCTCGAAGATTAGAAAGGAGCTAAAAGTTACAAAATTGGAGTTGATTCATACAGATTTATGGGGGCCTTCAACTGTTACTTGGAGATTCTAATGATTTTGTGACATTTATCGATGACTCAAGCAGGAAGGTAGAGGTATATTTTTTAAAGAATAAGTCTGATTGTTTTGATATCTTCAAGACGGAAAACGATAGTTAAAAATGTGACAAATTTTAAGTTGAAGTGTTTGCAGTTAGATAATGAGGAAGGGATGTAGATGATGATTTCAAGAAATACTGTGCTGATAATGAAATCAAGATAAAGAACATTTTAGGAATACTTCAACAAAATGGTATGGCTGAGAGGATGAATAAGACTTTAAATGAGCGTGCTTGAAGTATGAGATTACATGCTGGGTTACCAAAGATGGTTTGCGCTGAGGCTATCAGTAGTGCAACTTATGTGATTAGAAGTCCTTCAACACAATTGAACTACAGAACACTTGAAGAGGTTTAGAACTGTAAAGAGATAAAACTTTCACACCTGAAAGTGTTTGGTTGTGTTTTATATATTCACATTGATTCTACTATAAAAAGCAAGCTTGATGCTAAACAAAAAAATGTGTTTCTTAATTGGGTATGATAATAACGAGTTTGGGTATCATTTCTAGGATAATCAAACTCGGAAGGTTATCAAGAGCAAGGATATGATCTTCAATGAAAGTGTATTGTATAAGGACGGGTTGGGAAGAAACCCTAAAGACTCAACTCTTAAAGTTAAGAAATTTGATGTGATCCCATTGAAAGATCTTCTAGTGATTGAGTTAGAGAATGTTGATGGTAAAAATTGAGGAAATATAGCCCTAGAAGTACATCAAACACCCATGTGACTGAACTAAGAAGTTCCAGCAGAACTACTAGACCTCCACAAAAATATTCTCCAGCGTTTCATTATATTATATTGATTGATAGAGGTGAACCAGAAAGTTATAATGAAGCTATACAAGTTGATGAATTAATTAAGTAGGAATTAACCATGAGGGATGAGATGGACTATTATTGTCCAATCAGATATGATAATTAATAGAGTTGCTTTGTAGAATAAATGGGTTTACCGGATAAAAGAAGAACATGATGGAAGTAAGCGATATAAAGTAAGACTGTTATAAAGGGATTTTAACAGGAATAAGGCATTGACTACACTAAGATTTTCTCTTATGTGGTGAAATTAATCACAATTAGAGCGGTACTTGGATTAGTGGTAAATGACGACTTGCACCTAGAGTAGTTGAATGTAAAGACAACCTTTCTTCAAGGTGATTTGGAGGAAGAAATTTACATGATGCAACCACAAGGTTTCGAATTACAGGAAAAGAAGAAAATGGTGTACGGACTTCAAAAGAGCATATATGGTCTTAAACAAACTCCAAGATAGTTGTATAAGAAGATTGATAATTTTGTGAGTAGTAATTAGTTTAGAAGGTGTCAGGGGGATCGTTGTTGTTATATAAAGAACATTGGCAACTCCTATAGTATCTTTGTTGCTATATGTTGATGACATGTTGATTGCAGGTGCTTACAAGCAATAAATAAATAATTAAAAAAAAAAAAGAGTTTCTAAGGAGTTTGCAATGAATGACTTGGGTATTGCAAAATAAGTGCTTGGGATAAGATTTATTAGGGAAAGTGACCTCTTGAAATTATCGCAGGAAGAGTCTGTGAATAAGGTGATAAGGAGGTTCAACATGGATGATGCAAAATCGGTTAGTACTCTTTTGGCTAGGCATTTCAGGCAATCAAATGAGCAGTCGCCCTCTACAGAGCAGGAGCGAGCATACATGGCCAAGGTGCCATATGCCTCTGTTATTGATAGTTTTATGTATGTTATGGCGTGTACAAGACCGTATATAGCTCACGTAGTGGGTGTTTTAAGTAGATATATGAGCAATCTAGGCAAACACCTCACTAAGACAGTAAAAGTGGATTCTCAGATACTTGAGAGGTACTTCAAATTCAGCCTTATGTTTTAGAAAACCAGATTTGGGATTATAGGACCATGAAGACGCTGACATGATATGATATATTATGGTATGAAGAGTACTACTGGATATGTATACACTTTGGGTGGTACAACATTTAGTTGGGTATTTAAGTTGTAGGAGATAGTTTCTCTTTCCACTATTGAGATTGAGTATGTTGTTGTAATTGAAGCAAGCAAAGAGATGACATTGTTGCAATCTTTTTTGGAAGAATTAGGTCACAAGTATGGGAAGAGTGTATTGTATTGTGAAAGTCGTAGCACTATTCACTTAGCAAATGATCCTATTTATCAAACAAGGACAAATCTTATACATATTCGTTATCATTTATCAGATCGACTTTGGAGGGTGAAATATTAACACTTGATAAGATTCAGGAGAGTCAGAATCTGGCTGACATGTTGACGCAGACTGTTCCAATCGAGACACTGAATTTGTGTTCAACTTTAATTGAACTTATCTTTCAAGGAATTAGGAGTTGTTGTCGCTGCAGAGGAGTCGTTGATGATGAATTAGTCTCCAACTGAAAGATTGTTAAGTCATGGAGTCTAATTATTGTCAATTTTCTTTAAAAATCTCTTGTAATCAAACAAATTATTTTTTCAAAAAATTATCTAAATGTGCAACTTCTTAATTTTAAAAGTTGTTTTTATCTTTCCAAAAATTTTGTCAAACCAGCCATAGAATATTGACAAAATTAGGACTAAAAAAGTTTAAATTTATTTACGAGGGTGCTGGAATGAGTATTCTAATAATGACTAATTAGTATTCCAAAAAAAATAATGACTAATTAGAAAAGTTAAAAGTTAAATCTAAAAAATTGCCATTTCGGCACTTCTCAAAGTCCCTGTTCAGTATATATTATTTAAAACTCATTTCTTTTTCTTAAACTCGTTTTAAAATACACATATTTTTCACATAAACTAATTTTGCATGTGAACACATAATTTTTCTTACTTTTTAAGAGCCTGTTTGGTATTGATTTTGAAAATCAATTCTCATTTTCAACCACATTTTTCAATAAAATAATATTTTCCATCACATCAATAACTTTTTCCTTCTTTTTCAATTACACATTTCTCATCATATCACTATTCAAAAATTAATTCTTATCCCAAAAATCACTCTCAAACACCCTCTAAATATACAATCTTTAAAAAAATATTTTGCATGTAGAATTGGTCATTTCTGTCATATTTCGTTAAATCCGACCGTAAATATGATTTATTGGCGCAAAACATCCCTATCGTTTAATTTCACTGTGCAAATCATCGTTATCGTTTTAATTTTGATATTTAGACACTCAAATAATAAAAAAATTGCGTAAACAATTCTTATCGTCTATTTTCTCCATTTAAATATTATAAAATGTTTAATTTACCCTCTTCTTTAATAAAAACAAATGGAAAAGTGAAATAATTTTAAAAATTGTATCTAGACTCTAGAGTTCCAATTTTTTAAAAAGTACGGACGAAATTCACGTTAAACAATTTAAAACATTCAAATAAAAGAAACATATTATTATGTCTTTTCAATTAACCCATAAACGCGTATCCCTTACCCTCCAAAAAAAATTGTGTTTAATAAGTCGGGTCTTTATCAGTGCATGTTGCAATAAATCAGTCTATGGTTCCATTACGCTACAACCTACGGACTGACGCTCAGACTGGCACATCATGTGCTACAATGTACAATACACAGTACATAAATAATACAAACAGTAAAGCCCACCCATATTCGTGGTTAAAATAAAATAAAATAAATAAAAATCATGTGCCACAATGTACAATACACAGTACATAAATAATACAAACACTAAAGCCCACCCATAAAATAATAATAAAAATCAAGCCGTTTTTCTTAAAAATTGACTTATTTTTGAAAGGTTGAACCCCAATCTTGAGGGCCCCCATCGATTTTGTTCTAGGTCATTGTGGAGGAGGTAAATTGCAGGATGTGTCTCCCAGGAGCCAGGATGGAGAGTTTATGGATAGGCCAGAGCTATTAACCCAATGGTAACTCCCGCTTGCAACAAAGTCAATTTCCTTGTGGGAAATTGAACTCTGCACACTATCGTACTGAGTCCTAATTGTCCTTTCTTTTGCCACTGGAAAATATGCCCTTGGGGCAACAAAAAAAAAAAAAAAAAAAAAAATTTGACTTATTTTTGGCTTATATAAAAGGTGTTTGAGTTGAAGAGAAATTGGGAGGAAAAAACTTTTGCATTCTTACATGAAAAGGAGATGAATAATTGCAGTCACGCTCTTAAATTTTTGCAGTTTTTACTCTAATAATTTATTTGTTATATCCGCAATTCCAAACTTTTTCAAGTGTGTGCGATTGATGAAAAAATGGATAAAATATGTTCAAATCATCGTTAGTTGACCTAGAAAATTGATTTTGACCAATTCTAAAAGAGTAAAATGATAACTCTATATTTTTCTACTTAAACAAATAAAGTAATTAAATAAAAAAAATAAAAAAAAACTTCATCTTCTTCTTTTCCCTTCCCATCGTTTCCCATCTCCACCACCACCTTTGCCACCATAATCACCTTCACCACCACCACCACCTTCTTCCCCAACCCTTCCTTTTTCCTCATCTTCTCCCACCAAATCGAACCGAAATCGAATCTGCAATGAATCTCCCACTTTGCGCATAAGTACGTATTTGAGGGTTATTTTTATTATGATTATGGAATATAGCAACAATTTTCCCAAATATTAGTAAATAAATCATTCTCACTTTATTTTGCTTCTACGGTTCAATCGCCAAATATAGATTAATTCCCGAGTTCATTTTTATTGTCATTTTACCTTGCTACAATCTTGAGGTGTCAAAACACCACTAAATCTCGCTACAATTTTTTAGGTGTCTAAAAAATATCACATGTCAATCTAAAATTGTAATAATATATTAAGATTTATTGTAGAACATCTCAAGGGACATAAAAAACGAGACAACACATCTTACTTATAATTCTCTCCCATTTTCAAGTCTTTTTTTTTTTACTAGTGTTACAAAGATTTATAATCATCTCGTAAATAGGTTGGGCTATGATCTAAATTTACCCAAAAATAGATAGCGCGCGTGCGTTCACACATATATATAGAGGTTCAATGAGATTTACAAATCAGTTTTGCTATAGTTTGTTGATATTGTGTGATGTGATCAATATTTTTATCTTAAATTTCAACAACACATAAAATAATTAATGACGCAGATTTTGACAACAGACAGTGTGTCAACAAAGAAATGTAAAAATAGCACAATTCTTTACAAATTGATCGAGACAGGCAGACTTCGAGAATTATGGATATTTTTTTTTTTTCAACAGAATTTTTTTGAAGGTTTTGCTTATTATTATTATTTTTTACTTTTACCCTACTTAACATGACCTTACCCTATTATCCAAGTGTTGCAGTCACTAAAATTCTCTCCATCTCTATCTATAGCTTTTGGGATCTTTCCCTATACGAATGTATCTATAAAAGCGACACTCCATTTTCTGCATCTTGTAAACTGGCTCTACCAACAATGGAAGCCTTTACTTTACTCAAATTCCGCCGCGGCAGCAGCGGTACCGGTACTAGTTTCTTAACTGGCAACTTGACTTCCAAACCAAGAACAGACACCACTTCCTCCTCCGCCACCCCCTTGAAGCCGCCTTCTGCAGATACTGACGACGCCGCCGATGATGGACCATACTTTGACCTGGAATTCACCCTCCCAGATGAGGAAGAAGAAGCTAAAATCCAAGAGAATGAAGATGAATCTGAAGAATCAGAGGATGAAAATGATGATCAACAAGGAGAGTTGAAGTTTGAGCTCAGTAAGGATCAGAATGAAATTTTATCTCCTTCTGATGATCTCTTCTTCAAAGGCCATTTGCTTCCCATTGAGCCTTCAAGCATTTTGTTGAATTCTTCAGAAAATAACTCGAAATTCCCTGCGGCTTTAGTAAAATCAGCCACGAAATTTCGGGTTCTTCTTTTGAAGCTCAAGAAATCAAAATCAGAGAAAAATGAGGCTAATGGGCAAACAAAAACTCAAGAAAATGGTAAAGAAAATCAGACTAAAATACAAGGTAACAAGTTTTTCTTCGTGAAGTTTAAGGTAGAAGAAGTCCCCCTTGTCTCTTTGTTCACCAGAGATAGCAGCTCAAAGGGTAATAACAATGGCGGAGGGCAGAAAAACGAAGTGGAGGATAAGGACTCAAATGAGAAAAAATTAACTAAAGAGACTGTACAGAAGTATCTGAAAAAGGTGAAGCCTCTGTACATTCGTGTTTCAAAGCGTTATGGAGAGAAGTTGAAGATTGCTGGTCATTTAAGCTTCCCCGGAGGAGAAACCAAGGGTGATGGAGCAGCACCAATGCCGCCGTGTGCGGAAGCGGAGAAAGGAGAAGTGGCAGCATCGAGCAACGTGAAAAGCCTGAAACAAGGGAATAATCTGCAAGCTGGGCTTAAAGTTGTGCTTAAACACTTGGGAAAACCGGTCTGACTCGTCACCGGCATCGGCATCGGCATCGGCACCGGCTCCGGTGCAAGACCCACCGTCGAATATGTCGTCCAGTAGGCGAGATGATTCTCTTTTGCAGCAGCATGATGGGATTCAAGGTGCCATTTTACATTGCAAGCGATCATTCAATGCCTCCAGAGGTAACTAATTTTTTACTTTTAAAAGTAATTTTTTTTTATTTTTTTGCACTCTTGAATTTTTGTTTTTTTATTAATTTACTTCTTTTACCTTTTTTTCAGAAGTGGAACAGTTCGTTTTACCACGCTCCGCGAGTGATCCATCCCATGAGAAGTCAGTAAATTTGTCTGCAGATTGAGATGAAGGAAAGAAGAAGAGCCAGCAGCCATAATGGTAAAAAAATATTACTGTAGGTCAAAGTCAAACTACTGCTAGTAGTATGTAGAAGGATGATGTCTGGCTTTTATTTTGACTCGTTCAAACTTTGGAAATACCAAGAAATGAGTCTTCTTTATATATATATATATATATATGGCATTATCTGTTTATTTAGAGTTTGTTTGGTTTCAATTAAAATTTAATTTTAATTTAAGGTAAAATCAAATAATTAATAATAATTATATTAGGTTTCACAATTTTTTAATTATATATATTTCAAAAAAAACTTTTTTAATAATTTACTAAAAAATTTAATTTTAATCATCATCAAACATCATCTAAAAATTGGTATTAAAAGTTTATTTGAATTATTCTTGATTTAATAAAAAAGGGACAGTAATAAATTTGTCAGTAACTTATAAATGTCTTTAAAGTAGTAGACAACAAGTGATTAGACCTTATTTACCTATCTCTACTTTGATAAAGCATCTCTCTTTTGTGAAAATGAGAGAAGAATTTAGTTGGTCTGTCTCCACCTTGGAAATCTTCTTTATTTTTTTTATTTTTTTTAAAATTGTGCAATTTAATATAATCATGAAAAATAATAAAATTTTACTTAAACTTGTCACATGTACATATTACTTGTCTACTTTCAAATATTACTTTCAATTTTTTTTAATTAAAAGCATTTTCACGAATTTTTTTAAATAAAAAATAAATTTTATTTTAGAGAGCTAATATTTATAATAAGTTTCAAGAAATTCTTTATTTCAATTTATTTAGGAAGTTGGTTCCACTCTTTAAATTTGAATAGCTAAATTCTATTTATTTTTATTATTTTATAACGATTGTATTTAATAAATTACAAATTTGAATATTTTACTTATTAAATTTGTTCGAATTATATTTGAATTGATCGTATGTTGACTTATAAAAATATATTAAAATCGAATATGAGTAGAAATTGATAATTTCTTTTTACAAAAATAAAGAATCAAAATATAAAATATTGTTGAAACGTCTAAAAAAATTACTTAAACTCCGTTTGATTTTTATTAAGTGTAGAATGAGAATGAAAAATATAGTAGTTATGAGTCCACATAATAGATGGAAAACAAAAAAAATGATGACTAAATACGATCGATAAAGATGATATTTTTTATTTTTATGAATGATTAATGAAAATTAATTGGGCCGTAATTGTTTTCTATTATACATGTTTTGCTGATAAGATTTGTCTTTTGTGTCAAAAAAGAAAAAGCAAAGCCCTTAAAGCTAATCTCTTTTCTCACCCACCAAATGGACCTTTTGACCATTTGGTTCAATAAAAAACACTGCCCCTAATTTCTAGCCTTGGGATATATGATCAAGTGCATGTTTGGATAATCTTAACAAATTTACTTATAATTAAATATAAAACTAACGTTATTTGTCAATCAATTTATAAATTACTGATCTTCAACGTAACATTCATGTGACCACTTAAATAAATATTAATTTTTTTTAACACAATCTGAATGAATGCTCTTTTAACTTTTACTAAAATACTTTATAATAAAAGAAAATCTTAAAAATAATCAATCAACATGTGAAATGATTGGGTTGCTAAACCTAACCCACAACCTTCCAATTTACTCGCACATGGCTTAATTGTTTTATGGGAGATTTCAATGCTTAGGCTTCAAGAAATAAATCCTTTACTTGTCTCATTATCCCCAGCCACAAGTTACACACACATGTTTGGTGTTGTATGTGTAGCCTAAGTACGACCCGATTTTTAAAACACTCGATCACTGCTCAACACAACACGATTTATTAGAATGGCTAGGCTATGCTTGACCTACGAGTTTTAAAAAGTATAATCGGGTTCTGGCCTACATTTTCTAGAAAATTTCAATTGAATAGTCCTATAGTTTTACGTGGTATAGAGCCGATCCTGTGATTTTTGGAGTTTGAGACGAACTCCGTTAAACTAAGCCCCCCAAGGAGAGAGAACAATGTTTTCCTTTTACAGATTACAGTGTTTACTTAATAATTTTTTTTTTATTTGAGCCAAAAAAGGTCCTCTCATATTTTGGGTCTGAGGTGACGGCCTCATCTACCTCTATGCAGATCCGGCCCTGATGTGGTACACCAACTAATAGAAATGACGATTTGGGATATGTTAGAAAATAATATTAGTGAGTGAATATCGGATTTATAACTTATCGGATTGACATATACTGTATATGCAACTTACCGGATTGACGCATTCCGTATATACAACTTACCGTCTATGCTGTGAACTTAGATATCGGATTTGCACATACTGATTTTGTACATACCGTATATGCATTGAAATTAGATATTGAATTTGCACATGACATATATGCAGTGAACTTATATATCGGATTTGCAGTGAACTTATCGAATATTAGCCAAAATATATATAGCAGATTAAATTACAATAAATAGAACGAGTTAATCTAATTAACCAAAATAGAAACAGAACAAGCAATCTAAATTGCAGAATTAATAAAAGAGCGGATCTTTTAAATCGAGGCCTGCGCAAACACAGTTTCCTTAAAACATATTCGTCTCTTCACCGTAAGTGCTTGAAATTCAATTTGAGCGTCTGTTTCCCCGAATACAACGAAAAATTAGCAGTGTCTGAGCACAACAGATGCCGTTCTGACGAACTGACTTAGTATATTGAATAATATCACCACCAAGAACCGGTCAAAAAAGAAACTGTATATCTAGACAGAATATAAAATTGTGTATGCAAAGATTTCGTGTGTATGAAATGTGGAAAACGAGTTAAGTTATAGACTTGACCCCATGAATGGTGAGTAATTAGCCCATTAACTCGATGACAATAATAATTGGAGTTTCAACAGTTTAAAGACAATAACCATTGGAGTTATAACAGTTTCAGAAACTAAAAAGTCAATTGAAGAAAACAAAAAGTTTGACAAAACGTAGGCCCTCCTAAGGGGTCAATTTTTAGTCAATCCGGTCCAACATTCCTATATGTAGATCACGCTCGCACACAAGTTCAAGGTCTCAAGCCTATTTCAGTCCGTGATTTACACCCCTTCGCACCCACGTGAAGAAAGCCTATATGCTACACATGAATACACTCTTCCTAAGGGCAATCATATATAAAGTGATTTTCGCTTTCATCAACATCCTATGTGAGACATATTTAAATATAGTTTTCCCTCTAATATAAACAATTTTCAATGGTCTATTTTGAATTCCAATTTTCATTCACCCGAGTATCATTTTTGGCAAGTAAAAATATGATTTCGACGTTCTCACAGGGAGAACACAAATCAAAACCTGATCTTCCAAAATAACCAATCGGGTCCCACTCAAAATTTATGCCAAAGTCATCAACTTAACCCATTTTTCCAACATATAAACATATTCAATTTTTAATTTACTTCGATTCTATCTTTTTGAATTATTAGAGTATCGTCAATTATGATGTAAGATTGAGTGTAAATTGATATATCTAAAATTATTTTTGCATCATTATTTACAATCCAACGGATCAAAATCCACTATTTGCTTTTTGTGGAGGTAAAAGATGTAAAATTACTTAATTTTTTACATTTTTTGTTGGAAAATGTTGTTGCATTTCCTTTGTATCCCTTCATTAAATAAATTTTTGATCACTTTAAAAATCTAAATCATAATTTAAGAGTCTGTTTGTTTTCGATTAAAATCTGATTTTAATCCAAGTTAAAGTCAAACAATCAATATTAACATCTTTTATGGATCCTGTAACTTTTCAACCACACATTTCAAAAATTTCTATTATAATTTATTAAAAATTTAATTTAATCCATACTACACAGGCTCTAAATATATTTTACTCCACGAAAAAAATGGTTATTCTATGTGTACACAATGATATACACCAGTGCTCTAAAAAACTCGCATAGGCGCTGCCTAGGCACCGTCTAAGCTCGAAACTCGGACAAAACGCCCCGTTTCGTGCCTAGAAGTTTTTTTTTCCAATTCCTAAATGACCGAATTTTTTCCTTCATTTTTTTGGTTTTCCGTAAACGCACTTTATTAGTTTTTTTAAAAATATTTTATTTAACTTTAGCTTATTATTATTTAAAAATAAAAATTTCATTTGACTTTAATTTCAAGTTTTTAAAAGATTTTATCTATACAAAAGTTAAAAATGATTTTATCTAAACAGTTAAATAAGATTTAAGTTTTGGTGTTAGATACATTATGCAATTATAATCTTGAGATTCATTTTAATACAAACTTCAAAAATATGTATGAAATTCCTATAAATCTATTAAGTAGGACTTGTCTAGTTGAAAATTGAAAGTATGAGAAATATTCTAATTTTTGTATTTCCAAAACTTGAAAATTGTATAATTAACTAATAGTAGGAATTATCAAGTAAATATTATATTTTATAATTTCTAGATGTTTAATATGTATTATTTAATTATTAAATAATTTTTTAAACGATTAAAAATTTAAAATAATACTATAAATAAGAAAACACTTTTTTACGTCTAAACTTCGCCTAAACTCGCTTAAACTCGTACAACTTGAAGTTTTCTAACTACGTTTTACGCTTTTTAAAACATTAAACATTAATATACACACATACCTTTATCAAAAAAAAAAAAAAAAAAAGTTCTTAATTCAACGAGAGACGTTATTTATGTCAAATCCTGTGTGAACCCAACAATGATGGCCGTGGCATGCGTAACGCTTTTTGCTATTTGACACATAATATGTCAACACAACTTCCAAAACATTGTAGTTTGTGTAAGTTTTTGGATCTTCTGAGGTTCTTTTCATTCATACGTTACGCATGAAATATTGATATTTTTACTGTTTACAGATATTAGCTTGTTTGGTACCCATTTTGTTGGAAAAAATGAATTTTTTGGATTGATGTGATGGTGAATATGTGATTGAAAAAGAAGGAAAATTTATTGATGTAATGAAAAATATTATTTTATTGAAGAATGTGTGGTTAAAAATGAAAATAAGAATGAAAATGAGAATGAGAATGAGTACCAAACAGGGCAATAAATAAATTCTTTATATCTTCTCGAAGTGGAACCCACTTCAAAGATTGATACATGGACTTGTACCATAACTCCAAATTATTGACATTGAGACATTAAGCCCCGTTTGGAAAAGATTTCAATAAAAAAAATTGTAAAAAATTATCTTTTATAGAATGAACGATTAAAAAGTAGAGAGAATTATTTTTTTTTAAGAATGTACAACTGAAAAATAATAAATTTATGAAAATGGAATGTCAAATAAAGGCTAAATTGAAAGCATGTTATTTAACTCGACTTCGAAAACCTTATCAAGTCGACCTAGCAATCCAAGTCGATCGAAGGTGAGCTTTTGTTGTTGGAATAACAGGATATTTATAATAAGATTGTCTTACATTGCTAAGACTAGTACGAAAGCCAGTATGACCACGGATTGGAACAAAGCGAATGCATCAGCATATGATTAGCATTTGTTGACACGGCTTTTTTCTTGATATGAAAACAAGGCTTTGGAAGTATGAAAGATGTGTAAAAATCAGGTCCAATTATGCTTATCTGGTAATGGGGAGGAAGAAACTCTGGTGTAGGGAGTGGGATTTTGTGGGTTTTAGAAACAATGAAACATTGTGCTTGTGGGTGTCTCAATCTGTGAAGTTGTGATTATCTCAGCATAGCGTATGAACAAAATTTCATAAGAAAATTCCATATACTAGAACAAATTACGTTTCCGAAGTTGAGACAGATAGATGAATATAGCATAATACAACCGTTAAGTTGAGGAAACCAAACGCACAATGTTTACTTTAATTCACAACTTGACAAAGCACTCAGTCATGATTCTGCAGCAAACAGAAATTTAAAGCACAGAAATTGAACAAAGAGTCACCATTCACACAAAACTCAGTACTACCATTTCTTCAGCTCCATGCCATCAGGTGGGCTACCCACCACTTCTTTTGAACCAACATCTTTCCAGTCTGTCGACAGGACAGTGCCGTTCGACTCAATCTACAGGAAAACAACATTCCTCCATCAGCATTGATCAATTTAAAGAACATCAGAGTACATTTGGCTAAGCAGCTAATATTTAATTGTTTCTAAACACATTTGTATAAGCTCAATTTGAAAGTAACTCTTACCAAGAAAAAATATTACTTCAAAACTTTCTTGCAACAAACATGCTCTTTGTCAAGTACGTACATATACAAGTTTGCATCAATCTTATTTTAAGGTGGTGTTGGCAGATCTGGATTGATTTAGTCAAAAAGGGATTCAAATTTGAGTCCCACATATCTAGGAATTAGTTTTAATTGGTTCCTATTTTGCCTACAAATTTGAATCTTCCTATCGTATTTTTGATTTTATTAGTTTTGGATTTTGCATAATTTTCCTATAAATGTAACACAATATACAATGCAATAAATCATTAGATATTAATTCCCAAAACCTTCATGTTATCAAAGCTAGGCTAGAATCTTTGTTTTTCAAAAACTTTTAAGATGCACCCAAAAAAAAGTTCAGGCTTAATTGCCTAGAAAAACTTCGACCTTAAGTCAACCAAAATCATTTCGAGTCCTTAATCGCCCAGAATTATAGTTTTAGTTTCCCATTAGCGTTAATTGCTAATCTCCCTTTAACCTAATTTTTTTTTTTCAATCTCATCTCCCAAAGGTCACTATGTCCAGAGTGTCAGAAACGTCGAAGGCAGAAACAACTGAAGCGACTGCAGTGGCTGGAATCCATTCGAATGAACTTTGGTGTAGTTCAAGTTGCTCATTGTTTAAATGACAACTATATGATTTGATCTCAGGTTGTCCGAACAAAATAAAAGGAAAATATTTCATCATTTGATCAAATCGCTACCAAGCACTAATGATTTGCGGTTTGAAGCATGGGATATTGACGACTCATTGATGATGTCATGGCTGTGGGACCCTATGCAACCAGAAATAAGGGAACTATATGTTTTTAACAGCAGCTAAGAAAATTTGGGACAGTGAAGAAAACATATTCTAAGGTAAATGATGCAGCACTAGTCTTTGAAATTAAGACATTCATTCGACCAAAAAAGGAACACCGTTCGTCATAGATTATTATAATATCTTGACTGCTTTGTGGCTTGAACTCAATTACTATCATAATATTACAATAAAGTGCAGTGAAGTTGCTGCTGCTTATTAAGGTTTATTGAAGGAGAAATGTTGTATTAAGTTCTTGGCTGGTCTTAAATATGGAGTATGATCAAGTTCGTGTTCAGATTCTAGGAAAAGAGGAGCTGCAATCACTCAATAAAGCTTTTGCCATCATCAGAGGAGAAGAAAGAGATCTGTTATGCTAGAATCTCATAAGACAGAAGGCTAAACCATTTTATCTACAAATAACAACATGGATAGCTTCACCAACAATTAGACATCAAGACAGAATAGCCTAAAGTCTTTAAAAGACAATGATGATTTATGGCGCAATCACCGTAAAAAAATGGACGCACACAAAGGAGACATGCTGGAAATTGAAAGGAAAGCCACCATTTGGTTGAAATAACAACACATATCAGCCAAATCACTCAAATAAAAAACCATGGGATTGGCAAGGTAATGTTGCTGTAGTAGAAGGAATGACAAAGCAAAATGATCAGTTGGAGATCAATACACTCAACAAAGAAGAGGTAGACAAGATTTGAAGCTTTCTTACTACCATTGCTAAACCTGTTGGATCATGTTCCTCGGCACAAACCAGTAAATACCGAGCTCAAGCATTCAATGTTGCACAGGATCATAACCATATTAAAGCTTGGGTGATAGATTCAAGTGCTACTGATTATACGACACACTCATCCCATCACTTGTCCACATATACTCCATGTGGAGGGCATCAGAACAAGTCACAGATGGTACTCTAGCTGCAATAGCAGGACACATACTATCTCTATAACTATATCTCTTACTTTGGAATCAGTCCTTCATGTGCCTAAGTTGTCCATAAATCAGTTATCTATTCCTAAATTAACTAGAGTTTTGAAGTGTAAGGTGGTGTTTTCAGCTAACAAATGTATTTTTCGAGAGCTCGCTATGAGGACGATTGGGCTTGTTAAGGAAAATGAGGGGTAGCACTTGCTCGAACTCAGGTACGGGGTATCCGGTATGGATACGTATCTAAGTGCCGGATTTTTTATTTTCTAAAATGTAGGATACAAGAACATAACTAAAAATAGTCTAAATTTCGAACACAGGTAAGTGAGTACATATTTCAAACTTCAATTTTTTCACCGACTCAAGAAGTCATTTTAAATAGACTAAAATCAATTGTTACAAAGAAGGAAATGGGTATTGAATAAGGGGGTAAAAACGAATAAAATAGAATTTTGAAGTTTAATTTTCAATTATGGGAAGTTAATTATTAAATATTATATAAAATATAAAGTGAGGGACTTGATTGCAATTTGGACTTAGTGAAGTACTAAGTAGCACTATATGAAACTCATTTTCATTTTATACAAACAAAGCCCTAAACCAACGATACAGAGGAGAGAAGGAAAAAAAAGTAAAGGGAAAGAAAAATGAAAAATCTAGCACTTCTACCCTCTCGGAGGAGGCACAAGGTTTATAGAAAGTAGAAACGGAAAGAAAAAGAAAATAAAAAAAGAAAGAAGTAAAAAAGGCGAGGTGTCCGATTGAAACTTGGAGGATCCTATACATATCCCATACCCATACCCATACCCATACCCGTGTTGTGTAGTGTCCAACATGGGTACTCCGATTATTGCAAAGAGTCCAAGCATCAAATCTTTTTGGATACTAGCAGTGGCAAAATGGGAATCTCAGTACATGTATCTTATCTGTCCGAATAGATATCATTCAATAAATAAAAAATTTGGCTTCATCACTTTAGAATAGGACATCATTCTTTTGATGTACTCAAAAACAGGTATCCTCATTTCATTTGTTTACAAAAGTTGATGAATATGATTTTTTATGTGAAACCTGTCAGTTTACTAAACAGTAAACATCAACAATCTACTTTTCCTTCAATAAATATTAGATCCTTGTGTCATTTCTCTATTATTTGTTTAGGGTCCATATAGAATTGCAAATCTTAATGGTGCTCGCTAGTTTATTATCTTTGTTGATGATTATACTAGGGTTACTTGGTCATTTTTTATGAAAAATAAATCTGATTCGAGTACAATTGTTCCCAATTTTCTAAAAATGATTTAGAATCAATTTAACGCTAATGTGAGAATGATGAAGCCAGACAATGAAGGAATACTTCAATCAAATCTTGTCTCCAATCCTACGAAAAGGTATTATCCATGAGTCCTCATGCCTTGACACATCTCAACAAAATGAATTAGCTGAAAGGCAAAATCGCCACTTATTTCATATAACTTGAGCCTTACTATTCGAGAGAAAAATTCCTAAAAACTATTGGGGATGAGTCATTTTAAAAGCCACCTATCTCTCAAACAGAGTTAGTTCTCGAATTCTGCAATACAAGACTCCTCTTCATGTTCTTTCCATAACTCTTTCCTCATATTATAGCATCCACACACTACCACCAAAAATTTTTGGATGTGTTTCATAACTCCCATGTTCATTCGAATTATCAAAGTAAGTTGGATCCTAGAGCCCTTTTATTGGATATCCTCCGAATTAAAAAGGGTATAAATGTGAGTTGGATCCTAGAGCCCTTAAAAGTGTCTTTATTGTATATCCTCCCAATTAAAAAGGGTATAAATGTTAACTCCACTAAAAAGTAATTTGTTACTAAGGATGTTACATTTGCTAATAAAGTGCATTTTTAGCCATCTTCTCTCGAGGAAGAAGACGAGATGATTGAGATGGTGGTTGAAAAATTTCCTGAGTATCCCGAGTGCCCTACCAACTTACAGCCAACTGAATCATTTAATTTCGAACCTGGTCAACCTTTAGTCACTAATGAGCAACCAGAAAATCAAACTGTTTCTCAGCCAATATTAGCCAACAAAGAGCCACCACCTTATTCGAGTCTTTTTTAGTCTGTTAATGAGAAACTAGGAAACACAATTCCTAGTTTGCCAACGCAGGTTTATTCAAAAAGGAAAGCTAATCCCAAACCAATGCTAGTTCAACTTTCTGATCCTATAGCACTTAATGAAGAGCTATGTAGTGACTCAACAGATCTTGAACTTTCCATTGCTGTCCGAAAAGGAACTCAATGTAGAGGAAACTTGGCAGCAAGAAGTGGAAAAAGGCAATGGAGGAGGAAATGGAATCCCTTGAAAGGAATGAAAATTGAGAGATTATGGAACTGCCAAAAGGGAAGAAAACCATTTACTGTAAATGGGTGTATACAATAAATATAAAGCGGATGGCTCCTTGGAGAGATATAAAGCGAGGCTTGTGACTAAAGAATATACTTAGACGTATGGAGTGGATTATCAAGAAACATTTGCTCCTATAGCTAAGATGAACAAAATCAGTATTCTTGTATCATTAGCAACAAACTTTCAATGATCACTAGCAACAATTCAATGATGCACAACTAAAGAAGACTTTACATGGGAAGCAGCCTCCACGAGCATGGTTTGATAGATTTAATCAGACAACGAAAATGCAATTCAAATAATCCAAAGGAGATCACACCCTCTTTATAAAAAGATTTAGTCATGATAAAACCACAATTTTAATTGTACATGTTCAAGATACCAGCGTAGCATGAAATGATCTTGAGGAGACTGGGAAACTTGGGAAGAGATAAACAAATGATTTTTAGATTAAAGAATTGGGAAGACTGATATTTTTTGAGGACAAACGTGGTACATTCTAAAGAAGGCATATTTATTTTTCAACAAAAATGTCTTAAATTTACTGAAAGAAATGGGGACGCTAGGATGTAGGCAATCTGAAACTCTTATTGAACAATCTCATTAACTAGGAGAGAAGTTAGAAGATACAATGGAGGATAGGGGGAGATATCAATAATTAGTTGGAAGATTGATTTATTTGTCACGCCCGTCCTGATATAGCTTACACAGTGAGTGTAGCAAGTCAATTTATGCACTCACCAAGGAAGCAACATCTATAAGTTGTCATCAAAGTACTTGAAAGGCATACCTGTAAAGGGAATACTATACAAGAGGGCATCACTTAATCTTGAAGCATACATTGATGGAGATTGAGAATGATCAGTTGTGGATCGTAGATGAACATCAAGGTATTGCACATTATAGGGAGGAAACCTTGCATCTTGGAGTAAAAAAGACAATAGTGGCAAGATCAAGTGTAAAAGCGGAGTTTCTTAGGTGTTTGTAAGCTTCTTTGGATGAAGATCATTTTAGATGATTTAGGGATTGTTTGGTAGGAAAGTATGAAGCTTTACTCTGATAACAAATCAGCTATTAACATAGCACATGAATTGACTGTCACTTCTTTAAAGAAAAGTATGGAGTTCTATGTATGCCTTATATTTAGACCGAGGAGCAGTTGCGGATGTACTTGCAGAAGAACTGCCAAGTACTTCTCTACCCCAGCTCTAGACTAGCTAGGAAGAAGAATATTCACATTCTAGCTTGAGAGTGTGTTGACAGATCCGGATTAATTTAGTCAAAAAAGGGATTAAATTTGAATCCCACATATCCAGTAGTTAGTTTAATTAGTTCTTAGTTTGCTGCTAAATCTGAATCTTCCAACTGTATTTTTTATTTTATTAGTTCGCAGAATTATGTATAGTTTTCCTATAAATATAATACAATTATGAAATAAATGATTAGAGATTAATTCCAAAACCTTCAAGTGTCTTGTGACTTTTTTGTTATAAACTGGGGGGAGGAAAATTAGATTTAAGAAAGAATCTTACAAAAGATTTATTCATGGCTCTTCTCATGTCTTCGTCGGCATTTTTGTATATGTCCCCGAAAAATTTGTTCAATGCTGCATCTCCATCTAGTTTCTCTTCTTTTTCCTGGAATTTAAAGAATACATCAAGTAATTGCAGTGTCAAACCAAAACAATGCAGACATATGTTATAAATCTAAAGCATAATAGTCAATTTTTTTATAATTCTTAATTATAGATGGGTTCATTGAAAGACCTCTTTCTTCACTTGGGCCTCCAATTTGTCCCAATCTACTCTTTTGGGCTTTGAAGATGGATACGTTGGCCTATAAGATTCTGAAACAAAGTTCATAAAAGAACAAATGAGACACTAATTAACGAAGACATATTTAAAAGACATATCTGCACTCTTTTGGTTTGACACTGAAACACTGATGAGAAAAAGTAACTTTTTCTTAAAAGAAATAAACAAAGTTTAACAGATGTTCTTAAAAGTAACTTTTTGGCCCCTTTTTTAGGCTTAACCACATACTTACATCAATGCTGAGAAGTTGCAAAACATGTTCTCGATGAACCATACAGTTTAATTATCTTTAGTGAAAATTTTAACAGATAAATGGCAATACGATTCACCAGTGGTTGAAGTTATCTTTTGTGGGACAACTGCTGCTGTTGTGTACTCAAGAGATGTCCAGTTAATTGGTTCTGCTTTTGCAAGGCGTATTTCGATTTTGGTCAATAACACTTCATATCTGCATTTATCAGGTACAATCTGTCTTGCAGGCAACAAGAAAGTTGGTAAGTAATGAACATTATTATATAGCTCTATGCAAATTTTTGCATCAGTACCTTTCCAAATAGTCGTGGCTGAAAGCGGTAAACATCTTCACCGGGTACATCAATGGTAACACTTAACTGTTAAGAGAACACACCAATTTAGCTTACATTTCATACTGAGAGTAAAAAATCCATAAATCTCCAATAGACACGAGCCTAGTTTTCGAGGGTTACAAGTGCTTGTTTGAGAAACCTAATAGTCACATTGTAATTTAAAGGTCAAAGTCAAAATTTAATTTTAACCACACATTTTGTCGGACCCACGACTAGTATCACTTATCTACCACTCATTTGTATCACATTATAATTTCAGCAACTTAAAAAAAAAATCAAACAAGCACTAAATTAAATAAGAAAAAAGCTGTATGAACATGCAAAACTTGAGAAAAGCATAGGCATGATTAACTCACTATCTGCTCCCCAAAGTCAATGGTGACATTGTTAGCAGGTACACCCTTGGCAAAAATAGTCACAACCACCTCCTCTGATTTTTGATAGAATGCATGCCTGTTAAGCACAATGTCCCACTAAACTTCATTATGCTAGAAGTTAGTAAAAAGATAGATTGCAAACATGGCAAAATATTGGAAAGTTACCCAAAACCCAAAAATAAAGGGCGAGGCAATCAAATACCCACACCAAATCCAAGTAATAACACAGCATTTCACACTACCGCCAGCAACAAAAGCATGATCATACCAAAGGAAGGTTTGATTTTCTGAGTAATTCTTCTTTAATTTGTTATTTTCTTCTTCTGCATGTGTATTTTTGGGAGGGGTGGGGGAGTGAGAGACGTGATTGCTAAGAACATCTCCAAAAGGCTCTTTATTTTTAAAGAACACCTTCTCCATAATAGAGAACATTTTTAAATTTTTAGAGTAAAATTTTCACACACTCCAACAAACTCTTCAATTTACTTTTTCCAACGATCATTTATTGTTTTCTCTCATTTTTTGAATTAATATATATATTGAAGACTTTAAAAAAGTAGAAGTAGAAATATGTTTAGATTTTGTTGAAATTGAAAGAATATATGATTTATTAGTAACATAACAAGACATAGAAAATATGATAAGTAAATTAGAAAAATTAGAAATTTTAGGAAAAAATGTTTTAAAAGAGGGGGGATCCTGGAAATAGGGTTAGTATTTCAAGGATTATATAGCTGTTGAAGGAGGCGGTTGAAAATCACAATATAAAATTCCTACTCAGTACTCTTCTTAACTATAATCTCTAGTTCTTTTGACAAAATAATACCCTTTTTTTTTCTTTTTTTTTTAAAACAATATCACATTCAAAGATAGCAAGAGAAATTTTTTGATATTATATGAATGTCAGGGGTTGTATTCGGCATTTCATATAACACTTTCAAAATTTTTCAAAAACTTTTCTCTGAAATGATTAAAACATGCCATTTGAGATATATAAACTTGGGCTTAACTCCATTCTTGCAAGGACACCACTAACACTTCCTTAACAAGAATTCTTAAAACAGTGATCCCTTTCCCTTTTCTATGCGCTTTTCTAGCCTCTCCACTGGACCTTTACGCTTTGAAGGGTCACTCAGAGCTTATTTTAAAAACAGTTTTAAACTTTAAATTTGGAGTTAAGACATGCTCTTATCATATACTCAGCATGAAACATAAAACTTTACAAAATTTTCGAAAAAGAAAATATAAACATCATTTGTTCTTAAGAAATCTGGAACTAATATTGATTATTAGTACCATATTCTTAGAACAATAAAACATACCTACCGGAATGATCCATCGGTAGTTTAATAATATAAAAACATTTTTTATATTTTTGTGGGATATTATCTTATCTAAGAATAAGAGGAGTTAAGAATTTCCCTTTCGGGAGAGAGAGAAACTTAGAACATATTTGAGAAATCTCTTCTATATTATTCTATGAGAATTTGTTATATTTAAAATTGAAATAATGATCTCCTTAAATAGGAGAGAAAAGTGAGAAAACGCGTTTTTCAAAAGCAAGGAATTTTTGCTTTTTCAAAACGTCAAAAAAGAAAAAGATAAAAAGCCAACCCACTTAGTCTTACTTTTTCAAATAGTAAGATTCTTTTACAAAAAGAAAAAAGTAAAATTCTATCTCTTCGTACAATAATTCTTGAGCTTTTTCTGAAATTTTGACAAGTGTCTTCAAAGAATCTCCTTTCAACTATCTACTGATATCTTTTGTATACCACCACTTGTCTAGATAGACTTGTCCTGGAATCTTCAAAATCAAAATCTTATCTTGTATTATAATTATGTCTGCCAATACTATCTAGAGAGGCTCCACCGTCTGTATATTCATCTGAATTATTGTCAATGTCTTCTTCAAAATCTTCATCTTTATCGATTTTCTTTTTGCCTTTGTTTTTTTTTTATCTGTATCTTCTTTTTCTTTGTTTAACTTGTTGCTGAAGTTCTTCTATCTTATCAAACATTTCTTTGATTCTTTTGATGTCTGATTGTGAGATCTGGGCTGGATTTTGTGACGATTGAAATGTTTCTAATGAAAGATTAATTGGACTTTTCTGTTTCAAGTCTATTGGGCTGATTAATTTAGTAGCAGAATTTCCAGTCTGCTGAGTCTGGTCTTCAATAATCTTATTTTCCGTAACAGAATTTTCAGCCTGTTGTGTCTGAATATTATTGTAACCCAGACTTTTTATTAACAATAAAAGATTTTTCAGAAAAAAATTAAGATAGGAATACAAACACATGGATATGAAGATGTAGTTTCAGGAGAAAATTTATTAATTAGTATAGGATTGTTGGGAAGATGTAGCAATAATTCCCAAATAAAATATAAAGTTTATATAGAAAAAGTAGTAAATTTAATGAGTAGTAAAGGAATAAAAATGATTAAACCCAAAGCTTATGATCCAGAATTACTTGCAGGATTAGAATGAAATTTGAATAAGTTTTTAGAAAACAAAGAACCAATTTTAACTCCTCAAGAAGCTATAACATATAAAGATTTACATGGTAAGACTAGTTTAAGGCTTATGATCCAAAATTACTTGCAGGATTAGAATGGAATTTTGATAAGTTTTTAGAAAACAAAGAACAAATTTTAACTCCTCAAGAAGCTATAACATATAAAGATTTACATGGTAAGACTAGTTTAAGGTTTGGTAATTACAGTCATATAACCAATAGTGAAAATTTTGAGACAGAATCTAATACTACTAATAAAGAAAAACAAGATCAAGAGCCATTTCTTAATGCTGTATAAACAGAAATAGAAGATAGGATAATTTATCCAAAAGAATTAGAAATGAATTTATCCTCAACAGAATTAATTAAATTAGAAGACCATTTGTTTTTAACTAAACAAATAGGACAAAGAGAATATTTGTATTATGATAGTAATAAAAATATAAGAGTAGGGATTAATATAGATGAAATTGATAATAAAACAGAAATTTCAAAAATCACTAATCATAAAGAATTAATGGATGAAGTAATGCAAGTAAAAACAGAACCAGAACAATATACATACTTAGGAGGACATCTGTCAAGAATACCGTATACAAGTTATAATGATAAAAAAGGAACATATGTAGCCAGAGGTAAGGTTAGACCATTGGAACCTAACATAGAATTTCAAACACCTCATAAACCTCAAATATTAAATATTACAGCACATGATTCCCAGACGTGGAACAATACTATAGAAGTTTGGAAAAATACGATTATAGGTCATTATATTAGATTAGCAGATAATATGGAACCTTTAGAAATGTATAGATATTTAGAAACATTTTTAGGCGAAAGTGCCAAGGCAACATGGGAAGCCTTTAAGAGAGATAAGCAGACAGATTTTGAAGCATTAATTTCATTAGGAAATAATCCTTATAATTTTGTTAGTAAAATACATGAATTACTAACAGGAGCAGACCCTAATACAGGACAGTTATTAATTCAGCATAAAACTATTAGAGATTTAGAACAGTTAAGTTTAAATAGGTGGACTAAAGGTAAAGAAGTAAAACAGTTTTTAAATGAATATCATTATTTAGTGTCTATTTCAGGTAATACTTTTAACCAAGAATTGAGAAAAAAGTTATTTCATAAGTTATCAGGACCTTTAGGATTAGAAATAACAAAAAGATGGAATAAAAATAGAAATGTGATAGAAAAACCAGATCATTTATGGAGCATAGGAATAAGAACCCAATTCATAATGAAATGTTTAGAAGAAAAATGTGTAGAATTACAAATTCAGAACCAGTTGAAAAAGATAGATTATAAATTTTGTAAAGATATCTTTACTCCTCAGACTTATGGTAATAAATTTAAAGAAAAGAGAAAGAAAATATGACAGAAATAAAGTTATTAGGAAAAAATATTATCTTAGAAAATCTAATAGAAGAAAATCTTATTTAGATGAAAAAAGACATGTTAGAAAATTTAAATCAGAAAGAAATTACCCTAATAAATTAAATTGTTATGTATGTGGGCAAACAGATCATTTAGCCAAAACATGCCCTAAGAAAATAAATAATAATGACAAAAGAAGTACTTTAATAGAATGTACAAATGAAGATTTGTTAGAAATTGATGAATATATTTCAGATAAAGAATCAGTATATAGTATTATATCCATTAAAGACCATAATGATTATAGTAATTTAAAAGAAAAATCAGATTATGAAAATTTTATACAAGAATTTTCAGATTTAAAAAATTTATCAGATTCAGATGAAGAGTTAGAATTTATGGACATAGAATTAGAATGCAAGCATGATTGGTTAAAAGAAACAGGTTTAGATAACATACCATGTTTTTTATGCAAATGGTATCCTAGTAAGAAATTAAGAGTAAAATGTAAAAATTATTTTATTGAAGCATGTAAAAAATGTTTAATATAAAAGAACTTGATAGAATCAGAAGAAGATAAACAGGTAGATATTTTTCAAATAGAATTATTAGAAATAAAAATTTTAAGGAAAAGAATAGAAAATTTAGAAGACATGCAAAGATATATTTTACAAAAATTAGAAATTATAGAATCAGATAAAAAGGGAAAAAATTCAGAAATAATTCCTGAGCCAGAATTAGTTCACGTTTTCTGTAATTCAGAAAAATTAAAAAGTATTAAAGTAAAATGTTACATTAGAATAGAAAATTATGAGATAATTTGTTTAGGTTTAATAGATTTAGGATGTAGTCATTGTGTTATTAATAAAAGAATTATACCAGATAAATATATAATAAAATCAAAAGAACCTATAGAAGCCCAACAAATGGATGGAAATTTCTATAGTTACCAAGATATTCTTAGACCAGCAAGAATTAATTTTGAGACTAATTGTGGAAGAAGCACAGAATATATTTTACCTAAAGATTCAGTATGGGTAAGAGATTTGTCTTTAAATACAGACTTAATATTAGGATTAAGTTTTTTATTAAAAGATAATGGTAGTATAATGATCAGTAAAGATTATATGCAATTACAAAAGTTCACAATTTGTGCACCTACTTATACTAAGATTATTCCATCAGAGTACGCTGAGAAGCGTGGTGGGATTAAAGAAAACAAAGAATGTGAGTGCAGTAAAGAAAGATAATGTCAATTAAGAGCATGTCTTAACTCCAAGTTTAAAGTTTAAAACTGTTTTTAAAATAAGCCCTGAGTGACCCTTCAAAACGTAAAGGCCCAGTGGAGAGGCTAGAAAAGCGCATAAAAAGGGGAAAGGGATCACTGTTTTAAGAATTCTTGTTAAGGGAGTGTCAATGGTGTCCTTGCAAGAATGGAGTTAAGCCCAAGTTCATATATCTCAGATGACATGTTTTAATCATTTCAGAGAAAAGGTTTTGAATGTGTTATATGAAATGCCGAATACAACCCCTGGCATTCATATAATATCAAAAGATTTCTCTTGCTATCTTTGAATGTGATATTGTTTTAAAAAAAAAAAAAAAAAGAGTATTATTTTGTCAAAAGAACTAGAGATTATAGTTAAGAAGAGTACTGAGTAGGAATTTTATATTGTGATTTTCAACCGCCTCCTTCAACAGCTATATAATCCTTGAAATACTAACCCTATTTGCAGGACCCCCCCCCCCCCTCTATATATATATATATATATATATATATATATAAATAGCTAAAGTATTCAAATACAACTTAAATAATTTAAGTGATGGTGCAGTGAAACTTGCAATTTATTAAGAGCCTGTTTGACAACCATTAATTTATTTCGTGGCTTGCTACGGGACCATTTTCAACCACACATTCCCACAGTAAAATATTCTACACTTATGCTAAAAAAAATTCCCTACTTTTTAACCACACATTCTCTTAAAAATCATTATTCAAAACTCTCTTTTTCTACCGCAATGGTTGTCAAACAAGCTCTTAATTTAAGCATTATAAAATACAAATAGAGAGTAGGTGTGGCTCTCCAAATGTAGAGAGTCAATCTCACTCTCTATTTTAACAAAAATGCTAGAAGTTGTTAACATTAAATGTCATAGAACTTGTGTTACCTGTACTTCAGGTTGACAGCTGACATTTCTTTCCTCTGATGTGTTCCATTCTGTTGTTCTACAGCTACTTTCAAATTTTCAGAATTTCTATCTGATGGTTGAAGTACCATATTTGACTCCGACAAACCACGATCGCAATTTTCTTCTGAAGTGGCATAGAACAAAACATCAACTGTTTGCTTTTAAAACCAACAGAAGTTGCAGAGTAAAATAATAATGTGTGACACTTCCATGAGGTTGGCTATAAAACATATTTATTGTAAACTAGCATCTGCATAATGCACAATGCAGTTCCATAGGCCCCTTCAAGGAACCTAAATTTTAAGACAAGATAAATTTTAAAAATCAATCAGCTCACTACCAAATTTGGAACTCACTAAACACTTATTTCTGCGTAATTCCTGGCTTATAGAATGATCTATCATGGAAAGTTTTAGGGGTTGGTAGAACCTCCTTAATCTATAAAATTTTCTTCCATTAAATCTTTCCTTGCGTCATTCAATATCAATCTTCTGGCCAACTAATCATCTGGTCCTCACTTACATTTTGCAAAAAAACTTCAAGGAAAATATGGATATTGAAGATTTAGTCGGTAATAAAGCAAATAATCAAACATAAACTGGAGACAAAAGTGTGTTATATACCTGCAATACGTTCTTCACATTCCTTAATCAATTTGGAAAATCTTTCATCATTTGCTAAGGAAGAACCTTTTTCGAAAGCTGCTTTGGCAGTATAATATTCTTCAAGCTTCAGGAATGCGATACTGAAACAAGGGAATCCCAATAGGCAATAGATTAGCAGCTAAAAACAATGGAATCAACAAATAATCAAATAAAGGTATGACGTCCACATCGTAAGTTCACAACGTGAAACAAAAATTGTATTTCAGATAAACCTCCAAATAGCACCTATCCTTCAAAGCACTTCATTAAACAACCAAACTTCGGAATTTATAAAGTCCGATATCAAAAGATAGGGGCCGGATATTGGCTCTTTCTAATTCTTCTTGTTTCGTTATTTTTAATTTTTTGCATCTTAAGTTATTTAGGGGCACATATGTCCTTTGAACTTTCATGGTTTTTTCCTATGGATAGTTTGTGGTTTTTTGGCTGCTGATTATGGAATAAAAATTGAGGGTTTTCTCATATATTCCAATTATTTGGTATCCTTGACAAATCAACAAATATTTGAATAATAAATCCTCGGTGCTAATATATTTTAAATTATTATTTGATAATCATCTCTACATAAGTGAGTTGAATCTGAAACTACTAAGAATTTAATTTTTTAGGTAATAATCATGGAAATCCTACATATTCTGAGAGCAGACAGAATTTTACATGCTATGGCCAACAAGCTTATCAATATAAATCATTATTCTTCTACTCTTGCGACACTGGACAAATATGATACTATTCTTAGTTCAATAACCTACCCTGAAAGTATATATACACAGGATATAAATAAGGGACCAGACTTCCACACAACCATCTAACAGAAGAAAGAAAATATACAACCCAAAAGGTAAAATTGGAGATACCCTTTGCGCAGGTATGCTTTCGCCATGGAGGGGTCCAATTCAGTCGCTTTATTTGCATCAGCAAGAGCATCTGTCAAGACATTGCACATAAAATCAGAAAGGACGAATTGACTAATAGATTATTAGGAAACTACACCATTCAAGGAAAAAACGCCGTCACAGATGAACACGCCCAATCACTTAAAAGAATAGACTTTGTCAATCAAAATTAATGCTGAAAATCCCTAAATTACAAGATACAGTTGCGTTTTAATTGATTTCCACACTCAATTTCAATAAAGAAGCAAAAGTAGACAGCACCAGTGAAGTTTCCGAGCTTGATATTGGCCTGAGCTCTATCAGCGAAGAGATCGGCATCGTTAGGATTAAGCTCTATGGCTTGAGTATAGAGATCGACGGCGCGTTCAAAATCATCATCAACAAAAGCGTTTTGTGCTTTGGCCGCTATTTCACTCGCCATAGTTGGTGCAGAGAAGAATTGAGAATGGGAAATTCTGGATGGGGATTAAGCTTAAAGATCAGAGACTTTGAGTTGACTGATAGAAAGAGCAAACGACTCCTCTTTACTCTGGAAACTTCTCCGAGTAGGACGAGGAAAAGTGGAAATCAAGTGTAGACTTTTGAGTTGGGCTTCTAACTGGGTAAAGGTTACAAATAGCATTTTAATCGGAAGAAAAGGTAAATTTTAGCATTAAATTAAGAGTGATGTTACATGTATTGTAGTGTTCATAATGGTATTATACCTTTTTATACGTAGAGAGATTCACTTCGAATAAAATATAATTTATTTAAAATGAACAGAGTTATGGATCGCATTAAGTATAAGTAGCATATTCTATAAATTAATATAGATAATTTTATCAATGATGACTTTTACAATTTATTTTTGGGAGAGTTTGTTAAATAATTTAGTCAAACAATATTTTTGGTTAAATATCCCCCTTCAATGTTTGTTGGTCAAGTGACATTTATTTACAAAATACAATAAACAAATAATATCAAATATTCAAAATGTCCTCACCATTGAAAATACCCAAACACTCATTTCAATCAAAAAAATTCCTCAATTCAATTTAATCTTTGGTCCCCAAAATCACAATAACCCGTTTTCTTCTCTTCAACCATTCTTGATACTCTAAAATCTTATTCTTCATTAGATTCTTCACATATTTTGGTATTTTATGAATATTTATCAACTATATTGAATCTTATTTACATTTGAAGAGAGAAGAAAAATAATTTTGGAAATCTTATGTAAATTGTACATTTATTATTGAATATAGTGTTGAATAATATTTAAGTTGATGTTGTTTTTGTACTTAGTGTGTTTTTTTGTGTTGCCTGCAACTATTGGAAGGTAATGACACTCCAACTGTTATCCGAAATGTAAAACGTCACTCCAATCGTTCTTCGCTATGAAAAACGACACTACAGTCGTTACCTACTGTGATTTGATTTTTTTCAACGAAACGACCTCTAAAAATGAACTCTTGACGTAAATGACACAGAAAACTTGACCATTTCACAAAGAAATGTTGAGATGATATAACTTTTATATTATCGAGATAGTGAAATCACAAATCGCCATACTCCTATATGTCGATTAAATTAATGAGCATATTTCTTAACTTTTTTACATGTCATGTGCATATTTCAACGTAAATAAGTTCAACCTATTATTTTTCAAGGTACGAATAGGTCGTGATTACTTATAATTGTGTTTATATATATAACAGTACATGTGCCGTTTTCATGTCCAGTAACGACACTTATGCCGTTTTCATGTTCAGTAACGATACTTGTGTCGTTCTGATTATTTCTCCAATATTTTATTTTCTTTCCTCCTTAACAACCTCAAACATTGTACACCCGACTTAAGGAAGTCATAAATGTCGATCATATAACAAATAACGGTAAAATTGACATAGATTATATGATATCTTGTTGGTGAAATCACAAATTGTTATCTACGTTCGTTAAAAATATATAATTAATGAGCATAATTATCAAATTTTGTCCACGGCATGTCTTTCTTGCAACTTAAATGAGTTCGACTTACAGGGTTCAGATGGGCCGTGGCTGCTCATATTCATGTTAATTGACAGAACGACAGAAGTCTCGTTTAACGACACATGTGCCGATCTGATAATTTTTTTTAATATTTTGCTTTCTTTCCGCTTCAACGATCTCAATCATTGAACCCCTTGACTAAAATAAGTCATAAATATCGATTAGTTGTTTTATATTCGGGATTATCGACAGAATGACACAAGTGTCGTTAAATGTCACTTGTGCCGTTATGATGATTTCTTCAATATTTTGCTTCATTTCCTCCTTAACGATCTCAAGCATTGTACTCCCCAACTTAAGGAAGTCATAAATGTCGATCATGTGACAAATAACGGTAAAATTGACATAGATTATATGATATCATATTGGTGAAATCACAAGTCATTATCTACATTCGTTAAAAAATATAATTAATGAGCGTAACTCTCAAATTTTGTTCACGGCATGTCCATCTTGCAACTTAAATGAGTTCAACTTATCGACTATCAAAGTTCGGAATGATCGTGGCCTTTCATACTTGTGTTAATTGATAGAACGACACAAATGTTGTTTAACGGCACATGGGCCGTTCTAATGACTTCTCCAATATTTTTCTTTTTTTCAACCTTAACGACCTTAAGTATTGGACCCCCTGATTTAAGGAAATCATAAATGTCGATCAACTGTTTTAGATTCGTGTTTATGGACAGAATGACACAAGTGTCGTTTAACAGCAAATGTGCCATTCTAATTATTTTTTCAATATTTTGCTTCATTTTCACCTTAACGACATCAAGTATTGGACCCTCTGACTTAAGGAAGTCATAAATGTCGATCACGTGACAAATAACAGTAGAATTGACACAAATTATATGACATCTTGGTGGTAAAATCACACGTCATTATCTACATTCATTAGAAAATATAATAAAAGAGCGTAACTCTCAAATTTTGTCCACTGTATGTCCATCTTGCAACTTAACTGAGGAGGACTTATCGATTAATGAGGTTCGGACGGGTCGTGGTCGTTCATACTCGCGTTTATTGACAGAACGACACAAGTGTCGTTTAACGGCACATGTGTCGTTCTGATGATTTCTCCAATATTTTGTTTCATTTTCATTTTAACGACATCAAGCATTGGACCCCCTGACTTAAAAAAGTCATAAATGTCGATCATGTGACAAATAACGATAGAATTAACATAAATTATATGATATCTTTTTGGTGAAATCACAAGTCGTTATCTACATTCATTAGAAAATATAATAAAAGAGTGTAACTCTCAAATTTTGTCAACGGCATATCCATCTTGCAACTTAAATGAGTTCGACTTATCGATTATCGAGATTCGGACGGATGATGGCCGCTTATACTCACGTTTATTGATAGAACGACACAAGTGTCGTTTAACGGCACATGTGCCGTTCTGATGATTTCTCTAATATTTTGCTTCATTTTCACTTTAACGACCTCAAGTATTGAACCCCCTATTTAAAAAAGTCATAAATGTCAATCGACTATTTTAAATTCGTATTTATTGAAAGAACAACACAAGTGTCGTTTAACAGTACATGTGCGTTCTGATTATTTCTCCAATATTTTACTTCATTTTCGCCTTAACGACATCAAGCATTGGACCCCCCTGACTTAAAGAAGTCATAAATGTCGATCATGTGACAAATAACAGTAGAATTGACATAAATTATATGATATCTTGTTGGTGAAATCACAAGTCGTTATCTACATTCGTTAGAAAATATAATAAAAGAGCGTAATTCTAAAATTTTATCCACGGTATGTCAATCTTGCAACTTAAATGAGTTCAACTTATCGGTTATCGAGGTTCGGATGGGTCGTAGCCGCTCATATTCGTGTTTATTGACAGAACGACACAAGTGACGTTTAACGACACTTGTGCATTCTGATGATTTCTCCAATATTTTGCTTCCTTTCTGCCGCAACAACTTCAAGCATTGGACTCCTTGATTTGATATAGATTATATGATATATTGTTGGTAAAATCACAAATCGCTATCTACATTCATTAGAAAATATAATTAATGAGCGTATCTTTAAAATTTTGTAAACAGTATATCCATTTTACAACTTAAATAAGTTCAAATTATCGTTTATCAGGGTTCGGATGGGTCATCGCCACTCATACTCTTATTTATAGACAAAACGATACAAGTGATGTTTAACAATACAAGTGTCGTTCTGATGATTTCTCCATCGCAACAACCGCAAGCAATGAATCCCCTAACATAAAAATTCATAAAGGTTGATCATCTGAAAAATAACAGTAGAATTGACATAGGTCGTCGCCACTTATACTTGTGTTTATAGACAGAACGACACAAGTGTTGTTTTTCTTTACAGTAACGGCACAAGTGTCGTTCTAGTGGATCTTTCATCTTCAGACATTGGATCAGTGAAGTAAGAAAAATAGTTCACGTGACAAAGAACGATTTAAATGATATAAATTATTTGATATAAAGTTGACGAAAGCACGAGTATTTCTATTATTTTCAACAAAATACGAGTAATGAACATATCTCTCATTTTTTTAAAAATGTCATGTCTATCTTACTAGTTAAATGAGTTCAACTTCTTATTTCTCGAGGAACGGAGGGGCCGTGCATGCTCAAACTTGTATTCATAGACAGAACGACACAAGTGTCGTTTTATGATCAGCAACGTCACTTTAGTGGTGTCAAGATGGGCAGGCCGCCCAGAGGCGAATCGGCCGGCAATTCGGCCCCTTAACCGAGTGGGCCAAATCACGGGACTAAACTTTTCTTAACCGGTCCGGGCCGGGCCGATTTTTGAAAATCGGGCCAACGATTTTTTTATTTAAAAAAAAAATTTAAAAATTCGCCTACAACAATCAAACACGGTGACTGTTTGACGATTTTTTTTTTTTCGTTTGAAAAGTACTAACGGTCACTTTTTTCTTATAAATTGTGTATTTTTTGCTTTCATTTCATCTTGTTATTCTTGTGCAAAAATTTTCATTCTCTCTTACAATCTACAAGTTTGAAATCTCTATTTTCTCATTCTCAATCTCTCTTAATATTTTCAGCAAGTATTTTTAATATTTAGTATTTTGTGTTTTCTTTTCATCTTATTATTTCAAAAATATTTGTTAAAGTGTTATGAATTCTCACAATTTTTCTTCAATAAATTTCAATTTACATGATAGTTGTTCTCTAATAAATTTAAAAGATGATAACGATCCAAATATTGGATCTTTTCAACAGCGAAAGAATAAAAGGTAAACATATGATGTTTGGGACATCTTTATAGTAGATGAACCAAACAAAAAACAATATGCACTATTTGCAGAAAAGCTTATGCATGGGTTAAAGGTCAAGGCACGGGTACATTGCGAAGACACAGAGATAAACACATGAAGGAAAGAGAGCATTTAGATACTAAACAAGCTCAAATTACTTTTTTGACTAATACTGGTGGATCAGTTACTTTTTCTAATGTTTCTTATTCGCAGGATCGAATGAGAGTAGAAATGTCTGAATTTTTGGCAGCAAGGGAGATGCCTTTTACTTTCGCGGAAGATCAATACTTCGAGGAGTTTATGCAAAAGTATATTCAACCCACTTATCGAACTGTAAGTAGAAATATTGTTTGCTCGGATATCTTGAAATTATTTCATACAAGGGCTGAAAATTTAAAAACTGAATTTAAGAACTTTGATGGAGTTATGTATTTTACATTTGATTGTTGATCTGGACGTAATCACAATGGTTATGCATGTGTCATTGCACATTTTATTGATAATAATTGGTTACTTCACAAAAGAATTATTGTTTTTCCTTTACTTGAATATCCACATAATGGAATAAATTTGTGTGAGAATTTATTATAAGTTTTTAATGAATTTAATGTATTGAGCAAATTATTTAGCATTAGTTTTGATAATGCTAGTGCAAATACTGCATGTATTGAACTTTTGAAAAGGATATTTAATCTCTCATTTGACTCTAAATTATTTCATATAAGGTGTGTTTGTCATATATATAATTTATTAGTGCAAGATGGTTTAAAATTAATAACACCAAAAATACATAATATTAGGGAAGCTATTAACTCCATTTCTTGTTCAGATTCTAGACAACAAGAATTTGAAAAAAATTGTAAAAATCTTGGATTGAGGAGAAGAAAATTTATTGATGATATTCCAAATAGGTGGAATTCAACATTTCTTATGTTAAAATCGTGTGTTGGTTATACATATGCTATTAATGATTTCGTTAATTCAAAGCAACAACAATTTCGTATAGATGATTCTGATTGAAAAATTGCATTTAAAGTCATGAATTTTTTGAAACCATTCTATAAGGCAACAAAAATTAGTTTTGGAGTTTATTATCCAATAAGTAATCTTGCGCTTTTACAATTTGTAGAAATTGCTAATCAATTTTCTAGTCATAAAGACGATTCATTTTTCTATGATATTGTTTGTACAATGAAGGACAAGTTTCGAAAATATTACGAAAATATGCCAATTATTTTTTCAATTGCAGCTGTAATGGATCCTCGTATTAAATATTTTGGAGTTAAGTGTGCTATGGACCAACTTTATGAAATTTTATCTTTCAATATAACTATTACAAATCGGGAAATAAAATTTTTTATTAATGAAATGTACAATAATTATTTTATGAAATATGATAATAATGAAAATGTTCTTTCTAATACGAGTTTTGCTATAACTTCTAAAGGTAAAAATTCTTTCTTTTCTCTAATAGCGAATAAACGCAATGTGTCTTTTACTTTATCTACTAGTTCATTTTCAAATGAGAATGTTATACCTGTTGAATTAGAAAGATATTATCAATTTGATCAATACAATTTAATTCCACAAGATGAAGTTGACACCTTAGATATTTTACAATGGTGGAAGTTAAATGAACGGTCATATCCAATATTATCAAAAATGGCCCCAGATCTACTAACAGTTCCAGTCTAAACAGTGACATCGGAGTCTACTTTTAGTGCAGGTAACATGGTGTTAGATGAAAGAAGATCAAGACTTAAAGAAAATATTTTAGAAACTCTCATTTGCGTGAAAAACTGGTTATTTGCAGATAGAAGAATGCAAGATAAAGTTATTGACGATATTGCTCGAGATTTTAAAAATCTTACCATAGATGAATATAATCTGATTTGTAATAACGAAATTATAGTTAAGTAGGTGTCAACCTAGTTGAAATGTACTTTAATTATAAATTTATAAATAGTTAACAACTGTTCAATTTGTCAAGTTAAGCAAAATATTGTTCGAAAAATTGTAGTTTTTATGTTATTGATGTAAAATTTATTGAAAAATAAATCAATGTAAAATTTATTTTTATGTAACTTTTATCGATCTTCACTCTAATTATAAAATTTATTTTTTACCATTTATTTTTTAAGTCACAATTTTTAAAAAAAAAACAAAAACAAAAAACAGGCTGACCTAATGACCCGGCCCATGCGGGCTTGCGGTCCGTGCCAACCCGACCAGTAAAGCCCGAGTGACGTGGGCTTTTTAGTATGTGGGCCGGCCCAGCCCGACCCACTCATTTTGACATGTCTACGTCACTTGAGCTGTTCCATTGATTTCTTAATTATTTTCGTTTGTTTCCAAAGCAAACAATTTGAAATTGAATTGATATTGATTATACGATATCGACTTAGTGAAATAACAAGTCATTGTATTGTTATTTTCTTTACAATAACGGCACAAGTGTCGTTCTAGTAGATCTTTTATTCTCAAACATTGGATTCATAAAGTACGCAAGAAAAGTAATTCACGTGAGAAGGAATGATTGAAATAAGTTCAACTTATTTGTTTTTGAGGTATGGACGAATTGTGGCTGCTTATGCTTGTGTTCACAGATAGAACGACAGAAGTGTCGTTTTCTTTACAGTAATGGCACAAGTGTCGTTCTAGTAGATTTTTTATTCTCAAACATTGGATCCATAAATTACGCAAGAAAAGTAGTTCATGTAACAAAGAATGATTGAAATGAGATAAATTATTTGATATAAAGTTGATGAAAACACGATTGATTCTATTATTTTCAACAAAATACGAGTAATGAACATATCACTCAATTTTTTATAAAATGTCATGTCCATTTTACAACTTAAATGAGTTCAATTTATTATTTCTCGAAGAACGAAGTGGTCATGGATGTATATATTCGTTAGAAAATGTAATTAATGAGTTTATCTCTCGAACTTTTGTAAAATGCATGTATGTCTTGCAATTGATATGAGTTCAACTTATTAGTTCTAAGGACATGGATGAGTCGTAGCTGCTTATACTCGTATTTACAGTAACAGCACAGGCGCCGTTCTCATGACCTTTTCATTCTTTAAACGACACTTGTTCCACCTTATAACTTAAATGAGTTCAGCTTATTATTTCTCGAGGCACAGACGGGTCGTGATTGTTTAAACTCATGTTCATAAACAGAACGAAACAAGTGTTGTTTATCAGTAACGACACTTGAGCCATTTTGTTGATTTTTCCATTATTTTCGTTTGTTTCCAACCATTAAACGACATTTGTGTCATTTGGTCCATAAACACGAATATGAGCGCCCATGATCCCTCTGAACCCCGATAATCAATCATTCAAACTCATTTACGTTACAAGATGGACATGACGTTATGTTTGTAATACTAGTATATGATAACGACACTTGTGCCGCTACTGATATTGAAAAGATCTGAGAGAACGACACAAGTGATGTTATGACAATAGAAAATCTTGTTCTTGAGAACGGCACAAGTATCGTTACTGTTCGTAGAACGGTTGCTGTGTCGTTCTATCTATACACATGATTATGAGCAGCCACGACCCGTCCGAACCCTGATAATCGATAATTTGAACTTATTTAAGTTGTAAGATGGATATGTCGTGTATAAAATTTGAGAAATATGCTCATTACTTAAAACCTTTTATACTTAAATTTGAGAAATATGCCGTGTATATATCAAAATAATATGAAAATAGTTATCATATTTTAATTATCGAAGTAACCACATTGTATTATCAATAACGAACAGACCATAACAGATAACGATTTTACTGTCGTTTTAAATGGAAGATAACTATTGTAGTGTCGTTTTACGCTACTGATAACGGCTGGAGTGCCGTTATCGTCCAATAATTGTGTACAGCAAGAAAAATACACCAAATGCGAAAATAAAATCAACTAACATATCATTTCGTACTATATTCAACAATAAAAGTACCAATATACATGAGATTTCTAAAAACTACTATTCAATCACAATAGGTGTTTGACAAGATTAATACATGGAAACTTGGTGACAAGGTTATCAGCAAAAAAGATTGTAAACTTGAGAATCATGGACAAGCTACGTTCATTTGGTAGAATTTTTTTTCGCTCCAGAGGCTCTATTGTAGAGCAACCTAAGAAATCCTAATCGAAATTTTTGGGTATTTACTGCACGATTTGGGGTTGAAGATGATGAAAATGGGAAGAAGAAGACCTAGGATTCATAATAGGAGAATAGTATTTTACAGTGGAAGAAGAAGTTGTTCGATTCAATCTAGGAGAATAGGGTTTTACAGTGATTGGGGAAGATGAAACAAGGTGAAAATGAAGAAAATTGGTTGATATTTTGCTATTAACTAAAGGTCAATTTTGTCCTTTTGCCAATAAAATCATTTTGAATGGTTTTATTCTTTTTTAATATTGGTCAAAGGCCATTCCTCCAAAAACATTGTCCAACCAGGTTGTTTGGCCAAATTTCCCTTTATTTTTCAACTAGCAAATTTTTTGAAATTTGATCTCTTTGACACTTACAATGTCAATGTGAATTGTACTAAAAAAGTTGTTCCATAAATTAACATGTATAGGACTATGTCTGACTAACAATATAGGGAAAAAAAAAGACATTGTTAATAAAATCATCGAGATGTAAAAACCCATTTAAATGGAGCGAGTTATCGTAATTTAATATTTCTATGAGAAATTAAATATACAATAGAGATTAAATTTAATTATAAATGGAACCAATTATAGACGAAATTTGATTAGATCATCTATAAATTAGACAAAAATACTGTATAAATCGAAAGTTTTTCTATCTAGAGACATCATATAAATTGCAATTCACGAAAATGCAATGGAAATGCTTTTAACTTTTAAGTATAATCGGGAATAGCAAAAATCTTTGTCCCCACTCGAATAGCATGCCCCTCGACTTTGTGCCCGACTCTTTATAATTTTCTTTGTATTTTTATGTTTTTTAATTTAAATTGCATTATTAAAAATAATTAATTAAATGAGTGCGATAAGTTAGATTGTTGCTTCCAAAAAAAGAAATAAAAAATCATGTACCCCACCTAAACCAATAGAATAATGTTATCTAACACCAATCTATGTGACATTATATAATATGTTCAATTAAATGTAAAATTATGTGATTTAACTAATTACACATTTCATTTAATGACATTTCGTATCACCTAAAGTGATATTGTAACATCAATGATGCTAAATAGTATTACTCAAACCAATAACTCAAACATCGCTGATTGTTGTCTTCCACCACCACATCCCATTCATCATTCGTTATTTATGCTAAGTGATATAAGTAGTGAGCGCGATGGTCAAGTAAACAAAGATGACCTACCGACTACCATGATGGTCGACTAACACCACGATGATCAATCGACCATCGTGATGATCAATCGACTACCACGACGATCGACTAACCAATGGGAAGTCGACCATTAAGAAGCTAGATCTACCACTCTATTCCCCAATAGTCCGAGTATTCTTTTCATGGATTAAAAATTGTATGGCGACTACCTTTGATTTCATTAACTGGCTGGTAAGTAGAAGGTAATCACTATACACGTGAATAAGAGGTAACCGCTATACATGTGAGTAGAAGATAACCACCATACACATGGGTAAAAAATCACTTAGTGTTTACAAGGCCGAAAATACTTATAAATATCTAAAGGTGAAACAGGTATAAAAGAACCTTTTTAGCAATTTCTCTTTGGTATTCTCTAGACGTATGTCATATAGTTATTTTTTCTTTACTCAAACCCATTAACGAATTCTCACGCCTAAGGTACAATGGGAGAGATAGCTCTAACCTCTTTTTGGAGGAATTTCATTATTCATCGAAGTAGAAAAAGCCGCATTGCTCCGCTAAAGAAATCGAAATGTTGTTTCATTGTTATTTGGGAACAACTTAGTCATAAAAGCTATGTCAAAAAGGTGAACTAAGAGTGATACGCGTGTGGTAAAAAAATGCGCAAAGTCTTTTGCCTGGGGTCAAAATTCATTGCTAAACCTCAATATGTAACACTGAGTCAATTCGGCGTTCCAGAGACTCAACTAGCAGCCATGATGACTCTTTTGCAAAAGTAAGCTTACAAAGTGGCCGACCAATCTCTCAATCTACCAGAAGTTTCACTACAATATACACATGGATAACCGTCCCAAGCGGCTTAAACGGTTGTTCCTCCGGTTATTCAGCTAGATGATGTAAATCTAGGGGATCATGTAGACTTGGAATGCAAGATGGAAGAAATGTTGGCCCATATGATAGATTGATGCATTATCAAATAGAAAAGATAGACGTAGGCGAATAGTTTTGGAAGAAGACCCATTTGCACCAGAGATCATGGCAGTCCCTTCATCAAAAGGCTTCAAACAGTCGATGATAGATACATATGATGGAGTCATATATCTACTTGATCACTTGTGGACATTCTTTGATTTGATGAGATTGTATGGAGTCCCAAATGGACTGTATGTAGTCCTAGAAGAAAAGAAACTTTGCTCCCAAGAGGAAAGCTGCAGCGAGGGTGGAAGTCTAAAAATTGTTGTTGGCGGGCTTTATTCAAGAAGTAAAGTATCACGAATGGCTAGCGAATGTTGCTCTTGTGAAGAAATCAAATGGCAAATGCCATATGCGTGTAGATTATATGAGGTTGAATAAAGCGTGTTCGAAAGATTCTTACCTACTGTTCAGAATAGACCAATTGGTAGACGCTACATCTGGTCATGAGTGACTCGATTTCCTAGATGCCTTTTCTATTTCTATGGTAGAATCGGACCAAGAGAAGACATATTCCATTATCGATTTTGAGACATATTGTTACACAACAATGTCGTTCGGTATAAAGAATATAGGGGTAACTTATCTAAGAATGGTAAATAAAGTCTTTCAAAGCCTAATCGAAGATGTGATAGAGGCCTATGTCGATGACATGGTGGTCAAGAGTGCTAAAACAATTGATCATGTGACTAATTTACAGAAGGTGTTTGATGTGGCCTGACAGCATAAACTAAAATTTAACCTCGAAAAATGTGTCTTCGAAACTATCGGTGGAAATTTTATAGGCTTTATGATTACACAAAGGGGTGTTGAGGTAAATTCAAATAAAATTTGGGCTATTTTAGAGATGAAAAACCTGACCAGTAAGAAAGAGGTTCAAATGCTAACATGATGTGTAGCTATATTGAACCATTTCATGAGTCGAATAGTGGACAAATGTTATCATTTCTTCAAAGTAAGTGGAGGTTCTAAAGATTTAAATGGACCAAAGGATGTAAAAAGTCCCTTGAATCCTTACAGCGGTCGCTACAACAACCACCAATCTTGACAAGACCATGCCCAGGAAATGTGTTATGTTTATACTTAGCAGTTTCAGTGCATGCGGTCCGGTATTAGTGAAGGAGTTTTTGAAAGCAAAACAGTCGGTCTACTATGCTAGTCAAGTACTAAAAGACGTAGAAATTTGGTATAGCTTTATAGGGCAATTAGTGTTTGCATTGATTATGGCAGTGAGAAAGTTAAGGCCATATTTCCAGTCTTACATGATGCAAGTCATGACTGATCAACCTGTCAAACAAATTTTGTACCGACCTGAAACTTTCAAAAGACTGTTAAAATGGGTGATCGAGTTGAGTGAACTTGATATTGAATTTAAGCTAAGGACGTCTATAAAGGCACAAGCTCTAGCCAATTTTATCGTCAAACCCACAATCCTACCTAATTAGTCCGTAGGACATGAAGCTGATTGGAAGATTTTTGTAGATGGATCATTGCATGGTGAAGGATTCGAAGCATGCATCATTAGGATATGACTATAATATGAAGAGTTGGAGTATTCATTGCATTTTAGATTTCAAGCCACAAACAATGATGTTGAATATGAGGCAATGATCACAGGCCTAAGCTTGACAGCCAGACTAGAGTGGCATCAGTCGAAATTTGTAGTAAACTGGGGAGTTTAAAATGAAAGACTGTAAAATGATAGCCTATTTGATGAGGGTAATGGACTTATAGAGAGAATTTTCAAGCTTCAAGATACCCAAGGTCTCTATCAAAGGTAATTCATGAGCATATGCACTTTCTAAGCTTGCATTTACGAACCTAAAGAATTTGTTTAGCACGACAAGTGTACAAGCTTTGCAACAGCCGAGTGTTTTGAATGTGATTGACATTGTAGTTATAGAGCATGAGAAAAGTTGGATGGACCCGTTCGATAGACTATCTTGTAAAAGATAAACTGTCGGAAGATGTTTTTGAGGTAAAGAGGCAAAGAGTTCAAGTAGCTTTGTTCACCATCAGCAACTTTACAAGAGAAGTTTCGCTATGCCATACTTGAAGTGTTTGCGTCCGACCGAAGCATATGAAGTGTTATTTGAGATACATGCGGAATACTACACTAATTTTTTAAGCATGTTGTTCACTTCTATTTCGACATTGAAATCTAACCCTACAGTGCGAAGTGGATGCTCCACACTATACGGAGCACACCATCAACACACGGAGGTTGTATTCGTAGCTGCGCGAATCTCATGTTCGCGTAGTGCAGACATGTTTTTCGTGCGTTATACTATTTGCCAATATTTGTTTGTACATTACAATGATAATATGAATATAACTTTATTGTATTTACTTCAATTATCTAAATGAAGAGTATCATAATAAAATTTAAGTAAATAAAATGAAGTAAATGGTAAATTGCTAATATGCATATAAGAACACTATTTCTTTATTTACACAAAAGTAAGTTCCATATAGTACTGACAATCATTACACAAGTAGTGTTTACAACAAAATATCTAATAGAAAGTTGAGTCTCGAGCTTTAACTATCTTTGAGACTCGCCTATCTATTAGTTTTGTGCATGAACGTGCTGTCGTAGTTTTGTAGATGCAAAAAGACAATGTTGAGTGCGTACATAAAAAAACATCGATTTTTCACTCGTCTTCTTCCTGAGAGGTGAAAACTTTCGCATTAGATTCATTCTTTTTTGTTCGTGTTCATCTTCTTATTTCAAGAACTTTCAGTTTTTCCATCTTGAAAGAGTACTTTCTTTACATTTAGTACAGTTGCTTCTTCAATGTTTGTCGAAACTTCAATGTCTGTCTCGTAGAGCTTAGTCTTGCCCTTTGAAGTTATTTTTTCTTGACTAATAGTGGTCGAATTGTTGATGTCATCAGTTGCTGGTGGAAATTCCAAATCACTCATTGAGGAATTCACGTTGCATGAAGAATCGAATATGAAAACTATTTCATATTGATATTCTGGTGGATTTTGTCGTTTGGGTGCTACTTTCAGGTACAACGTCACTTCTTTTTCACTCTCAATTCGTATGATATCATTTGGTGGTGCATTAGGATCTTGTAGTATGAAATTTGTATTTTATTTTAGTGTAAAATTGTAGTTTGGTAGAGTATACGATAGAAAGATGTAAGTATTGTAGTATGTGGGTTTATCCTTTTCAAAATTATTCATTATTTCTTCTACTTTAACTTGCAATAATATTTCCGTTGGATCCCCAATAATGCTTGCATCTAATCCTCCTGATTTTATCTTCAAGGTGCACAAAAGCATTTGCCCTGTATAGAAGTGTATGAATGTATTATGTTTTGTTGAATAAAGTACTACTTCTATTTGAATAAATAAATATATGTTTAGAAGTGCATGTTACCTCGGTATTGCTTTTACATGTTCAAATTTGTAAAAACGACATTTATGTATTTGTCCATAGTCTGCATTGGATGTCTTTTTGCAATTGTTGCAAGATATGTACTAAATTTTTTGATCTAGGGATAAAATTTTCCATTGAGCGTTGACCCAATAATTTTTTTCGATACAAGTATCCATATATAAATACAGTAATAGAATAGCTTTTGTTTTGTAAAATACTAAGAATGTTAAATCAAATTATTGAAAACTTACTCCCAAGTAAACTCCCAATAAATCTGCAATTGATGTAAAAAAAAAAAAATTATCTTGAGGTGAAACTTTTGATGGTGTCACTGCAAAAGATGATTTATCTTCTGTTAGCTTCTCAATCTTTTCTTCATTTGCTTTAATCCTGCACAATATAAATTATACAATTAAACATGTAAATAATTTGTATTAATTACTTTTATATAGATACAGAAGGTGTAAAATTTTGTTGGTTTTGATTTACAACCATTCTTTGTAATCTGCGACTGCTAAGATTCCAGCGTTAACGAAAAATGTGCTGTTGACTTTAGTAGAAATGGTTATACTTGATAAGAACATAACACACGATTTAAGTTTTTTTTTTCTAATTTAGTATTATTGTAAATAAATGCTATGTTAACCGTTGAATGGAGAAACTTTGAGATTTGTAGCCCATACGATAGGTTTGCTTCCAAGATATTCAATGATGTTAATGCACTCTCTTTCAACAAAAGTGTCTCACAGTGTTAGTATTACAGTCTCAAAATGTTTGTCCATTAGAACAACATCTTAAAGACATGCTGATGTGATCCAGGATGCCAATACAGCAAGAGAAAGTTAGTAGAAGGATCCGTTGATTGTTGAAGATAGACCAATGACGCGATTGAGGGAAAATCGAGTAAAAAAAGCTATAGGATTACTTGCAAAAGCAACGGTGGACGACGTCATGAGCTACATGCAAAAAGAGGCAAGTTCCATGTTGGGGTCGAAGTCCGAATCAACTTGGATCAACGTGTTGGAAGCAGTCGAAGACGGAGGTGGAAATTACTTCTATGCGGCCGCATAGAAGTAATAGGATGTGGCCGCATAGCAATAATAGGATGCAGCCGCATCCAAATGGTCAGAGATCCCAGAAGAGGCGACCGCATACTATACAACTATGTGGCCGTATAGTTGTGACTTTTGGCAATATTGCCAATTTTCGAAATTTTCCATATTTTGACTAGAATTTATTTCCTTTCCATATTTTGGCGAGATTTTATGATTTTGCATGTTTTTTGCTAGGTTTTTGGGATAAGTATAAATACTTATCATTATTGACATTGTTACTTTACATACTATTATTGAGAGAATTAATTGACTTCAATTCTTTTGTTCTTAATTGGGCAATCTTTGAACTTATCAAGAATCAATCTTGTGGCGTTCAATCCATTGGGTGAAGTTCTTAATATTGGATTCAAAAGGGGTCAACGTTTCTTTCGGATCGTTGGTTGTTTTCGATTCATATTTTGAATTAAATCTACAAACCAAGGTTTTAATTGGATTTCTTGCGTTCTTCAACAAACGACGTGGGTTTGGTAGTTCTAAGCTATCCAGATTCTCATCATGTGGTATCAGAGCACAGGCTCCAACGAATCAAGGTTATATCCTTTTCATTCTTTGTTTGAGTCTTGTTTTAATTAATTTCAGCGTTTTTCGTGTTCTTGTGTCCAGTAAAATTAAAGATTTTATGATCCGTTCTTCTTCTACCAAAATTTCAAAAGGTGTTTTTGGGCTGAATTTTCGTCCAAAACAATTTTCGTTTGTTTTGCCGAATTCGTAGTTGAATTCTCGAGTAAAAAAAATTCGTACTGTTCACGTCATTATATTAAAATATATATATATATATATATATTATTTTTAACTCAAAACAATTCCTGGCAATTTCCTTGTTTCTTGTATCAAAATTCAAGAACCACTTTCTTGAATTTAAAAAAAAAAACTCTTTCCACATATCCAATTCAATTATTGTGTCTTGAATCTTTAAAACTTCAAAAAGGATTCACTCAATTTTCGGTTGAATTCTACTAGACTAATTCCTTGATTGAGTTCTATTTTGCCCTTTGAAGCACTTGGGTGGAAACTTTGAGTGGAAAAAGGCAGAGTAGTGAGATTAATAGAGGGAAAACACCTAAATTGAGTGATACACGAGAGAGAAATTTGTGAGACAGAAAATTAGATTTTTTTTTAGGATATCTGACAAGGAAACAGCGACACCATCACGAAACATCAACAACAACAACAATCAAATCAACATGTTTGAGGAGATGATTCGTAGGTTTGAACGTTTGTTTGAGGATGTACGGGGTAGGTTGGATAGGCAGGAAACAAAACTTGCTGATTTGCATAGGGGAGTTCCAAATGCGAGGATGCAGGGTCAACGGGAACATAAACAGGATATTAGAGAAGAATTTGAATATGAGAGTGAGGTGGATGAGGAGGAGATTATGGATGCTGAAATTGGTAGGTTAAGGAATAGAGGAGCTAGGCTTGAGAGAAGGGGTAGAAACTTGGTTGGAGACGGGTTAGATGGTGACATGGGCAACATCAAAATGTCTATTCCACCATTTAAGGGAATGAGTGATTCAGAGGCTTATTTGGAGTGGGAGAAAAAGGTTGAGATGATCTTTGACTATCACAATTATTCGGAGGCGAAGAAGATGAAGATAACAGTCCTTGAATTTACCGACTATGCTATCAATTGGTGGGATCAAGTGGTAACATCTAGAAGGAGAAATAGGGAGAGACCAATTGGAACATGGAAAGATTTGAAGGCCATCATGAGGAAAAGGTTTGTGCCTAATCACTATTACTGAGAGCTTTATCAAAAACTACAAAGCCTCTACCAAGGGTCGAAGAGTGTGGAGGATTGTCATAAGGAGATGGAATTGTTGATGATTAGGGCGGACGTACATGAGGATAGGGAGGCCACTATGGCCCGGTTTTTGAATGGTTTAAACAGGGATATAACTAATGTGGTCGAGTTGAAACATTATGTGGAGTTGGAGGACATGTTACACATGACTATGAAGGTAGAGAGACAATTGAAGATGAAGGGGACAACAAGGTATTCGTCGGGTACTTCGGGTTCTAACATTACTTTGAAATCGAGGTGGGACGACAACAAAATAGATGGGGCTGCTCCTAAGGTTAAAACTGAATTGCCACGGGGGAAGGAAGAAAGTGCTAGCAAGAAGGTGGAGTTATAGCCATCGAGGAACCGAGACATCAAATGTTTTAGGTGTTTGGGAACTGGACACATTACTTCTCAATGTCCAAATAAAAGAACCATGATCTTGCGGGATGGTGGAGAAGTGGAGAGTGCCAGTGAAAGTGATTATGAAGGCTGCCAGAATTGGAAGACATTAGTAATGAAGACCGAGTGGAATATGATGTGGGTGAGTTGTTAGTCACGAGGCGAGCTCTCAACACTCAAATCAAGGCTGATGACTTGGAATTGCAAAGAGAAACTATTTTTCATATGCGGTGTCACATCAATAATAAGGTATGTAGCTTAATCATTGACGGTGGAAGTTGTACTGATGTAGCTAGCACTAGTTTGGTTAAAAATTAGGATTAATGGTGCTTAGACACCCTAAACCCTATAAATTGCAATGGTTAAATAAATGTGGGGAAGTTAAGGTGAATAAGAGGGTGATGTTAAATTTTTCAATTGGGAGTTATAGTGATGAAGTGATGTGTGATGTAGTACCCATGCATGCGGGTCAATTTTATTGGGAAGGCCATGGCAATATGATAGGAATGTAGTACATGATGGGTATAAAAATAGGTACAGCTTGATCAAGGGGGGAAAACCTATTACATTAGTACCATTGACACCTGCCCAGGTGTATGAGGATCAACTTAAATTGAAAAATGAGGAAGAAAAAAGAGAGTGCTAGAAGAGAAGAGAGAAAAGGTGAGAAACGAGAGCTTGAGAGAAAATAGTGAGGTGGCTAAACGTGAGAAAAAATAAGAGGGGCCACATGAGAAAAAAGAAGAGGGGTCTTCTGAGAGGAGAGAAAAGCCGAAAGCGAATTTCTTTGCGAGAGGGAGTGAACTGAAAAAGGTAATTGTGGGGAAGCAACAAATGATTCTCTTGGGTTACAAAGAATCATTCCTCAATTTTGAGGAAATTAACACATCCCTCCCTAGTTTGACTATTTTCTTATTGCAGGAATTCGACGATGCCTTTCCCGAGGACGCGCCTAGTGGGTTGCCACTCATTCGAGACATTGAGCATCAAATTGACTTTGTACCCGGCGCAGTCATTCCAAATCCACCGACTTATCGGAGTAACCCCGAGGAAACGAAGGAACTTCAAAGGCAAATTGAGGAGTTGTTGAGCAAGGGCCACGTGAGGAAAAGCATGAGTCTATGTGCTGTGCCCGTACTACTTGTGCCAAAGAAGGATGGATCTTGGCGGATGTGCGTGGATTGTAGGACCATCAATAATATAACGGTAAAATATCGTCATCCCATTCCTAGGTTAGATGATATGTTAGATGAACTATTTGGTGCATGTATATTTAGTAAGATAGATCTTAAGAGTGGTCATCATCAAATGGAAAAAGAAAAAAAAACTAATATACAAAAAAACAAGGCAGAAAGCATACTTGATAGAATCAAGGGTGGTAAACAGGGTCTGCAAGAGGAATTTCTTCCACTGTAGGTACTTGTTGCCCATAGAGTATTTTAAGATGCTGCCCATTCACCTTGACCACTCTACCATCGGTAGGGTCTTCAATTTCAATTGCCCCATTTTCAAATACACATTTTACCACAAAGGGGCCAGTCCACCTAGAACGAAGTTTACCTGGGTGCTTGTGGAGTTTAGAATCATACAAGTACACTTTTTGATTTGGTTCAAATATTCTCCTTGAAATGTTTTTATCATGGAAGGCTTTCATTTTTGACTTGTAGATTCTAGAACTCTCATAAGCATCATTCCTTAATTCCTCCAGCTCGGTCAATTGCAATTTCCTAAGCTTACCTCCTTCTTCTAGGTCAAAGTTAAAGTGTTTTATAGCCCAGTAAGCTCGATGCTCAAGCTCGACAGGTAAATGACATGGCTTTCCAAAGATTAGTCTATATAGGGACATGCCTAGGTGAATCTTAAAAGTTGTGCGGTAAGCCCAAAGTGCATCATTTAATCTTAAGGACCAATCCTTACGATTAAGGTTCACCGTTTTCTCCAAAATTTGTTTAATTTCCCTATTCGCCAACTTTACCTGTCCACTTGTTTGGAGATGATAAGCAGTAGAAATTTTGTGCATAACCCCATACTTTTTCATTAGAGCCTCAAATGAACGGTTACAAAAGTGCGTGTCTCTATCACTAATGATAACACGTGGTGTACCAAAACGAGACAAAACATTTTCTTTCAAAAATTTTACAACCGTTTTATTGTCATTAGCTCTACAAGCTGCCGCTTCTACCTATTTAGACACATAATCGACTGTAACAATAGTATATAGATAGCCAAAAGAAGGTGGAAAAGGGCCCATGAAGTCAATCCCCCAACAATCAAATATCTCAATTACTAAAATGGGATTTAAGGGCATCATGTTACGTCGGGACACATCACCTAGTTTTTGACATCGTTCACAAGATCTACAATACTCATTTGTATCTTTAAATAAAGTGGGCCAATAGAAACCACATTGCAAAATTTTTGCAGCGGTCTTTTTCATAGAAAAGTAGCCTCCACATGCATGGGTATGACAAAAATTTAGCACGCTCAAGATCTCGTTATCAGGAATACAACGCCTCAGAATCTGGTCAGGGCAATACTTAAATAAACATGGGTCATCCCAATAAAAATTACGTACCTCGACCAAGAATTTTCTCCTATCTTGTGCGCTCCACTCTTGTGGAATTTCACCTACAGCCAAATAATTCACAATATGAGCAAACCATGGTAGAGAAGAAATAGAAAATAATTGCTCATCTGGAAAATCATCTAGAATTGGCATGGGGTTCGTGTTGTCTTCAAATGTCAATCTTGATAAGTGGTCAGCTACCACGTTCTCCACACCCTTCTTGTCCTTTATGGTGATATCAAACTCCTGCAAAAGCAAGATCCACCGTATTAATCGTGCTTTAGCATCCTTCTTGGTAAGAAGGTACTTAAGAGCTGCATGATCTGTGAAGATAGTAATAGGAGTGCCAATCAAATAAGATCTAAACTTATCAAGGGCAAATACTACAACTAGTAACTCTTTTTCAATTGTGGTATAGTTCATCAGGGCACTATTTAGAGTTCTACTAGCATAGTAAATCACAAAAGGTTTACCTTCCCTTCTTTGTCCAAGTACAACACCTACCGCATAATCACTAGCATCACACATCATTTCAAATGGCAATGTCCAATCAGGTGGTTGCATTATAGATGCGGAGGTCAGTTTTTCAGTCAATGTTTTGAAAGCCTCTTGGCACTCAGGAGTCAAGTTAAAAGTCACATCTTTAACGAGGAGATTACACAATGGTCTAGCTATAGATGAAAAGTTTTGTATGAACCTCCTATAAAAACCTGCATGGCTTAGGAATGATCTAATGTCTTTTACTGTCTTAGGAGTAGGCAATTTAGAGATCAATTGAATTTTAGATTTGTCAACCTCTATTCCCTTAGACAAAATTACATGCCCTAAGACAATTCCTGAAGGTACCATAAAATGGCATTTCTCCTAATTCAACACTAATCCCTTTTCCTCACAACGAGTTAGAACTCGTTTCAAACTTAACAAGCATGTATCAAATGAAGTTCCAAAGACAGATAGATCATCCATAAACACTTCCATGCAATTCTCTACCATGTTACTAAACATGCTGGTCATGCATCTTTGAAACGTGGCAGGAGCGTTACAAATTCCAAATGGCATCCTACGAAATGCAAAAGTGCCAAATGGATAAGTAAATGTGGTTTTATCCTGGTCTTCTAAAGCAATTTCAATTTGATAGTAACCTGTATACCCATCCAGAAAATAGTAAAAGGGATGGCCTGCCACACGCTCAAGAATTTGGTCTAAAAAAGAAAGGGAAAAGTGGTCCTTGTGAGTGGCAGCATTCAACTTCCTATAGTCTATGCACATGCGCCATCCAGTCACTGTTTTTGTGGGGACCATTTCACCCAGTTCGTTTTTCACCACTATTACTCCTGACTTCTTAGGGACTACCTGTGTAGGACTAACCCATTTACTATCGGAGATAGGATAAATGATACCGCATCTAGCAATTTTAGTACTTCATTTTTCACTACCTCTTTCATTGTGTGGTTTAACCTACATTGTGGGTCTCTTTTAGGACTAGTTCCCTCTTCTAGATGAATCCTATGTGAGCAAATTAAGGGGCTAATACCCTTGATATCAGCTATAGTCCATCTCAATGCAGATTTGTGTTCATTCAGAATATGTAAAAGTTGCTTACACTGTGATGCATTCAATTCTGAAGATATAATAACAGGAAAGGTATCACTTGGTCCAAGAAATTCATGTTTCAGCCCTTGAGGCAGCGGTTTCAATTCAGGTTTGGGGCTTACAATACTTGATGGTTGTTGTTCTCCACTCCTTTCTGGCAACTCTTCAAACTTGGGTTGCCATGGTGATGCTCCATAATCCTGCATTTTAGCAAAAATAGCAAAAATATCAGTATACTCTTCATCATCAAAGTTAGATGAAATTTTAGAATTTATGAGAAATGAGTTCAAGGGATCAAAATCTGTAGTTGCAGGTGCCTCCTCTTGAGCGAGTGCATCAATCATAAATGTTTGATGACACTCATCATCCTCTTGTGGCTGCTTAGCAATGTGAAAAATATTGACTTCTAAAGTCATATTTCCAAAGGACAGCTTCATTAGACCATTCCTGCAATTGATAAGAGTATTAGCAGTGGCAAGAAAAGGTCTTCCAAGAATTATAGGAATTTTGGAATCAACCTTCACATCAACCTTCAAGTCTAGTATCAAGAAATCGACGGGGTAGTAAAACTTATCAACTTGAACTAACACATCCTCTACCATTCCTCTAGGCCTAACTGTGGACCGATCAGCCAATTGTAAGACTACAGATGTAGGTTTTATCTCACCTAATCCTAACAATGAGTAGATAGCATAAGGCATAAGGTTGACACTAGCTCCTAAGTCCAGAAGGGCTTGTGCAAACTTATGGCTCCCAATAATGCAAGAAATGGTGGGACATCCGAGATCTTTGTACTTAGGTGGGGTCCTTTGTTCAATTACAGCGCTGACTTGTTCAGTTAAGAAAGCCGTTTTCTTAATATGATGTTTCCTCTTTACAGTGCATAAGTGTTTAAGGACTTTAGCATATGTGGGAATTTGTGAAATCACATGCAAGAGGGGTAGATTGATTTTTACTTGCCTAAGGTGTTCTAGGATTTCATTTTGTTGACCGGTTGATTTTGAGGTGGGCTTGAGGGAAAGGTACTTTAGTAGGAATTTCTACTACCTCCTCACTAGGGGCACTCTCCTCAGAATTTCTAGAATCTTTTTCCTTTTCCCTCGACTCCCTAGACTTTATGATTGGTTCTATGACCTTGCCAGATCTAGTGGTGATGGCATTGACTTCCTTAAAGTTATTTCCTTCTAAACCTGAGGTCTGAGCCATGTGTTGTCCCTTAGGGTTTGATTGAGGTTGAGCTAGAAATTTCCCACGCTCCCCTACAGTTAGGGCATTAGTCAATTTGGACATGTGGCTTTTCATTTCCTTGTTATCCTCAACAACCTGATTGATCATAATTTCAAACTTTTGATTGGTTTTACCCTAAGCCTCTATAAAAGCATGTAAGGTGTCTTCCAAAGAGTTCTTAGAGGTTGTAGGTTGATATGAAGGAGTACTGAAAGTCCTAGGTGGCTAGGTAGGTTGCTAGTTGTCAGACTTCCAGCTAAAATTGGGATGATTTCGCCACCCTTTATTGTAGGTTTCAGAAAAGGGGGCGTATGGCTTTTGGTACATGCCTAAAGCATTACAGTGTTCCTCATACACTCCCCTCATCTCAACGTAAGTGACACACTCTTGCGCTGGGTGTTCGCTTCCTCGACACACAAAACAATTTCCACTAGACTCAACACGGGATGCACTATGTACAGATTTCGAGTCTCTAGCACATAAGGCTTCAAGTTCTTTAGTTAGGGCTTCTACCTTTGCCCTAAGGCTAACCTCCTCCCTAAGATGATAAATACCTGTGCTAGGGGGGTTATTTGTGGGTCGTGGCCTATTAGTACTCTCAGCAGCACTAGGTCCAGTCTAGGTATAGGCTTTTTCAGCTAAGTCATCTAAATATCCTATGGCCTCATCTGGATTTTTCTATAGGAACTCACCATTACACATCATCTCTACAAACTGGCGCTCCCTAGGTGTCAACCCTTCATAGAAATAGCTCACAATGCGCCAGCTCTCATAACCATGGTGGGGACAAAAGGCTTGCAACTCTTTGTATCTTTCCCACGCTTGGTATAGGGTTTTACTATCTTTTTGGGCAAAGGAATTGATTTTCTTTTTCAAGGCACTAGTCTTATGATGTGGAAAGTATTTACCAAAGAATGCCTGAGTCATTTCAGCCCAAGTTCCAATTGAACGTGGTCTCAATGAATACAACCAGCTCTTCGCCCTTTCCTTTAGAGAAAATGGGAAGAATTTAAGCATAATTGCATCCATTGTACCATGTTGATTGTGAAAGGTCACTACTACCTCTTCAAACTCCATAAATGCACATACGGGTTCTTATTCTCAAGTCCATGAAAATTGGGAAGAAGTTGGATCATTCCTGGTTTAAAGTCTACCTGTGGCATATTAGGTGGAAACATGATACATGATGGTGTAGATGTGCGTGTGGGGTGTAAGTAATCATGCAAGGTTCGATAAGGTGCATCATGCTCACTATCAGACATTGTGTTGTGTGATGTGGTGTTCGTGTTAGTGTTAGTGTTAGCAGATGCAGTGTCAAAGACAGGGTTAAAGAGATGTTCAAACTCTATGAGAGGCGCTTCCACGAATCTTCCTAGCTCGTCTCGATACCTGCTCATAAAACGCAATTGAAAGGAGATAATGTGAGACAAGAGATAATAACGAAAAGAAATAAACTAAGAATGAAATTGAAAAAGGGACGAAGTCACCCTTTTGATAGAAGATCCTTCAATTTGTTGTACCGTCTCCCCGGCAATGGCGCCAAAATTTGATTACGCCCAGCGGTGTTGTAGTTTAGCTTTGGGGTGTCGTATCCACAGGAAGATGAAAAATTATTCAAAGGTTCCAAAAGGGGTGATCTATCCTTTTAAATTGTAGGAAAGTTCGGTTGTTGATCAAACAACTTGGTCTCAAAATTATGAACTAAAATTCAATAGATTAAGGTAGTGAAGCTTTGGAATTCACTCTCTCGGGCCGGATCAATCAACATTAGTCATTCATGCATCTTACCAAAACTCTAGGCTTCTATAGTAAATTCTCACGCTAATCTTGAGTTTAATTGAAATTATGATTTAATAAATATTTGATCAAACAATAGAAAGAGCATGACTAATTCTATGAAAAATCCAATAAGAATTAAACCATTTTCAAGACCAATTTATAAAGGAAACCCTAGATCAATTTAATTCCACAATAATACCAAATCTAGATTTCTTCCACAACATATTTCCACATTAATCCATTGAAATTAGATCCAAAAACAATCATATACATCAAGCATATAATGGTAAAGGATCACACCGATAAGGGATTTGAAATTGGAATTCAATAAATACTTCAATTATTCAATGGAGAAAACGTGATTGAATCCATGAGAATCTAATATAAACTAAACCAACTTCAAAATATATCCATAAGAATAAGAAATCTAAATTCCAAAATTATTTGACAATAAAGAGCACGTTAAATGAATGAAAATGTGTTAAAATCCCTAAACCCGATCGAGATCCTTCCTTGCTTCACCTAAGAGATTAGCCTTCCATGGAGTTCTTGAGGCCAAGAGATGTTTGAGAGATCTAGGAGATGAAGGATGGTCGAAATCCCTCTTCTGGTCGACTTTAGGGTGAGAAAAATGCGTCCAAAAACTTTCAATAGTTGATTTGGTTGATTTCCGGAAATAAAAATTTTTTGGCCCAGTTTATACCTATGCGACCGCATAGTGTAAATACATGCGATCACAAGGAACAAAGTAATTCAACCCTGAAACTCTCGGTAATATCCATGCGGTCGCATGGATTTATAACCATGCGACCGCATGGTTTTGCCAACTTTCCGCCGGACAGTTTTTAGTTTTTTTATCATATCTTTCTCTCTCGATATCCGATTGAGGTGATTCAAAGTGCGTTGGAAAACTGACTCGATGGGCTACAACTTTCATTCAAATGTAAACTTCCAATTCGATCTTATACCATGTGAAAATGATCTAAATATGAGACTGAAAATCGATACAAAACTTTTCAGCATATGTGATGACATTTTGACTATATTTCATCCCGTCGACTTCTTTCCTCATACAATTGATGCCGAAAATCCTCAAATCTTCATATCTTAATTTTGCCTTCCTAGTCATCTTTTGGTATTTGTAATTTGGTCCTTGAACTTTTGTTTCTTTCATTTTGAACCCTTTTCACTTGTTTCTTCCATTTTTCACCTATTTCACTCATTTGCCACCTAAACCAAGATATAGAAATATTTAGTGTATTTCGGTGTCAAATAATCATATAAATGAAAATATTAAAGGGTGAAAAACGTAACAAATGTGCTATTATCAAGTGCTCAACATTATCTATCTAAATGGGCCCAACCATGCATGTTAGAAACCAGATTTTCTTTAGTGGAAATTACACCATTCCCTAGTATTAAAATCAGGATTTCTAAAATCAGGTGGGTAGTTTAACATTTCAAAAATCAGAAATTTTATTTTAATTAATAAAAAATTTAATTAATATTTTTATAAAATAAATATTTTTACTAAATTATATACACCAAACCCTAATTTTAATTCCCACCCTCCTCCTCCTCTCTCTCTCTCTCTCTACATTCCTAGCGAAGCAGATCCATGACCGGCGATTTCTCCCTTTGCCACCCACCCTCTCTACTGGAGCTGCATATCCCAGTCGTCGTCGGACTTCACTGCAGCAACATCGCCGAATGTGACCGCTGTTGCTGCGGCGGCGACTTGCAGCCCGCATCGCCACTGCAGCGAAGAAATTAATGTTTTCTCCCACAAACACCATTGCATAGGATCCAAATGAAGAGCAAATGACAAGGCGAAGCAAATCCATGCAAACCCCCGCATTGTGGTGGTTTTTGTGGTTTGGATCTAGTTTTTGGTGGTGGTTCGGTGTAGGCGGTCGGTGGTGTTGCTGCAATTTTTTGTAGGTGGTTTGTGGGGGAATGGATGGGGGTGACGTGATCTGGTTGTTAATTTTTGGGAGTTTTTTTCTGTTTTTTATTCGAATTACGGTGCGGTGGTCGGTGGTGGTGGTGTTGCTATTTTGACGATGGCGGTGCGATTTGAGGAAATGGAGATAAAGGAGACGATGGTGACGTGTTGTGGGTGGTGAAATGTGTAGTGGTGGTGTGTCGTGGGCGTGGTGGTGGTGTTGTGGGTACTATGGTGAGGTGATGGTGGTTTGAGAGTTGGTGGTGGCCACAAGGGTTTGGTGGTGGTCACAGATTTGAAGTGGTGGGCAAAAGTTCGGGCGGTGGTCACAGATTATTTGGTTAACTGTGGTCACTAAATTGGCTAATCTGTGACCAATAACAAATCTATGACCAATAGTGACTTATTAAAATTTCGATCTGTGACTTCCAAAATAATTTGTGACCTAATAAATCTTTGATTTGTGACCTTGAAAATAAATTGTGATTTATTAAAATTTCGATCCGTGACCTCGAAAATAATGTGACCAGTAAACAATATGTGACCAATGAAAAAAATGAAATGTAACTAAGAAATAACATGTGACCTAAAATTTGTTAATTTGTGATTAATTATAAGTTGTGACTTATAATATTTGTGATCTGTGACCAATAAAGAAATTGTGACTTATAAATTTTTCATCTGTGACCAAGAAAAAAATAGTAACCTTTAAAATTTTTGAATTGTGACCGCAAAAAATTTGTGACATTTAAACATTTTGATTTTTGACCGAAAAATAATATGTGACTAATTAAATTGTGAATCTTTGACCGATGAATAAATTGTAATCTATAAATTTTTTGAATTGTGACGTAAAATAATTTTTGAAATTTAAAAATTCTAATTTGTGATCGAAAATAATGTGACTACCTAAATTGTGAATCTGTGATCAAATTATATAGATCTATGACCTTAATATATTTAATTAATTAAATTATAAATAAAAATTAACAAAAATATTATTTTTGAAAGTTGAAACTTATTTTCTTATTATTGAATTGGACCAAAGTTATACTCTTACTCATGAAAATTTCCCTTTTCTTTAATTAATTGGCCCTTGTTTTGCATTTGTTTAGTCCTTGTTCATTTTAGCTTAAAATCAATCTTTTAACAAATTTTGAATAAAAATTAATGAAATATATTGTTAAAAATTTGATCAAAGCTGTGAATTTTATGAAACGTGTGGTTAAATTAATTGTTGATCTTGATTTAAATTTTTATCAATTATTTTAGATAAACCTAACATGAGCTTAATTTGTAAATAATTTTAATCAAATTTACTTTTTATCCTCATATTTATAGGATCCACAAGTATTATCCACTTATACTTAATTCACAAGCATGATTGAAAGATTATTATAACCTTTTTTAAATTATAATATGGTCGTTTAAAATTCTGCAAGTGTATGATATCACAAAAAACAATAAAGTGAAGAGTAGGATATCGTTTCCACAAGGACCATGTACTTAAAATAGAACCGATTAATGTGAACCTTAATTTTATAGCCAATGTTGTATCGAATTTATCTAAATCAACTATTGAAACTAATTATTTTAGTGAGCAAATTACGAAGGTTTTGTAAATTTAGATTGAATTGTTGCTAAGACCTCAAATCCCCCTCATTAATATGTTTCAATGCAATTTAATAACATGATAATTTGTGCATATTCTTATTGATCAATATTCCTCCTAGGTTAATTAATAGTATCTCTCGATAACAATTAAATATATTCTTTCATGTGACATTCATTTATCTTCATGAAAGATGCAAACATGAAATCATGTATTAAAAACATTAGACCATCTATAAAAATCTTGCAAAGTATAGTGATATATCTATTTCCTTATCGAACTTTACAATGGTTGTTATAACGTGCTATCTATCTTATTGTCTCTCTCGAGAACAATAAAATTCACATAACATTTCAATTAGTAGCAAATTAACTGAAAAGCATTGAATCTTATAACAATCATTCAAGAATAAGGATATATTAGATGTCAAATTATTGAATTTATATTAAAAACTTTATAACAATGGTTCATCAATGTTTTAGTAATTGAAACCATAGCCTAGCATTAAAAAATTTCAAGAATTCATATTTGATTGGAAAATACTACTCAAATTTTGGATTGATGAAGGAGAAGAGGAATATGAATCTTAATCTCTTGAATTTCTTCAATTGTGTCTTGATGAATCTCTAATTATTTCCTTCTTGTTTCTTCAAAAACAAGATTGAGTCTTCAATTTGATGAAATCTTGAAATTGCCCTAAATTATCTCACAAGAACAATAGATTTTGCTTAATGATATTAGTTGATGAATTTAGGAGTATGAGAGATGTCCTCCAATGTATGATTATGTTATGTATTTATATGGCTCGAAAATAGGTTGAAAATCTCGTCAAAATTACATTCCAAGGAAAATTTGTGTTTAAATAGGAGATCGTCGCGAAATCCCATTTTTGTGTAGCGTTGAGGCGCTATCTTTGCTGTCCACCGCTCATTTTTGTGCCTTCACAGTGCTGAGGTGCTAGGTGGTGCTATACTTGTTGTCCATCACTTTTGATTCTTTATTCATTTTGAGTCATTTCTTGAAATATTTTTAATCCTTCACCTCTCAATCGTATTCAATTGAATCCAAACCAGTGTTCTAAAAGGCGTAATGCGTGGCGATGCTTAGAGGCCAAACTAGGGGTGTAAGCGGTCCGATTTTACCGATTTTTGACAGATTTTCAAACCAAACCGTTTACACCGGTTTGAGAAAAACTCAAACCTAAACCAAACCATTTTGAACGGTTTGAAAAAAACTCAAACCTAAACCTAACGGTTTGGTCCGGTTTTAAACTGCCGGTTTCGCCGTATATTTTTTTTTTGCCCGTCGTCCGATTTTAAACCACCGATTTCGCCGTATATTTTTTTGTCTATCTACTTTTATGCCATTTATTTAGGAGTGGACAATTTTTCAAGAACCGGTGGAATCGGACCGGAACCATTTAGAAAAATAATTTAATTTTGGGACAAATTATTAAGAACCAACCAGTTTCGGTCCAGTTCTCGGTTCTAGTATGGGAACTACTGGGAACCGGATGATTCTCATATGATTTTTTATTTTTTTTTGGTAAAATATATGATTCAATCTCCAATCACTTTTATAAAAAAAATAATAAGATTCCTTTTTCATTTTAGACCTTAGCACTTTCCTTTTTCTCTTTGATTCTTTTCTTCTCTCTTCTTATAATTATTTGATTAATTGATTCTCAAACCAAATTAGAATATTGGGTAAATCTATACCTAAATAAATTTATTTACAATATATAATTTCATTTCTAAGATCCGAAATTTTTATTTTGTTTTCACTTTGATTACATAGTTGTTGATCCGATCAAAACTTTTCATTTAGATTTCTACAAATTATAATCGACAGAACCAGAAGTTGCAATAATTTTTAAAAGGATATCCAATTCAATGTAGGATTTTGATTTTGATTTTGATTTTGATTGAAGTTTATTTAATCATTAGAGTACTATGCAGTTTATATAAGTTGATGATTGTTTATGATAGTAATTTATATGGAATATAACATGGGATTGTTTGATGAATCGTTTCAGACTTTTAATTTAAAAGTCTATGGAATATATGAACCTCATTTAAAAATAAATAAAAAGTCCAACACAAAAGTCTTACAAGTTACAATTAGAAAATTTCATTTCTTTTAATTTTTTAATTTTTATATATTTTTTCACCGGTCCGGTTTGGTTTTAAACCGCCATAAAATTTCTCAAACCTAAACCAAACCGCTTTTGACCGGTTTGGTTTGGTTCAAAACCATTTCGTTGACGGGTCCACGTGACACCAAACCGACGGTTTCCAAAATGCGGTTTCGGTTTGATTTTCCGGTTTGACGGTTTTTGCTTACAGCCCTAGGCCAAACTATGTGCTATGCGAGTTTAGACGAGGTACATGCATAAAAAAGCGTAAAAAAGACATTTTTTTTTATTTTAATTTTTAATCAATGAAAAATTTATTTAATAATTAAAAATAATATCTACCAAACTTCTAAAATAAATTTATAGAAACTTTATACGTTTTTTCAAAATTTTCAACAAAATAACAAATTTCAAATGTAAATACTAAATAGTACACGGATAGGAATTTTTGAGAGTTTTCCTTTGTTCAATGCATTAAGCGTTTGTTTTGAATCTAGAGCAGAAAAAGTGTAAAAATCAGCCTTTAAATTGTAACTTAAAATAATTGTAAATTTTTTTTTTTAAAAAAAAAAAGACAATAATCACGCCTAGGCACGCATTAGTAGTCAACTATTGTCGTTGACCGCTAAATAAGGCGTCAAGCCACTTGGCTTGGCATTTTCGCCGCGCATCGCTTCTAGGCGCGCTTTTTAGAATAATGGTCCAAACATCTTACAATCATCGATATTATGTCCAAATCAACTATTGAATGTATGCAATTTAGTTCTTAAACTTTGAATTTCACTATTTTTTGTTTCTTTCTTTCAATTTCACTTTCTATCATCAAGTTTTATCAAACAAATGAAATATACAAGAGATTAGACCATAATTAATCAAAATAACTCCTAAATGTATATATTTTAAGGCCTAAATAAGTGTATGAAACAACTTATCATAACAAATAGACAATATTTGTAAGTTTCATGAAATGTGTTGGTAAAAAGTGATTTCATTGATTATAAACAGATTAAAAACAAGCACTTATGACTTAAACTACTTATAATCATCTACCAAACCAGATTTAAATTTTACCTCACTTATTTATTGTATCATAACATATTTAGAGCATTTGAAAAAAAGAGTATCATCTCTCTAATAACTTAAATTTCGAACAAAGTAGTTTAATATAAACAACACATGGAAGGAATTTCTTTATGATAAATATAACTCGACACTTTCTTTCTTTTTTAATTCCTCTCACCTAAATTGGAGTAATTGACCTTATTTAACATATTGAAAATTGGATCGAAACAGAGCTCTTGAAACACAAAATTTTATATCTAGTGTGTAGAATGTAATTAAAGGAGTTGAAAGAGCTCTTCCTCACTAAAGGCAAGTTGCTTATTCAAAGGCAAAACAAAACAAATTTAAGGCCGTTAATTTGCCATGAAATTAGGAAAATATTTTTCCAATACCTACTTTTAACTGTTTGATTAGCCAAAACAAAACAAATTAAGATTCCAAATATATAACTTAACGTAAAACTAAGATATAACTTATAAGTATTTGTTTACAATCATTAGTTAAAGAATAATGTTATTCATTAGTACGACTCACTCATAAGAGATGATGTAACATTTAAATATTTTTAATTGATTTGAGTTAGTCGATGAATATCATTACTTATAGTTAAAAGTGCTTATGAACTCGTTAAATTACTTGCTATCATTCTGTAGAAAAAAGTGAATATTTATTAATTGACACAAATTTTCAATTACTTAAGAAGTAGTATCCAATTTTAATAACTATGAAAGTAACGTGCGTACTCACCATCTAAAAAGTGAAATTTCTATTGTGTGGCTCATGCACTCATGCATGGTGACGTTCGGCTTACCTCATCCCGCATGACTGTAGATTTTGCGTGCACGCACACCACATCTTCCTTGATAAGCCCACTTCTAAACACATGCACGCAATTTTTCAAAATTCAATTTTAAAAAAATAATGAAGAAAATCGTTGGAGTTTATATATATTAAATATTAAAAATATTATTGTTTGTGACGTGAGACAAATTTCAATAAATTCTTTTAGAGCTATATCATGTCAAAAATAAACATATAAAATAGATGTGAATAGATTATTCGGCTCATCCCACTTTACACCAAAATGTATAAAAAATAATGTTATCTAGCACCACTGGCGGAGGTAGGGGGGTCCTTTTTGATGAAAAATTTTATTCATTTATTTATTATTATTTTTTTTAAATTGAAAGGATTGAAGAATTGTAACTTCCCTTTTATTACAAATGAACTTACGAAAAAAGTTAATCTTATTTCCTCCACTTATTTTAGGTTAATTCTCAACTTATTAGCAATGTCTACACTGATACACTATACGCAGAGAAGATAAATGACTCAATTAGTAAGCTTTTATTTCCTCTCATTTTTGTGATTTTCTTTTAAAAAAATTTTGGGGGCGCTGCCCCCCGAACCTCCGTTGCCTCCCACCCCTTCACCTATGTATTTTCAAATTTAGACCCCTCACTTTCAAGAAGCTGGCTCCGCCACTGTCTAGCACCATTAGTGTTAGAATACCAGTATAGATGTCATTAAGTGATTCATTTAATGATACATTTCATTTAATGACACGTAGCATTAATGTTACCTAACCATACACATCAAACATGAATAATTAGTTTTACATGATCACTTATTTTGAATATCAATTTTCAATCATTAATGTAAAGACCATAGTACATATGAAAGCACATAAGTTGAGAGAAAAATACAAATTAATAGCTTATTTATGGTCTTGTTTGGTGCGACTTCAAATTTGATAAAAATTTAAATTGAAAATCAATAATTAATTTTAACCACACATTTTATCTATTCATAACTTTTCCAACTACAGATTCCATTACCTTTTATCAAAATTTACTTAAAAAATAATTTTTATCTAAACTAAACATGGGATAGGTTGGATTAGAAGGGATGTTATATACATTCATAATTGAGCTCCAATTTTTTAATTTTTTTTTCAAAACTCATTTTTAACCACACATTCTTCAAATAATTTTTTTTTTTTTATATAAAATTTATTTTAAAAAGTGGAGCTTAAAGAGCGACTTAATTGATGAGAAGAGACGAGAAATTTTTATTTGTTTGTTATTCAGTCTAATCTCATCAGCTTTGATGTATCATCCATGCTACAAATTTACATAATACAATCACCCATATTTCAAATGAACTTAGGTCATTTCTTGCATAAGAATACATGCAAGCACAATAATATTTATCCTTTCCTTGTCCAGGTTGCTATGTAGTTAAAGATCAAAGCATTATTAATTTTGCTAGAGCCTATTTGGGTTTATTTTATTAAGTTGTCAGCATCGGAGGGGAATCTGGTTCCCAAGTATTTTCGCAAAATGTGTTTGGGCATCTTGGATTTTATGATTTCAAGTTGGTAGATGCAGATGCTATCAAAATTCTGTAAAATAATCGGTGCACATTATGTTTTGAGTTCAGTAATGTCATATCGAGCAGATATTGATTTCTTGAATCAATAGGGACAATCTTAAATCATGGAGGATGAAAATGTAAACTTTAACGTAGGAATGTTTGTGAATAATGACGTTGAGGTGTGGGTTGTGTGTATTACTCCATAGCTTCACGCAATCTTAATTTGAGATTCCAGTTGTGTTTATTACTCTGTAGCTTCACGCAATCTTAATTTGAGATTCCATAAATCTTTATTCCCATACCTTTTAAATAAATAAATAAAAAAAAAAATCATGTCTAGACCCTCTCTCTATAAATACCACAAAGTAGTGAAGTGAATCATCCAAGAACCAATCCAATCATGCAAAATATGGCCTCTCCTTTGTTAATTTGGTTTATTATCCTATGGTGCATCTGGGGGAGTTACAGTAGAGCAGAATCCATCATGAATAATGGGCTGTGCTTTGCTGCTTCAGATTGTTACAAAGATGCACTAAGCAAAGCCATTTTGTTCTTTGAAGGTCAACGTTCTGGGAAATTGCCTGCAAACCAGAGAGTGAAATGGAGAGGAGATTCTGCACTATCAGATGGCGAGCTTGAAAATGTATGCATCTTTATATATCTTCCATCGTGACAAATATTTCACGTACATCTCTTGTTTAGTACATGATACTGAACATGGAAGATCGTCTAATATTATTAATATGACGTTTATATTTTGGATATACAAAGAACTGCGAGCTTAATAACACTTGTTCAAATACCTAATCGACTAGAAATTGAGAGGTTTTTGGTGTATGATCTTCTTAGCTAGGTAGTTAACCGAGCCGTTGTTTGGTTGTGCTAGAAAACATATTTTAAGTTGATTTTGATAAAAGTTGATGAAACGTACGATTGGAAAATTAATAAAAGTTGTCGTCCCATGAAATGTGTGGTTAAATAATCGTTGAATTTGACCTAAATTTTTATCAACTTTTTTAGCTAAACGAAACAAGAGCAAAAGAAGATAGACATAAGTTTTCATAACTTGAGGGCGGCCATGATTATCATGGTACTTCATTCGTGGGGAAAGTGTTAATTTTCTAACGTTAAAATTAAAGTGTCGTTCTCTTACAATAACTTTGTGTAGTGCCTCTCCATTTTATCCAATCGGCTCAAATATTTTTTCGTCGCAGGTGAATTTGACAGGAGGATACTATGATGCTGGTGACAATATGAAATTTGGGTGGCCAATGGCATTTTCTGTCTCTTTGTTGAGTTGGGCTGTCACTGAATATCAAACTGAGATCTCTGCCGTCAACCAGCTCTGTCACGTACGCAGCGCAATCCGGTGGGGAGTAAAATTCTTACTCCGAGCGCACAGTTCATCTACCACACTATATACTCAGGTGACTAAGTTAAAATCTGTTAGGAAATCAATCCTAAAAACATATCTTAACCGATATTGGAAGCGGATCACTTGTTGTGAAAATCCAAGAAAAGAAATAATTTTGGGGAAAATGAGATTTCCAATATATATGAAGGTCAATGAATTTGGATTACTTGAACAAGCCTCAAGTTAATCCCCAAGAAAGAAAAATAGTTTTGAATTTATACCCAAGAAGAACAACATCTTACTTGTAAAATTCTCTCCAAGCTTTCTCTATTTTCTCTCTCAAAATTTGAACTTCAAACTGAAGGGTTTTGTTGGTATATATAGCTGTATCGGGGCGCCTAGGCGCCCATGAGTGGCGCCCAAGCGCCAGAGTCCTGCCTCTTTATCGCCTTCAACTGAACTGACGAGGAACCTAGGCGCCCGGAACTAGCGCCCAAGCGCCAGGGTCCTGCCACTTTTTCTTGTGGCTGAAATACTCACAATTCTCCACCTCATACATCATTTGATAGACCTCAAATTTTGGACGAACACAAGAAGAAACAGCAAGAACCAAACTCGGCTGCACCATTCAGACCATGGTTGCCTACGTACCCTGAACCGGGATCAATCCACCGTAGTTCACCCCACCTTCATTACTCTTAACCTCATTCCAACCCCGCCCCGAAGGGCCATGCCTTCTTGGGCACATCAACATTCACTATTGCTGTTCCGCATAATTTCGTTGAAGGTGACAGACTCATCATCCTCCAATAAGAGTGCGTACTCAACCACATTGGTCTGCCCAAAGTGCCTCAGAGGCTGGTCTGACCCCAACTTCTGAACTTTCTTGTAAGCTCGCCTTAGCCTAGTAGAAGCCAAACTTTCCTCGAGCTGTACATTCTCTTGTTGAACCACCTCATGTTCAAGCTCATCGCCACTCTCCACTTGAGTGTCTCCATGATACTCCTCTTGAACAAGACTAGGACCAGTTTGGTCCCTAGATTCTATCTCAACAACTTGACACTTTGAACCCCCAACAGCTTCAACACCGGGCATCGTAGCTTTCGACCAAGCTACCATGGAGTTCTCATCAAAAGTAACATCTCTGCTGATTATGAACTTAGAATCCTCTACACACCATAGGCGATAGCCTTTTACACCTGCTGCATACCCCAAGAATATAGCATTCTTGGCCCTCGCATCAAGCTTTCCCTCGTTGACGTGATAGTAGGCTGTGCATCCGAATATTCTGAGTTTCTCATAATCTGCATGTTCTCCTATCAATACCTTGTAAGGTACATCTCCATCTAACTTTGAATGTGGAGATCGGTTCACAATGTAGCAAGCATTTGCAATCGACTCTGCCCACCATTCTCTGCCCAAACTAGCATAGGATCGCATACACATCGATTTCTCTCGAAATGTGCGATTCAGTCTTTCTGCGACCCCATTCTGCTACGGTGTATTCCTAACTATCCAGTGACGAGCAATACCTTCCTTACCACAGAACTCCTTGAAAGCACTATCTGTATACTCTGTATCGTTATCAGATCACAGTATCTTCAATTTCTTTCATGTTCTGTTTTCAACAATTGCTTTCCACTTCTTGAACGTGTCGAATACCTCATTCTTATGCTTCAAGAAATAAATCCAAACATACCTAGAATAATCATCAACAAACGTAACAAAGTACCTGGAACCGCCTTTGGAAGTGACAGAAGCCGAACCCCAAACATCTGTATGCACATAGTCTAGTATACCTCTGCTTCTATGTTTGTTTGACTGGAACTGAACTCGGTGTGCTTTACCGTACACGTAATGCTCGCAAAAATCCATGCAAGGCTTCTTCAAGTTCCTCAGCAAACCTTCCTTGACTAGCAGATCTAGACCCTTTTCTGACATATGTCCAAATCGCCTATGCTATAACCGAGTGCACTCACATGGGTCTCCACCACTTCCACTTGTTCCAACCGCTACATTTCCTGTAACTATGGTACCCTGAAGAGCATAGAGGTTGCATGGCGAATACCCTTCATCACTACCAAAGAGCCCTGAACAACCTTTTGAACTCCATTTCATGTCATAATCTTGCAACCACCGGAGTCCAAGACACCAACAGAAATAAGGTTCTTCTGCAAATCAGGAACATGTCTAACATCCATCAATGTTCTAATCACTCCATCATGCATCTTAATTCTATTTGAACAAAGCCCCATCGTTTTACAAGAATGGTTATCCCCATCAATACGGTTCCACCATCAGTGCTTTTATAGGTAGTAAACTACTTCCTATTTGGACACATATAGTAAGAGCAACCAGAATCAAGAATCCACTTACCGGAGATTTCTTCATCACAAGAGATGGAGTAACACTCATCGATGTCCCCTTCTTCCAAGGCATAGCTTATCTCTTGACTGCTTTGAACCTTCTCATTGTTGTTGTTCTTCTTCCATACCACTTTTTTGTTGTGACAATTCGCCTTGAAATGCCCTAACTCACCGCATTTGAAACACGGCATTTCCGCAAGAGGTCTAGAACTCGATCTAGACTTTCCTCCCTTGCCCTTTGCTCGCTCATTGCACTTTCCTCTTACAAACAACCCTTGAGCTTGCCCCTTGTTACCAATGGTGGGCATGCCACTAGTTGCAATCTTTCGAAGATCATCCGCTAGAAGTGACGTTCTAGTGTCCTCCATCACAAGTTTATTACTCACAAGCATCAATGTTTGTACTAAGTTTTCGTAAGACTTCGGCAATGAAAGAAGTAGTAGAAGTGCTTGATCCTCATCATCTACTTTCACATCAATGTCCTTCAAGTCCGATATGCACCTATCAAACTTGTTGACGTACTCCGGGATTGGTGTACCTTCATCCATCTTGCAAGTATACAATTTGGACTTCAAATAGATCCGATTAGTTAGAGTCTTCGTCATGAAATTCGCCTCCAACTTTGTCCACACCTCCGCCGCAGTAACCTCACCATCAACCAAGAAAGCAACATCTCTCTCAAGGCATAGAATGATAGACACTCGTGTCTCAAGATCCAGCTATTCCAATCCTTGTCAGACATATCTTTGTGCTTCTTCTCCTTACCCGCCAAAGTTTTGTGCAACTTTTGAGAAATCAGCAAAATTTTCATTTGCATTCTCCAATATGAGAAATCATTCCTCCCATTGAATTTCTCTATCTCATACTTCCCAATTTTCACCATTCCACTAGTAGACATGATTTATCTACTTGTTTACCGGAAATATTTCAACAAAGTTCACTTGGAAATTTTCACAAACACCTAGTGTGCACAACTAAGCTCAAGCCAACCACCAAAAATCGAAGCTTTACCACCTTAATTTGAGAAGAGGCTCTAATACCAAATTATTAGGAAATCAATCCTAGAAACATACCTTAACCGGTATTGGAAGCGGATCACTTGTTGTGAAAACCCAAGAAAAGAAATAATTTTGGAGAAAATGAGATTTGGGGGAAATGAGATTTCCAATATATATGAAGGTCAATAAATTTGGATTACTTGAACAAGCCTCAAGTTAATCCCCAAGAAAGAAAAATAGTTTTGAATTTATACCAAAGAAGAACAACCTCTTACTTGTAAAATTCTCTCCAAGCTTTCTCTATTTTCTCTCTCAAAATTCGAACTTCAAACTGAAGGGTTTTGCTGGTATATATAGCTGTATCGGGTCGCCTAGGCGCCCATGAGTGGCGCCCAAGCGCCAAAGTCCTGCCTCTTTACCGCCTTCAGCTGAACTGACGCGGCGCCTAGGTGCCCGGAGCTAGCGCCAAGGTCCTGCCACTTTTTCTTGTGGCTGAAATACTCACAAAATCATATAAAACTTTGTTTCCCTTGAAGTTTAGAAAATAAAGCGTAAACTCTAGCCCAGGATAGTATTAAGACGTGAGATTCCAACTTAAAATATTAACCTTATTAAAAGTAGTCCAAATCATTATAAATTGATCTATGTTTTTATCTTTCTTCGATGTGAGACTTTATCCCTTAACATGTCCACGCAAGATGGTGGCTCGTTTAAGCAGATCAATCTTGAAATTCGTGTGCTCATTTTTTTAGTCTTAATTGAATCGAATTGCTTTTTAGAGTTTATTGGGCTTTGATATCATATTAAAATTTGAAATTTCATCTTAAATGTCAATTTTATTAAGAGGAGTAGCCCAAACCTGAAAATTACCGCCAACTTAATGGAAACTTCCAGATTTATGTAGGTTATTCATTCTGAACAAGTCTGGGTTCTTCATCTATTTCTAAATAGATTCTGAAAATATCTATAACAGCAGCCAAGTTAGAAGACTCTGGAAGGACAATCAAGTTGCTGAATTTATTTCCAAGGAAGAACTATCTAGAATATAATTTGCATAAAAAGAAAAATAAGCCAATGCCAATTGAAGAACTCTCCAAAAATTTGAAGGCAACAAACTCACTGAAAATAACACCTATAAATGCAAGGTGACTGTGTGCATTATAGCTGTATGAGTAAAGTGAGCAAAGAGATAGAGAATGAGAGTGCATATATAGTGAGAGAAATAGTGTAGTGGAGAGAATTAGTGATAGTGCTATCAATATAAAATAAAAGAGATGTAGTGCTAGTGGGTGTGTTTTCAAAATTCTAAAAGTGATTTATATCAATAAAATTATTTTTGTTTGGTGTTTAAACTCAACAATTTGGTATCAGAGCAAGATGGTTGGATACGAATTTTTGGGCCTCTTGAGATCGTGCATAAAAAGAGATTCTGAAACTTTCGTAAAGTTTGGTTGATCACAATGAGGTAAATCAAGTTACGATGAGCGACCTATAAGTGATTGGCGGAATGAAGAAGCTCAATAATCAAAATTATATCATATGGCAAACTTGCATGGAGTTATATCTCCAAGAGCAAGACTTGTAGAAAGTAGTTGGTGAAAGTGACGCCATGCCACCAAAGGAGGCTGGAGCTTTGAATAAGTGAAGAATTAAAGTAGGCAAGGCTATGTTCATTATAAAGACGACAATTAAGGAAGAGTTACTGGAGCACATAAGAGATAAGACTACACCAAAAAAAACCATGAGACACTTTGGCCACATTATTCTCGAAGAAAAATGATTTGAGGTTGTAATTGCTAGAAAACTAGCCACTCTCGATTACTCAAGGAGAATTAACGATAAGTCAATAGTTTAACAAAGTTAAAATCTTTTTCTTACGAAATTTCAGAATTAGATTCGTCGAGTAAGATTTCGAAGTCTAGAATGAGAAGAATAATCATACATGGTTTGAGACCTGAATTTAGAAATTTTATTACTGCAATACAAGGTTGGCCAGAAACAGCCTTCACTGGTCAATCTTTAGAATTTGTTGGCCGATCAAAAAGTGTTAACCAGACAAATGTTAGGGGTTTCGATAAAGAAAGAAGAGGGAGAAATATTATATAGTTATGAAAGAAGAGGTCGATCCCATCAAAAGAATAATAAATAAATAAAATAAAATAAACATGAAGAAGGTTCTGTGATAAGCGGAGCCAAATAATGTCTTGAAAAGAGAGGTCAACCGTCCAAGGGATTTCAGCGAAGTAATAGCTTGTGCTTTGTATGTGAAAAATGAGGCCATTATGCTAGAAATTGCTAGTTTAAAAATTAATTGGCGGAAGGTTAGCAACCTCCAACAAGGAGAAAATATAGTAGTGAAGAAGAGTGGGATGTTGTAGCATCGCTCTCACTAATAGAGTAGACTCAATGGGAGGAATATTGTAAAGACTCTAAGGAAGAATCAGCACTAATGGTGATCCTCCCTTGACAAAAAAAAAACTATGAAAGTGATTAGATTGTCGACTCTAGATGTTCCAAACACATGATGATAAAGAGAAACTACAAAATACAATGCAAAACAAGGGAAGCAGAATTGTGGTAACTGCTAACAATTCAAGATTGCAAATAGCCCACATTGGTAAGAGAGTTATTACGCCTCTTTTTAGTCCTAGTATTAAAATATCAAAATTTTGGTTACACCAATAATGGAGAGACGGAGATTAGAGTCTATCTACGTAATGTCAGCAGAGTTTGCATGCGTAAATAAGACTCGAAAGAACGAGACAACAAATTTACGACATGTAAGACTAGGACATGTGAGTTATCACAAGCTGAAGGTGATGATGAAGATGTAGATGCTCAAGGGTCTTCTTCAACTAGAGATCATAGATGATATGGAGTGTGCTAGCTATCAATACGGTAAAGCACATCAACTATCGTATCAAGAGTCAAGTTATAGAGTAAAGAAACAACTGAAAATGATATACTCTGATGTGTTTGGATCTGTCAAGCAGCCATCGAATCGAGGGATTTGCTACATTGTGACATTTATCGACGACTTCTCAAGGTATGTTTGGGTATTTTTTTTTATGAAAGAAAAATCTTAGACATTTACAAAGTTTAAGGATTTTAAAGAAAAAATAGAAGGAGAAGTCGAAAATAAGATTCGGTGCCTACGCACAGATAATGGGAGAGAGTATACATCATGAGATTTTTCCCAGTACTTAAGAGAATATAAGATACACCATCAATTGACATGTTCAAACATGCCACAACAAAATAGTGTAACAAAAAGAAATAATCAACATATTGCAGAAATACGTCGAAGTATGCTATACGAAAAGAATGTGCCAAGAAAGTTTTGGGCAGAGTGCATGAGGACAGCAGCACATGTGATCAACAGGCCACAACCAAAGTCGAGGTTCACGTCACTATTTGAGAAACTGTGGAAAATGAAGCCAACAGTAAGTCACTTTCGTGTCTTTGGCTGCTTCTGTTGTGTTTGTGCCTGATCACTTGAGAAGCAAGTTTGTTAAGAAGCCAATCGTGTATATATTTGTGAGATATGAAGTCAAAGAAAAGGATGGAGATGTTGTGACCCTACAATCAATCGTTGTTACACGTCAAGGAACATGGTATTTGACGAAGCATCTTCATAGTGGACACCACAGATGGTGGAGCTACTAGATTCAAAGGAAATGGACGAAAAATTGCAAGAGGAGACCATAGAAACACAACAAAGTCATAAGGAAACAAAAGATGTACAAGAATCAAGTGATGAGAATGAGTCTACTAGCGCAATACAAAATCCTTGGTAGACAGATATTCCTCAGATAATACCAAAGAATAAATGGCCGAGTCAACAATATGAGGTTGATGTACAAATGAACCCACAACCACAGTTGTGAAAATCTACTAGACAAAAAAACCAAACCCTAAGTATGCTAACATAGTAGTAGAAGAAGATGATAGTGACAAAGAGCCAAAGACCTTTGAAGAAGTAATCCAACACAATGAATGGAAAAGGGCAATGGAAGAAGAGTCTATGGCTCTAAGGCAAAATGAGACTTGGGATTTGGTGCCAAGGCCGGATGAAGTAAAGCCGATATCCTGCAAGTGAGTATTCAAAGGAAAGAAATATCATGATGGATCAATTGAAAGATATAAAGCTTGGCTAGTAGCTCGTGGATTTTCTTAGCAATATGGCCTTGACTATGATGTGGCAAATATTACTACAATAAGAGTACTTATAACCTTAGCAGCAAACAAATCTTGGAAGTTGTGGCAGATGGATGTGAAAAAATATTTTTCCATGGAGAACTTGATCGAGACATATACATAGAGCAACCAAATGAATTTGATAACAAAAAAACTCAAGATATGTTTGCAAGCTAAAGAAAGCTCTTTATGGGTTAAAGCAGACACCACGAACATGGTATGGTAAGATAGCCAAATTCTTAGTTCAAAGCGGAAATTTGGTAGCACCAGTAGACTCGACCCTATTCGTCAAAGCATAAAATGGAAAATTAAAAATAGTGCTTGTGTACGTGGCTATCTTATCATTACTGGAGACGATGAAGATAAAATCCATTGACTTAGAAAGAATCTATCGGTGAGATTCCAAATGAAAGAACTTGGAGATTTAAATCATTTTCTAGGTCTCAAGATGGAAAGAAAAAAAAAAGAAAGGTTATTTTTGTGTCAGCATAATTATGCCAGAGATCTCTTACAGAAGTTTCGGATGATCAATTGTAAACCAATATCAACACCAATCGAGATTAACTCCAAGCTATTTGCAGATGGAGGCAAGGACTTCGATAATGCAACCTTGTATTGACAACAAGCGAGAAGCTAACACGACTTGACATTATATACGCAGTTGGGGATAGAAATTCGCTGCATGGAAAAGCCGAAAAAGCCACATCTTGAAGTGGTGTGACGGATCTTAAGGTATATAAAATGAACAATTGATTATGTACTCTTCTACAAAAAAAAAAAATGCAAGATAGTTGGCTGATGCGGACATTACTGGATATCGTGATACACAAGATCGACAATTGGGTACGTGTTTAGTCTTGGGTCAGCCGTAGTATCATGGTGCAGTAAAAGACAACCAACTGTGTCTTTGTCAACCGCAGATGCTGAATATAGAGCAGCATCAATGGCAACTCAAGAGAGTACGTGGTTAACACAATTGATGAAGGATCTACACCAACCAGTAAGTTATGCAGTGGAATTATATTATAGTAATCAATCAGTCATTCGCATAGCAGAAAACCCAGTGTGCTACGCAAGAATTAAGCATGTCAAAGTACACTAAAGAACAAGTCGCAGAGAAGTGTTTAGAACACAATTGGGAATTATAAGAAGAGAAGAGTTAAATCAATGAGTCAATGCTGAAGGGGAGAACTGAAGATCACCATCGACTTAATGGAAACTTCCAGATTTATGTGAGTTCTTCATCTTCATCTAAATAGATTCTGGAAATATCTATAATGGCAACCAAGTTAGAAGACTCTGGAAAATCAAGTTGCTGAATTTATTTCCAAGGAAGAACTATCTAGAATATAATCTGCATAAAAAGAAAAATAAGCCACCGCCAATTGAAGAACTCTCCATAAATTTGAAGGCGGCAAACTCACTGACAATAACACCTATAAATACAAGGTGACTATATGCATTGTGGACATATGAGTAGAGTGAGCAGAGAGATATAGAAAGAGTGTATATATAGTGAGAGAAATAGTGTAGTGGAGAGAATTAGAGACAGTGCTATCAATATAAAATTAGAGAGACGTAGTGCTAGTAGGTGTGTTTTCAAAATTGTAAAAGTGATTTATATCAATAAAATTATTTTCGTACGGTGTTTAAACTCAACAAAACCCTTATATATTGGTCTAGATTTTCATCTTTATTCGATGTGAGATTTATTCCTTAATAGATAGGTTGTGCCAGGTTTGATAGATATATAGACTCGCATTCTGAGCAATAAAGTTTTTAATTTTTGAAAATAACAAAAGATATGTCTATAGGTTGGGGATGCAAATAGAGATCATCAATGTTGGGAGCGTCCTGAAGATATGGATACTCCTCGGACACTTTACAAGATTACGTCTAGTTCTCCAGGGACTGAGGTGGCAGCAGAGGCTGCTGCTGCCCTTGCTGCTGCATCAATTGTTTTTGAAGTGGCTGATTCCAAATATTCTGCTAAGCTGTTACGCCATTCAAAATTGGTAAGTCGAAGAAAAAAGTTTTTCCTTTCGAGCCTTAGCCGTCACTTAACTAATTATTATTTTGTCTTCTTTAGCTATTTGAGTTTGCAGACAAGTTTAGAGGATCTTATCAGGGTTCTTGCCCATTCTACTGTTCTTACTCGGGTTATCAGGTAAAAACCCGAGCACACGCTTACTTGTTTTTCTTTCTTTTTAGAGGATTATTTGGGCTCACAATTTTCTCAGGATGAGTTGCTCTGGGCTGCTGCTTGGCTGTACAAAGCAAGTGGAGATAACAGCTATTTGAACTATGCTGCAAGCAATGACGGTTGGAGTCAAGTAGTTTCCGAGTTCAGCTGGGATAACAAATTTGTTGGAGCTCAAACTTTACTAGCAAAGGCATGTAGTACAAGTTTATTACGCAGAATTAGATAACACGTTAATTTATTTTTTCTTTTTTAGTATTGTCTAGTATGTGACTTAGACATTAACAAGATAGGATTTTGATCAGGAATTTTTAGAGGGAAAGAGACAAATTTAGTAAAGTACAAAAGTGGTGCTGATTCATTTGTATGTGCATTGATGCCAGGAAGTGGCTCTCTTCAGATTAAGACAACACCTGGTAAACATCAAAATTGAATTGTTGATGTCTGAAATTCATGAATAAATCATCTTTCTGTGGTGAAATTTTTTTATTTTCAGGTGGGCTGCTTTATATTAGAGATAGTAGTAACCTACAATATGTTACTAGCTCTTCGATGATACTTCTCATCTACTCCAAGATACTAAATTCTGCTGGTGTTCATGGAGTACAATGTGGTTCGAATGATTTTTCGACCTCTACTATCAAAGCCTTCGCAAAATCACAAGTCGGTAAAATCTTACGATTATACGATGTTGGGTTTTGATACCCAATAATCCCGGGCGATGATGTAAACTCGGTTTAATATTCAGTCGGCTTTAGCCAAATGACTGATCGGTATATCGACACCATTAATGGAACGACCCAACTCTTCTTTCGTTTGGGCCACTCGAAGTAGCCTAATTTATTAGAGTTGCTCGTGGCCCAACCCATTTACTTGGATGGCTAAATTGTGTACCCATCGTGAGCGGCCCATTTACTTGACCTAACCCTATTTAAGTTGGACCGCCCCCTCCTCTCTTTCACACGTGAAAAACCGCCCCTTCTCTTCTTCTCTTCTAAGTGAGAAACCGGCTTCCCTTTCTCTTGGTGTGAGATTGCTGTGATCTTGATTTCTTCCCTTCTTCTTCAACCTTTGTGGCTATTGTCTTTGTGACATTGATCCTTTGTGGTTTCTCTAGTGGGAATATCAAGAAGCAACCGTAGTGGGAGAGTCGGAGTTGAGTATTTGGGTTGGTTCCTTGGTGGTGTCGATTGGAGGTAAAACTGAGCCCGGATTCCACGTATTTGGAGATTAATTTCCCACAATTGGTATCAGAGCGAGGTTAGTGGTGGAATTCCGGCCAAAAACCGACCAGAAACCGGCAGAAAACGAAGCAGAAACCAGAAAATCGAACCTGTCCAGATTTTGGTGCGAAAACCGGACCTGAAAACTTGATTTCCGGCCAATCCAGAACGAATTTGGGGAAACGGACACCGGGGTTGGGTCGTGCAGGTGGAGGCGCTCCTGGGTGGGTGGCGCGTCTGATCTCCGGCGACGGCGGCCGGTGGCTAGGCACAACTCCGGCGAGGCGCGTGCGGCTCACGCCGGAGGATTCCGGGAAAGTTTCCAAGAGACAGAATTTTTATTTTGTGATTTCTAACATTTCTGCATTGTTAGTTTTCGATTTCAGGTACTGTAGAAAAAGTTGGACGATTTTGCCCTTGGTGGAGCGTCATTCGGAACTTCTGAATATTTACTGAATTACTTTAGGCCAAGATTGCGGCCCTAAAGCAGTAAATTCGCATCTCTCCGATTTACGGACCTCAGAAGTGGTCCGCTCTGGTAAATTGGCTGAAACCCTTACATTACCGCACTAGCAGATCATCGTGTGGGGTGATCACATAGGTTTGGGGGTTGCCATTGCTTGGTAACCATTGTGTGTTGCTAGAACCTAGGATTACCTGTTTAATTTCTAAGTGAAATTATTTGTTTATCGTCGTAAGCTTAAATTGTTGAACGTTGTTGCGTTATCTCATATCATTTTAGAATTGTACCCGAGCCTCCTATTCTAGCTTCTTCCCTTGACCTGAGAACGTGATTCTCACGGAATCCTGGGGTTCTAGAATAGCGTATTATTGTGAAACCATAGGAATCTTGTTACTTGGTGTAATCTGTGTGACCTGTGACTTTTACAAGTTTTGATTTTGTGTTCTGTGCATTTTTTGGTAAGATGTCGGCACATCACTTTGAATTGGGTATCTTTAATGGAAAAGGAGATTTTTCTATTTGGCAACAAAAAATGAAAGGTATTCTTGTTCAACAAAAGGTTTCTAAAGCTATTGATGATTCTTTTTCTGAAACCTTGACTGCTGTAGAAAAAGAGAATTTGGACGAACTGGCATATACTTCTATTATTTTACACTTGTCTGATGCAGTTTTAAGAAAGGTTGGTAAATTAAAAACCACCAAAGAACTTTGGGAAAAGTTGGAAAGTTTATATTTGCTTAAGTCTACTCCTAATAAGTTATATCTGCTTGAACGCTTTTTCAGTTTTAAAATGGATCCTTCAAAGGACCTTGATGACAATTTGGATATTTTTAACAAACTTGTTCAAGATATTGTTAACTGTAATGAAAAGGTGTCTGAAACTTATAAAGCTATAATTCTGCTTAACTCTATGCCTGATTCATATAGAGAGGTTAAGAATGCCATTAAGTATGGTAGGGACACCTTAACACCTGAGATTGTCATAGATTCCATTAAGAGTAAAGAAATGGAAATTAAGGCTGAAAAAGAAGATAAGATGAATGGTGAGTTACATTTGATGAGGAGTAGAATGAAGTTTAAGCAAATGAATTTGGGTAGAGCTCAAGATAATAGTGATTCGAGTAGTGACTCGAGTGATGATGGTGGTAAGAAGAAGAGTAAGGGATGGGTCAAGTCTAGTGGTAGAAAGTGCTATAGTTGTGGTAGAACTGGACACTTCATTAAGGACTGTCCCAAGAATAAGGATAAGCATAAGGGTAGGATGAGAGATGAGGCGAATGTGGCTATGGGGTCGAGTGATGACCCTAGTGGGGTTTATTGAGTGTAAACCTAGTTACTGCATTGCATCTGTGTGTATTCTCCTTTTTTGCATGTGTGTGAGTACTTGATTTTGTTGCATGTTATATGTTACACTTTCAATGTGTTTGATGTGTGTAATTGCATGAATCAATGTGACTCGTATACTTGGTGTATGTGTTTTTGCATGCATAGTAGGGTTAAGATGCATTAGCAGTGAGTGTGTGTGTGTGTTGGATGTCTTTTGGTGAGGTGGAGTATAGATGCCTAGGGGTACATTGTGGTTTGTACCTGGGGGATGTGGAGTGTGACATTTGGATCACGAGTGGAGATGTGATCAAATGTCTAGAATCCTTTATCAGAAAAGAGACCCTGATCAGGTGGAGTGTGAGAGATGACACTTCTATCACTTCTGTTAGGTGGAGCCCCATTATCCACGTAGTTTGGGAGAAGTGATGAGTGATAAAGGATTATCCCAAGAACTTAGGATCTATTGTGACTTACCAGTTAGACATGTGTTGAGTGATTAGTCTAGTGAGCATGGTGGAGCGATGAGTGGAGATATGTGTTCTCGAGGTGAGAGTAACACGGAATGGGATAGGATAAGTGTGGAGAGATCTTTTTCGTGTGGTCATTTATGCATTTGTTGCACATGTGTTGACCGTGTGTTGATTAACTGGGTGTTAATCTGTTGTTCTGTGTGAATGTATTTTTTGAAAAAGATCTATGTGTTATCCTATATTATATCTTCATCGTATGTTTATTTGCTTTTGACTGTTTACTGTAATTATCTGTTTCTACTTGGGTGTTCTTGACCTTAGCCCTGGTGAGTATATGGAGCAGATATGGTATGTGTTTCAGGACGGAAACACGAGGTAAGGTCTGTGAAACCAATTTTATTGGTTACCTTGATTGTGCAAGTATAAACTGTGTGTTTTGTTTGCTTGCAGGTTTATTGGGAATCAAGGTGGAGATTGTTGGGTTTTGATACCCAATAATCCCGGGCGATGATGTAAACTCGGTTTAATATTCAGTCGGCTTTAGCCAAATGACTGATCGGTATATCGACACCATTAATGGAACGACCCAACTCTTCTTTCGTTTGGGCCACTCGAAGTAGCCTAATTTATTAGAGTTGCTCGTGGCCCAACCCATTTACTTGGATGGCTAAATTGTGTACCCATCGTGAGCGGCCCATTTACTTGACCTAACCCTATTTAAGTTGGACCGCCCCCTCCTCTCTTTCACACGTGAAAAACCGCCCCTTCTCTTCTTCTCTTCTAAGTGAGAAACCGGCTTCCCTTTCTCTTGGTGTGAGATTGCTGTGATCTTGATTTCTTCCCTTCTTCTTCAACCTTTGTGGCTATTGTCTTTGTGACATTGATCCTTTGTGGTTTCTCTAGTGGGAATATCAAGAAGCAACCGTAGTGGGAGAGTCGGAGTTGAGTATTTGGGTTGGTTCCTTGGTGGTGTCGATTGGAGGTAAAACTGAGCCCGGATTCCACGTATTTGGAGATTAATTTCCCACATACGATAAAACACGAGCAAAGAAACATGTCACGCTAATATTATGTACCAAACATGTTGATTTCGTTTTGTGTTTCAGGTCGACTACATACTAGGAAACAATCCTATGAATATGTCATACATGGTTGGCTTTGGGACCGAATTCCCAAGACAATTACACCACAGAGGTGCATCCATTCCTTCAATTAAAACTCTACCTGCCAAGGTGGGTTGCAATGATGGGTTTTCAACGTGGTATTCCTCAAGCAAGCCCAATCCAAATACTCATATTGGTGCAATTGTTGGGGGCCCAAATTCAAATGACTTGTTCACTGATTCTAGATCAGATTATTCGCATTTAGAGTCCACAACTTATATGAATGCAGCTTTTGTGGGATCTTTAGCTGCTTTGCTTGGAGAATGTGAAGAAAAGTGTGTGTATAGTGGTGTTGGTGATTTATAGCTTCTTCACCAATGATATGTTTGTTATGTTGAATTGCCTGTGTACCTTATTCTATCCAATCTAATGTAGCATGTTGAAAATATAGTATTAAAAAAAATCCATCATTGGTGTCAATTGTTGTGTAATAATTTTAGAATGATTTATTATATATATATATATATATATATATATATGAAACGTGATGAGTGCATGTGAATAATTTGGTTTTACCTTAAATATCTGATATGTCGATCAATTGGTACAATAGATTGGACATAACAACTGAAATTTTTTATCTATATCTTTATGTCTTAATCTCGTTGTTTGATTCAATGTAATATATCAAATATAGTAGTATATATGATGGATAACATCAAATATAACGGGTCATAAATGAATGAAATTGAAGTATTTTGTTGCTCATCCCTCCAATACTCGTAAACAATATACATAGATGATAAAAAATCCTTGACTTTAAACAAAAATCCTTGTTCAAGTAACGTGCAACTCCTCACAACAAAAGTGCAAGAGGGAAGAAAAAGGAAATTACTTATAGGTGTAAACTATCCAGCTCCATTTTATCCATATTTGTTAGACTCGGCCCGGATGTCGACCCGGACAATGTAGTGGGTCAATGGGTCAGTGGTTCAACCAACGACTCGGTAGTTCAACCGGAGGGTCATTTCCTATAAAAAAAATTATTATCAACTATTTTCATTGAATAATAATATTTTTTCCATTTCCTACTAATAACTAAATTAACATCATATTGTTTTGTTAACCAATATCAATTTGTATACCAATTTCACAAATTTTAGATCATATAAAGTAAAATATAGATTTGAAACAATAAAAAAAGACAATCAATGATATAATGCCATGTCCCCCATTATTTGGTGTTATAATTTTTGAAAGAGTATTTTATTTTGGAGAATGTGTGGTTGAAAAAAAAAAGGAAAATTTTTTGGTTTATGTGTAATATTATTTTATTGAAAAATGTGTGGTTAAAAAGAAAAGAGAGAAAAATGTATTATAAATTTAATGGGGTTCAAATGAGGTAAAAAAATAAACTACTTTATATGACAAAGTTCAACAAGAAAGCTTCATTTATTTTAATAATATTCTTATAGAAGTAAACCATCAATTAAAAGCTAAACGTGGATAAATAACATATTAACAAGGTAAATTATTTGAAATAAGTCAATATTTTCTCCATTAAGAAGAGTTTGAGCGCATCCATGCTGGGATCTCGGACATAAATTCTTTAATTCCATTGCCTTGTACCAATAATGGAGTCTCAGTCATACTAAAATCCTTGTTTCCATTGTTTGTATCACTTCTATTATCATTTCCATCACAATCCAGATCAAGATCATCAAAATATAATTCATTCAAAATAGTTTTAAATTTGAATGTTACATCATATGTGCTTTAATAAAAAGAAGAAACAATAGCATCAGTCAAACAATTACCATCATTTTTATCATTTTCTATAGAGCATGCACTCAAATCACGATGGAATGTCTCCAATTATGGTAATTGTTCGGTGGCTGGCTCCTCCTTTAACATCCAATTGCCATAAATGCCACACCTTTCAAAGTCGATAATTTCAACTCTTGAAATAATTCCTAAACAAAGTTAATTATCCAATTTATAAGTAATCAAAATATAATTTTAGTAAAAGAAAGCAAAATCATAAAAGGATGAAAAATTATTTAAATAACATTACCATTGATGCAATCGTAAATTGTAGTGAACATAACAAGATCATTAAGCCTTTGGTACTCGATTCTATTTCTCTTTTTAGAATAAATATGTTCGAACATACTCCAATTTCTCCCGCAACCTGAAGAACTACATGTTTGACTTAATACTCAAGTTGCAAGTGCTTGTAGATTTGATGCACTGCTACCATAACACATCCATTATTCATCTGTACCAAAACAAAGAGAAAATAAAATAGGCGTATGTTATATAAACTAAAATCTAAATTATATAACATAACAAAGTACATAACATGAGAATAAAATTTACCAAGAGTCATTCTATGACAATCAGCTACAACAGATAAAACGTTCAAAGTCACCATGTGCTTGCCTCATTTCACTAGTCATTTTTCTTCTTAAATCAAGTTGACCACAAGCATATCTCTCGATTACATCTAAAAGTCCCGAAATGATTTGTTTATGCTTTTCCATATCATGATATTGTATTGAAAATACGGGTTTAACCAATACACAGCAGCATGAAAATTCTTACGCAATTGACTATCCCATCGATTCTAAATAATTTGCAAGTAAGAAACTATTCTATTCTTCCTTCTTTGAAATCTGTGTTTCATCTCACTTTTTGCCACATGAATGACTTCATACAAATAGCCCATCGAAGGCTTTTTATCACTATCAACAAACCGTAGAACACGAACTAGGGGCTCCGATAAGTTGCCCAATAGTAGCATACTCTTTCCAAAACACAAAATCAAGTACGTCATCAACAAATCTTTTCTCTTTAATTTCCTTTGTATATGTTGATAAAGTCCATTCTCTAGATATCACCATTTCTCTTAATAGATCCTTTTGGGCCAATATGCTTTGTAGAATAATAAAGTTAGTAGCAAAACGAGTAGAAGCAAGTCGAAGTATTTCCTTTCTTCCAATAAACTTTCTCATCAAATGCAATGGTTGTATATGCATTTTGTGATTTGTGATGCATGAGATACGACGTCACTAACTTCATCAAGCTTACCAATATCATGAAACATTAAATTAATACAATGGGCTGCACATGGAGGCCAAAATAATGTTGGAAACTCTTGCTCCAATAACCTACCAGCGGCAACATAATTTGCCGCATTATCTGTCACTATATGGACCACAGATTCTGAACCTACAAATAATAAAACATCTCAAAATAACTTGTATAAGATGTCAACACTTTTTTATTCATTTGAAGCATCTATACTTTATTGATAATACAAAGAATTTACACTATTGAAAGGAATACATGAATCAATCATCCATTTCGATATAGTAAGATCACATTTCTCTATAGCATCGTTGCTCTGAAAAACACTTTTGATAGTAGGTTGGTTACCAAGTCCCATTCTTGGCATGAAGTAGGAAACAATTCCTTTTTGTTCTTTTAAATGTTTAGCTCCCATTCTTTCTTTCTTTCTTTCTTTTTTCTTTGACTTGTCTGAATAGCGATACCCTTTCGTTTAGAACTAGGAGTGATGATCTCTTGAACACCATCATCACCCAAATTTGTATACATTTGCTCTTCTTGTTTTCGATAATAAGAGCTATATGGATTACACTTATCAAGAACTTCTTGAGTTCTACACTTCTTTGCAGCAAAGATGTCCAAGTTTTCTTTCATTTTAAATCTAACATCATGAGATACTCTACGACAAGAATCTACATCATCTTTTATTCTCGCTAAGTGTTTGACTCGATTAATACTACCTCCAGCGAAAGTTTTTACACAATACAAGCAAACAAGTTTTTTCCTATTAGTACCAACTTCAAGAATCTCTTTACAATGACCCCATGCTATATCTGTTTTTTCCTCTAGCATGACTTTTTGGTAGAGAAGAATGTGGTGTACTATCATCACCAATGAACTATACAAAGACACAAAATCATGTTGAATTATATATCATTAGGAGAGCCACAAACAATTGGAAACTTAAGAATTTGCAACATCAAATGATTCGATCGAATATTAAAACTTATCCATCTCACCTTTCTACTCTCTAACCATGCACAAATCATGTGAAAAATGATAAAATTTCTAATAATTGGATACCTTTTGTCCCTGATGTTTCTCTAATTCTATAAATTAAGTCCTATTTACTATCAACTACTCAAAACCACTACAAATTCAGCACTTCGTAGCCAAATAAATAGTGCTTTTTAATGGCCAATTGTAGGAAATGCACATAAAAGGAAGACCCGAACAGATATTGAAGCATACTTACAAAGCTAATTAGCTAACTGAATTACAACCAACAATTATTCAATTGATCAACAAACAATTAATGGAAGCTAGAAAAGAAAATCCAAGAACCCAATTACTAAAACTATGAAATTCAACCAAACATTAAGATTCATTTACACTTTTCCATCTCGGCTCTGTACAAAATTGCAAACTTTAACCAGTAAATCTAATCCTTATTAACCCATAAAATTACATTTAAAACACAATTGTTGTATATAGTATATAACACACAGACTACTATAGCATGAAATTGAGGTGAAAATCTTCCAAAATTCACCCATTTAGAAATATATTTTTCACATAATTTAAGGACAAAAAATTGAAATTTATAAAGAAAATCATAAATTTTAAACCTATATCTTCTTTTTCCATCTAATGCAACCTGAAATTTGAAAGTTTGGATTCTTGGGAGTGAAATTGCAACTTGCAAGAAACAGCTGATGGGCTGAGGCTCTGCTACGGCATTGAATGTGAGGGAGAATGAGAGAATGGGTTTTTATATAAAGTATGTGGACCAAGCAGTTTCTTTATAATTGGGTCAGGGATTTAGTGGAAAAACCAGATGCTCCTTTGGATTTTAATCGGGTTAGTTGCATAGTTAAAATATAAGGAGTCTCGGATTGGACCATGGTCTGTTTGACGGTTTTCGGTTCAAACTAATCGGTCCAATTTGGGTTTAATAACTATGATTTTATCCAAAATGTATTTTCTCTTACCTTTTTTTAATTATACATTCTTTAATAATATAATATTACACGTAAACTCAATACATTCCTCATTTTTTTAATTATACGTTCTTCTAAAAATTACTATTCTAAAATGCATTTTTCTTCAAAAACACATTTAATTGAACCCAAACATTGGCTTAGGTCCTTCTTGGACCAAAAATATGAATTTACCTTATAGCACAATAATAGAGTAAGGGATGGCAAAAGTGGAAATTATAGGAAACTCTAGTGTTAAAATCATACATTCTAAAAGCAGATCAAAGATTTATTTATTCACAAATCAACTATTATTTTAATTATTATAAATCAATATTTTAATAATAATAATATTTTTAACTTTAAAATCATTTTTCTCTCCTCTCCCCTGTCCATTCTCTCCACCACTCCTCTCTACCCTCAGATCGTCAACGTCTCCTTTCTTCTCAGTCTCTATTCTTCTCTCTCTCTCCCCCTCATCTGGTACCCAAACAATCATCACCGGAGATGGCAAGGCGCAATGGTGCATCGCTGAGGGAACGTCGAGTTGCTGAGCTAGTGTGTTGTCCTCGCTGCAGATGGTGCAGCTACATGTAGTGAGGCGGCACTGCTGCTACTGCCCGAACTACTATGCCGTCTCTAATTTTTTGGGAGTTTTTATTCTATCTATTGTGTGGTGGTCGGGAGTGGTTGTGCTGGTAGTTGTGGCGGGTGTTTTGTGTGTGGGATGGCATGGGTGATGCGATTTGGTTGTGGTTGCTGAAAAAGAAAATGGGTGGTGGTGGCTGCGATAGTGGTGGTGTTTGTTGTGTGTGCCGAGTTTTTTGTTTTTGTTTTTGTTGGGGTGGGGCGACGGTGGTGGTGGTAATGGTGTTTGTGTAGTGGCGGTGTTGCGGTGGTGGCTGTGGTCCTGGATCTGACGGTAGTGGTTGTGGTTGCGGATCTGGCGGTGGTGGCGGTGGTGTTGTCAATATTCAGAAGTGTATGTCAGTGGTGATGGTGTTTTATGTGGTGACGATGTTGCTGTCGGGAGGTGGTGGCCACAAGCGTTGTTGGTGGTCACACATTTTTTTGTTGATTGTGACCATTAAATTGGTTAATCTGCGATCAATAAACAATAAGTGACCAATGGAAAAGATGAACTGTGACCAAGAAATAACGTGTGACCTTAAAATTTTTTTAACTTGTGATCTATTTTGATAATTTGTGAATGTTTAATAAGTTGTGACTTATAATATTCATGATTTGTGATCGATAAAGAAATTGTGATGTATAAATTTTTTACCTGTGATCGATGATCAAATTGTGACCTATAAAATTTTTGAATTATGATCGTAAAATAATTTTTGACATTAAAAATTTTGATTTGTGACTGAAATATAATATGTGACTAACTAAATTGTGAATCTGTGATCGATGAATAAATTGTAATATATAAATTTTTTGAATTGTGACCGTAAAATAATTTGTGATATTTAAAAATTCTGATTTGTGATCGAAAAATAATATGTGACTAACTAAATTGTGAATCTGTGATCAAATTATATAGATCTGTGACCTTAATATATTTAATTAATTAAATATATAATTAATTAATTAAATCGTAAATAAATTTTAATAAATATTTGATTTTTAAAGTTTAAAATATTTATTCTTAATTTTGAAATGGGTAATAATTAACCTTTTACCTCGCTCCACCATGTTGGGGAATCGGGTGGGGACTGGAACATGGTCTGATTACTCTTATTTTTCATTAATGCAGGTAATTATCCCTGATTTTCACTTTAACTTTAAACTGGGCCTGAATAACAGCCCAAGCCCAAAATCTGTTCGGCTCCCCTTTACATCTACATTTCAGAATATCCATTTTCCCGCGAAAATCATTATACAGTTTTTTCTTCTGAGAAAATGGGAGAGCTCTTCAAATCCTCCATTTTCTTTTCAGATCAACACCTTTGCCATGCTGATATCCTTCCCCCTTCTGAGGTTGTTTCTATTCTATGTAATAGTCGTTTAGATGTATGATTCAATTTTCAGATTATAATTTTTTTTCAATTTGAATTTTTATTTTTTGTGTCCAGGTTCGAGCTCGGATCGAAGTGGCAGTGATAAATTTCCTAAAAAATCTCAACTCTACAACTCCAGAAATCTCAGATCTCCCTCTGGTTCGAATGTACTCCTTGAAAATCCAATTACAGTATGTTTGGCCATGGTTAGAAGTTACTTTTGAGAGAAATGAGTAACTATGAAAAGCCTGTTTTTCAAAATAAGTAATTTAAAAGTAGGTTCGACTTACTTTCAAGCACGTCAAAACACGCTCTTACTCATAAAATGGGATTTATTTGAGTAAATTATTGCGATCAGGAAATCCTAGAATGAGATTGTGAGGATCAAATTATTTTATTAAGAGACATTATTCGGTGGATTTCATTTTTTTGCTCGTAAAAATGGAAACAGATTACCAGAAAAATGAGCAATAGCAGAGTGAGCAGGGGATTACTGAGTGATTGTACATGGATTTTTCTTTCACATTCATTTTGCACGCGGTCTTTGATGAAAGAGAACACTGCTAAATCATTCATAAGAGGTAGTACTTAACGTAATTTTGGAACTATCGTACAAATATAAATACTATAGAAATTGTCAGATTTACTGACTTGATTTATTATTTTTTGGTCTATGAAGTGTGGAAGAATATGGAAATGTGTTATCAGGTGTTGGTACAAGAAAAGAAAGTGACTCAGAGGGAGTTATTTTATAAATTGCTTTGTGATTCGCCTGAGTATTTTGCATCTCAATTGCAGGTCAATAGGACTATTCAAGGTCAATATCGTTTCTGCTTTTAAGCTCAAACATTTACAGCACTTCGTTTTAATTATGTCAGAATAATGATAACTGTGGTAAAGTACACATAACGAAGCACATGGTGAAATAATTTGAGCCTTAATTAGCGAAATAAATTGATTTGGCATCATTCACTTTTCTTTCTTTTCCATAGAGCTTCTGAAATTTTAGAGTTGGCCTAATTCCTACTGTATAAAGGGTTTAAGGGGCCTGGTCTAGTGTGCATGAGAGACATGAGAAAAACTCCAATACAGTGAAAACTTGAGCAACAAGTGAATATAGCTCTCACATTGAGGGTAAATCACTATAAATCTAGGTCATTAATTTGCTTACTATTTTTATTTTTTTATTTTTCATTTCGTTTTGTTATTGCTCTCCTAAAATGAATAATAGGTTAATCCCTAAGGTATTTATTGTTTTGCTAGCAAAACAGATTTGGTGGCATTACTTAGGTGCAGCCGATACAGCCTTGGCGTCATGGCATCAAGCAGAGGGATGGTTGCTGGGCGCCTATTTCTGCAGGCATTACTTCTTTCCTTTCTGTTCTAGTGCAGCATTGACCTGTACTGTGCTTGTATTTGTTGAGTCAAAATAAGTCGAATTGTTTTCTTATATTAGGTTTTTCAAATGAGTATAATGGATCAAATGATTCCAAGATTATGCTGTATGATTTTGCTCTGAAATTTCATCATACACCGTAAAATGTTTTTCTCACTTTCACTTCCTAGGATGAGTATCAAACATACAATGGTATGGGATTGTAAGTCATAGTTTCAAGAAATTGAATGCGTATATCAGCAGCATAGAATACCTAAAAATATATTTCATCCGTAGGCCCATTGTGAAAAATAATTCATGCTGTGACTTATGTAAGTTTTCTTTAAATGACTGAGAAGGAGCCAAACCAAGAGGTTGTGGACTGCGCCGCTTGTGGATTTTCTGGTTATGGTATTTCCGGAGATCTAAATTTGCTAGAAACCTTGGTCATGAAGAGCGATGCCCGGTATATCATTGTGGTTGAGAAGGTATTTACTTTCTTGTTCACTATCGTTTTTGGACAACATAGAGAACATTTTAACATTTCCATGGCAGCAAATTTATAAGCTACCGGTATCATTCAGCATGCTATATTCCAGCGGCTGGCTGAGGATCGTTTATTCACTCAAATTCCATGTATTCTCATCACAGCAAAAGGATATCCAGACATTGCAACTAGGTATTTTTTGAAGTTTGAAAGGAGAAAAACTGCTTGAAATAATTTTTCGTGTTTATCATATAATTTGAGATGATTGCATTAATATCATAAAGTTCTACAATGCAAAACAGGTTTCTTCTTCACCGAATGAGTCGGGAGTTCCCAGAAATGCCCATTCTAGGTCTGGTTGACTGGTATGAATGACCTTAATAACTCTCCAATTGCATATAGGATTGGGAGGATTGTATAGTATTTGACCGTGTTAAGAAAGACTAATAAGCAAATATTTGTTCATTTTAATGTCCAATCCCATAAATCCAGCATACCAAACTTAGTGGTACAGTTTAGTACTCACCTTTCACCTATGTTTAATTGTGAAGGAATCCAGCAGGATTAGCAATACTATGCACCTTCAAATTTGGAAGCATAGGGATGGGCTTGGAAGCATATCAATATGGTGCTTTCTCCTTCACTTTGTTCATCACATGAAAATTCATCAATACTAATTAGTTCTGCGATTCAGCTTGCAATATCAGGTGGCTGGGATTGCGAAAGGATGACATAGAACAACTTGTACCTGAAGAATCTTTATTTCCATTGAAGCCTCGGGATCTAAAAATTGCTAAAAGCTTGGTATCCTCAGAGATATTGCAGGTATAATGCTCTAACGACAGATTTAGTATGCAATATTAAACAGAATTTGACGGTGCAAGTTGAAGCATTTTCGGTAAGCTTAAAAAGGATAAAGCTACTTTAAAATAAGTATTTATTGCCAATAATCATAGATTTTGGTTTCTAGGTACTCTTGCATGTTGGACTAAGCTCAAAAACATATTTCGATGACTTCTTCTGAAAATGACTCTTGCGTTACAGTTTCCAACTTCGACGAAGAGTAAAATTATTTATTCTAAAAGTTATTTAAGATTAGCCAAACATTGTTTTTGAGTACCTAGAAACCAAAAATTATGATTTGAGCCAAGGTCTTCAGCTTTAGGATAAAGAAACCAATTGATGACATGCTTTTAATAGGACAACTACAGAGAAGAACTTGAAGTGATGATTGAGAGCGGTAAAAGGGCAGAAATTGAAGCTCTTTACTTTCATGGATATGGTTTTTTAGTAAAGTATATAGCAAAGAAAATTGTGCAAGCCAATTATATATAGCTGTAAAGAGACCTTTTATACTACTGCATTCAGAATGTGCCGACTGATTTGTTATTGTTGACAATTCATAATATGAAAGAAAGTTTGAAGATGCAGAAATTTATTAGTATATAAGAAAATAAAAGCATGTTTGATTGTGCTTAAAAGTTACTTAAATGTACATGTACCCTAGACCTGCGTTGTTGTCTTATTTCTTTTGCTGGTCGACTGGGTTGAATCGATTTTGACCAGGTTGTGATTCTTTTGATGCTTATAGAGAAGATTGTACTTTTTGAGGAAAACGTTAGTGTGCTAGAAAAATGTTGACCTTAAATGACCTATTTTCACGTGCGCAGGACCTGCATAAATAAAAATTGCAAAAAAAATGCCCTCCACCCCATCTCTATTGTGAGTGTTTGTCAACTAGGGTGTCAAAATTTTTCTGACAACAAGGGAAGGTATTTAAGACAATCAACCTAAAAATAGGCTTTTTAAAGTAAAAATTAAAAAGTAAGGCCCTTTTTTTTCTTTTTTTTTTTTTTTGACATTGTAAGAGGGCATTTTGAAATAAACGAAGCAAGAACATGCAAAATGATTGCCAAATTTATGCTTTAGTTATTCCATGATCGAGAATATTGTTATTTACAGAGTAAAACATACTAATTGAATAAGATATTATAAAAATGTCCGTTTTCGCAATTGTTTGTACTTAGAAAAATTCAATTATTGACACAAGGACAAATCAAATTAGGAGAAAAAAGTTGGACCGTCCCAAATTTAAATGAAATCACAGGTTGGTCCGTCATAAACTCATAATAAATAGCCTATGTCAAACTAGATTTTTTTAACCCGATTTTTTTTAACCCGAAAACCTAAAAATCGACTCAATCAGCCCAATTTGTTAAACAAAGTGAAAAGTAAATTATATAAAATTTTAATAATAAGTTATCTAGTAAATTGAAGACTCCTTTTCAATTACTAGTGGAAGGCACGTGCTGTAGTGTAGTTGGCTATATATTAGCGTGAGTAATTTTACGTTATTTTACACAAAATAATTTTAGACTGTAAATTTTTTTTTGTGTATTAGTCATAAAAGCTGAATAGAGAAAAATAATTTTTAGAAATAATTTAGTTTTCGGTGTTTTTATAATTAAATATTTAGGAAATATTTGATATTTGGTTTGTCGAATTGTATATTTATTATATATTAGATATTTTTAGGATTAGGATACGATATATATAGTAGGTTTAACAATAATTGTGAGACGCAAAAAATATTTATATTAGCGTGAAAATTTTAATTTTTTTAAAATTTTTTAATTTAGTTTTCGGTATTTTTATAATTGAATATTTAGGAAATATCTGATATTTTTTTTACGAATGATATATTTATTATATATTAAATATTTTTATTAGTGTGAAGATTTTAAATTTTAAAATTATTTTAATTTAATTTTTTGTGTTGTTATAATTGAATATTTAAAAAATATTTGATATTTTTTTGTTAAATTATATATTTATTATATATTTTTAGAATTAGGATAGAATATATATATATAATAACAAGAAAAGAAAAAAAAAATAGACAATCACGGAGATGGCTATGAAACGGTCACGGCTTCAGAGGCAATACTTCTTTTTTTTTTCTAAAAAACTTATGTTTTCGCCTTGATTTACGGGCTTAATTCGGGATATCAAACAAAGTCGAAATATTACATTCTTAATATCATTTTGAAGAACTCACGGCCTAATATTTCACGACATTGATGGTGTGTGAAACGGCCAATCGTAGCGAAAGTTAGGTTACGTCAAAGTACGCGGTTTCAAACTAATATTTCGATAACAAACTAACTTTACAAATTCTTCAACGATTCTACGCTAGCCGAATCCATAAATTTTCTATATCCTCTCAAAACTCATTTCGAGAACTATATCGCAGATATCGAATGATGTAAATGAATATCGAAAATAGTTAAACGGACGTCAAACGCGTGTGTTAAAAAAGACGTATAACTCGCTTTTTAATATATTACTTATATTTTTGTTTTCATTGTCAAGCTCATTACGGAACATCAAATGAAGTCGAAATATTACATTCTTAATATCACTTTCAAGTACTCACGGCTTATTATTTCACGACGTTGATGGTGTGCGAAACGGTCAATCGCAGCAAATGTTACGGCGCGTCAAAGTAGAACTAATATTTCGAGAATTTCGATAACAAGCTAACTTTAAAAATTCCTAAATGATTGTACGCTGATCAAATCGATAAATTTTCTATATCATTTGGATTTCGTTTGATATTAAGAATATAATATTTCGACTTCGTTTGAATTTTTAAAGTTAGATTGTTATCAAAATTTTGAGACGCAAAAAAAAAAAAAAAATATATATATATATATATATATATATATATATATATATATATATTAGCGTGAAGATTTTAATTTTTAAAAAAAAATTTAATTTAGTTTTCGGTATTTTTATAATTGAATATTTAGGAAATATTTGATATTTTTTTTTACGAATGATATATTTATTATATATTAAATATTTTTATTAGTGTGAAGATTTTAAATTTTAAAATTATTTTAATTTAATTTTTGGTGTTGTTATAATTGAATATTAAAAAAAATATTTGATATTTTTTTGTCAAATTATATATTTATTATATATTTTTAAAATTAGGATAAAAATATATATATATATATATATATATATATATATATAATAACAAAAAAATAAAAATAAAACAAAAAAATAAAAATAAAAAATAGACAGTCACGAAGATGGCCTAGCCATCTCCGTGACACGGTCACGGCTTCAGAGGACGTTTCAATATTTTTTTTTTTTATTTTACTTAAAAATATATATATTAGCGTGAAATTTTTTTTAATTTAGTTTCGATGTTTTTATAATTGAATATTTAGGAAAAACTCACGCTAATATATATATATATATATATATATATATATATATATATATATATAAATTCTCGACACGTGGCAAAAAAAAACTCACGCAAGAAATTATCTCAAAACGATTCCGTATTAGAAAACGATACAAAATTCTGACACTTGACAAAAACTAAACTCACTCTTTTATATTGTTAGGATAAAGAGAGTGACGAACATAAAGCAAGCAACCTACTATCTTTCTAACTCGAAGATAAGCAACAAGTTGCTCTAACTTTTCAAATTTAATTATGAATAATTCTATATGTTTGTACAAATTGGAAATCATCTCAAATTCACACATTTTAACCTTATCGTTCACTCCATATTTTATGCCACGTGAACTCAAGATCATTCCAGTTATAGTTATGAATCTGATTGACTATTAACATCAAATTGTTCTTTTGTATTTTATGAACAATTTAAAGATGTACATGACTAGTTACATGTTTGGGTGTGCTTATATGTACTAGAACCAACTTCTTTTATGGTTCAAAATAAACAAATTGTGGATCTCACGTTATAAATGTGGTCCAAACTTATTTCTAGATAGGTTTGAACTTTGAAGTGAGCCAAGAAGAAGCAACTTGTTCGGGTCAATCCGCCTACTCTAACACATGGTTACTACATCTGGACCGAACCAAAAGGTCCGATCAAAAACTTGACGAATCGGACCCCAAACCAATTCGGGTGACACTATAAGACAGTTTAACAATTAACCCGGTCAAGAACCAGTTAAATCAATTTGAAACCGGATAAATCCAGATGAATTCTACGTTGGAACAAATTCTTAAATCAGTTAGATTTTTTTTTTTTCCCCCCAAATATTCCTAAAGCTGCTCTAAAAGTGTTTAGAATGGACCTCCAGGTTCTATTGCTGGGACCACTTAGGTACTTTGTCATCTTAGTTGTTATATCATCCAAATTCTTAGCATTCTCGATCCTATCTTTGAACCACTCGACGATTAAATAAATGATCTGGTGAATCGATGTTTCAGCAAGTGTCAATGAACGAGTGGGATCAAGTCAAGTCGAATAACTTTATTTTTTAAGTCCTATCTAATGATTCAAACGACCTAAAATAAAAAAAAATTACAATTTATAAGATAAAAATTTACTTATTTTTCACTAATTAAAAGAAAAAATTCATAAATTTATATGATAGTTTTTTCTAAAATCATTTTCCTTCAATTCAACCTCAATTTCCCCCACTTTTAACTACACAGTCTACATAACAATAATTTTTCACTTTAAGAAAATCCTGCCAGATAAGCTTTTAATTACCTATACATAAATTGTAGGGAAAAGATATTTGTACCGAGGGGGGATTACCGAACCGTGTCCCCCCTCTCACATAATGCACCGGGCCCTATGTGTATTAATTTATTCCGAGCCGTGGCCCCACCTCCGATGTGAGTAATAGGTAAACAATTCGGTATATTTTTTCGGTACGTGTAACACGGCTCTAAATTGTATTCCTTTGCCAACAACACTTGCTCGCAATGCCGCATGCCATCCGTCCGTCTTTTACAACTCTGCTGCAACACCTGTTCTTGCTTGTTGCATATATGACTTTCAGAACTCGATTTGCCATTGCTCTCTCTCTCTCTCTCTCTCTCTCTCCATTAATTTAAGTTCATTCATGGGTTCAAAGCTTCAGTCATGGCCTTGTAAAGACCCAACTAACTTCAGCCAGCTCATACTTAAGCGTTCAAAATCTGTAAGCACTTTTTGTTCTTCATCAAGCACAGAACTTAATTTATATGTATTTTTTTTTTCACTTAAATCAGAATTCTTTCTGAATTTTGCTTTTGTTGGTTAAGTTCTTGGTTTTTATAAAGTTGATTCCTTGTTTTTTCCACATGCAATAGAAGTTTTAAGCTTTGTTGATAAATTATGCATGCCGTGATTTTTGTGCACATTTCAAGATTAGGGTTTGTGGGTTAGTTATGGGGATCGTAAGTATAAATGCACGATCTTGTGGTTTCTAACTATGGGTTTTTAGATTTTTTTTTTTTTTTTTTTTATCTCTCTCTCTCTCTCTTTTTGTGGGTCTTTCCGAGATTGGCTGATTTTGTGAAGAGTAATTATATTACCATTACAAATTTTAATTACTACGTCATATTATAATCACACCACAATTAAAATATATCTTTAATAAACACACCACAATAATGTCAAGTGGGAAATCAATGGGGAAGAAAGGGAACCAGATCACAAAGGAAGAAAACTGGAAGAGGCAGCCAACTGAAATAACTGATGCTTGAAATGGGATGCGACGGCGTTTTGGAGGCTTAGATAAGTTTTAATTGTAATACTGTTTTATGTTTTAAAATCACGCTTCTTCATTGTTGATGTGGGGGGAGTGGATAAATATCTTGTAAAGGGTTTTGGAAAGTTAGTCTGAAAAATCAGAAAGTTCAGTGAAATTGTTGAAATCGTTCAATAGCTTTCTCATCTCTTTCTTCTTCATTTTTACGTTTTTTCCCATTCTATTTTCTATTTTGTTTGGTTCGTACGTAGCTAACCCAGCTGGAATCATTGCATTTCTAAAGTTGAGGTTGTTGTGAAGTTGCAGGTGAAGTTCCGACCGTGACAAATAAATTTACAATTATACTCCTAATTCAATAAAAATGAAATAAATAAATAAATAAATAACATAATAAAATATTGTGGTGTACTTATCATACTTGGTAAGCAAATTCTTTGATTTGGAGAGAGAGAGAGAGATCGTACTGATCACCAATCCTTGAGTTTTTATACTCAATGGAATCCGATCTACCAAGTGAGATTTAAATAAAGTGGTCTCTCTTCTTTAGGGTAAAAAGCTTGAAGAATAAAATGGGGTACTCCAAGCCAATAAAAATTTAATCAAACTTTTTTCTTCTGAAATATTTCCATATTCTCTGTGATATTGCGAAATTCCATATTTCTTATGATTATTTCCATAATAGTATAATTTAGGCATTGGGTGGATAACATGTGATTCTCTGCTTTCAGTCAAAATTGAAGCAGACGAGAAATATTAGGCTTGGCTTGGCAGAAGAGAGAGCACAAATGGAATATCGTGATTGTTAGGTATTTTAGTGATGTCCAAACAATCCTCTAGACGATGATGAAAAATCGTGACCCGTTTTGTTTCATAGACTTTAAGCCCGGGATTGAAATATATATTAAGATCCACACCACAATTGTAGTAACCCAATTAAGTTGGGTATTTAGAGGAAATCGGCCCATTAGGGTTAGGTGCTCAATACCTAATAGGAGATTGACGTGTTAGTTAGAGATATACATTATCCCTAACTATTGGTAACCTACCTTATTCGTATTGACACCCATCTCGTGAAGATTTTCTTGGAAAATCTTGGAAATTCGTTTTCCCCCTTTTGACCTACCTATAAGAGACCTCTAACCCTAGAAAAGACTCTCACTTGCTTGAGAAACCGTCCATTGCTTTGTGAAACCTTCTTGCTTTGTGCCTTGGAGCCCTCTTTCTTGCCATTTGTGTGCAATATACCTTTGTGTGTATCTTGGACTCCGAAAATCTCTAGTTGGTGTTACCTTTGTGGTTGTGGATCGATCTTTCTGAGCCCAAGATTAAAGGGGGATTATTATTTCTCGTTTCTTCACCTCCTTCTTCAATTTCTACTTTGTTTTTTATTGGATTTCTATTGTTATTGTTTAAGTAATCACTTACTCTTCAATTTGTTTGATTGTAAGTGTGTTTAAACTCTTATAATTGGTATCAGAGCTGTGGAAATCGAAAAATATAGAGCAGAATTAAACTGGACAGGAAACGTGAAGAACAGGCAAAAATTTTCAAAAAATTCGAACCTGCAACCTCGATTTCTGGATAATCTAGAAGTCTTCTGGTGAAACGGAGACCGGATTCGAGACGTGTAGGCAGAGAGGATTCCGAACCACCGGCGCGTCGGTCAATGCCGGCTGCGCGTGGCAAACCGGTGGAGACGCGTGAGGGTCACGCAAGCCGATTCCGACGAAGGTTCCTTCTGACAGAACTTTAATTTGCTATTTCTAGCACTCCTGTGTTGTTAGTTTTAGATTTCAGGTACTGTAGAAAAAGTTGGACGATTTTGCCCTTGGTCGATCGCCAGTCGAAACTTCTGAATATTTACTGAATTACTTTAGGCCAAGATTGCGGCCCTAAAACAGTAAATTCGTATCTCTCCGATTTACGGATCTCAGAAGTGGTCCGCTCTGGTAAATTGGCTGAAACCTTTACATTACCGCACTAGCAGATCATCGTGTGGGGTGATCACATAGGTTTGGGGGTTACCATTGCTTGGTAACCATTTTTTGTTGCTATTACTTGTTTAATTTCTAAGTGAAATTAATTGTTTATCGTTTTTAGTTTAATTGTTGAATATTGTTGCGTTATCTTATATTATTTTAGAATTGTACCCAAGCCTCCTATTCTAGTTTCTTCCCTTGACCTGAGAAAGTGATTCTCACGGAATCCTGGGGTTCTAGAATAGAGTATTACTGTGAAACCATAGGAATCTTGTTACTCTGTGTAATCTGTGTGATCTGTGACTTTTACAAGTTTGAGTTTGAGTTTGTGTTCTATGCATTTTTTGGTAAGATGTCGGCACATCACTTTGAATTGGGTATCTTTAATGGTAAAGGAGATTTTTCTATTTGGCAACAAAAAATGAAAGGTATTCTTGTTCAACAAAAAGTTTCAAAAGCTATTGATGATTCTTTTTCTACAACCTTGACTGCTAAAGAAAAAGAGAATTTGGACGAATTGGCATATACTTCTATTATTTTACACCTATCTGATGCAGTTTTAACAAAAGTTGGTAAGTTAAAAACTACTAAAGAACTTTGGAAAAAATTGGAGGAACTTTATGTGTCAAGGTCCACTCCAAATAAACTTTTTCTACTCGAAAACTTTTTTAGTTTCAAAATTGATTCTTCAAAAGATTTTGATGACAATTTGGATGTTTTCAATAAACTTGTGCAAGACATCACTAACTGTGGTGAAAAAGTATCTGAAGAATATAAGGCTATCATTTTATTGAATGTTATTCTCGACACCTATAGAGATGTTAAAAATGCTATTAAATATGGGAGAGATACTTTAACCCCTGAAATTATCATAGACTCATTAAGAAGTAAAGATATGGAAATGCGAGCCGAGAGAGTCGAGAGAAAAAATGGTGAGGTCCATATGATGAGAGGTAGGTCTCAGTCTAGGACTCGTGATAACCAAAGTGGACATGCATTTGGTGGTAAAAAGAAAAATATGAGTCTATCTAGACCAAAAGGTAAACCTAAATGTAGGAAATGTTATGGATGCGGTAAAACTGGACATTTCATTAAAGATTGTTATGTTGAGAAAAACAAACAAAAGGAAAAGGTTCTTGATGAGGCTAATGTGAACACTGTGAAGTTTATGTGTTATTGAACTCCGAACCTACTGAAGTAAATCTGATAATGAAATCACACGTGCATGAATGGATACTTGATTCTGGTGCATCATTCAATGTTTCATCACATAAAGCTTGGTTTGAAAATTTGCAAGAGTCTGAAAGTGGCCATGCTATTTTATGCAATAATGATGCATATAAAATTGTTGGAATTGGTGATATCACGTTAAAACTTGACACTGGTTATGTGCTTAAATTATATGGAGTCGGATATATTCCTGAAATCGCTAAGAATCTTATTTCGATAGGAGCATTGGAAACTGATGGATTTTCTGGTAAAATTGGAAACATGTTAAAAATGATTAAGGGTTCCCTTATCATATGTAAATGTATTGAAAGAAACGGTATCTATGTGACCAATGCTAAAATTGTTAAAAATTATATTTCCTCTATAAATTTGACCAACACTGATGATACACACAAGTGGCACAATAGATTAGCTCACATAAGTATTAAAGGACTTAAACTGCTAAATGATAAAGGTGTATTTGGAAAATATTGTGTGTCTAATATGTCTTTCTGTGACCACTGTGTGCTTGGTAAACATCATAGGTTATCTTTCTCATTTGACATACATAAAACTGCTAATGTTTTGGAATACATTCATACAGATTTATGGGGGCCTGCTACTAATCCTACAATACGTGGTAGTAGATATTTTTTTTGTCCATAATTGATGATTACTCCCATAGAGTATGGGTTTATCTGTTAAAGGATAAAACTAAAACCTTTAACGTTTTCAAAATATGGAAATTACAAGTTGAAACTCAAATTGGCAAAAAGGTAAAATATCTAAGAACTGATAATGGCCTGGAATTCTGTAATAAAGATTTTGATGATGTGTGCAAAATGTGGTATTACTAGACATAGAACTATTCCTTAGACACCTCAACAGAACGGGGTGGTTGAACGTTTGAATCGTACTTTACTTGACAAAGTTAGATGTATGATGTTGAGTTCTGGTATTCCTAAATCGTTTTGGGGTGAAGCTGCTATAACTGCATGTTATTTGATTAATATGACACCTTCTACTGCATTAAATGGTGATACTCCGTATGAAAAATGGTATGGTAAATGTGCTGACTATACTATGTTGAAAACTTTTGCCTGTACTGCTTTCTCTCATCAAAATGAGGGAAAACTAGAACCTAGAGCTAGGAAATGTGTTTTCTTAGGATACCCCAAAGGAGTTAAAGGGTTTAGGCTTTGTGATAGAAGTCAACTTGGAGTTAAGATCATCGTAAGTCATGATGTTACATTTAATGAGTCTAATATGCCGTGTTTAAAATCAGAGAATGACACTTTGAGAGAAAAATAGTAAGAAAACACTAGTGACGAATCCTGAGAGGATTTAAGACCTTTAAGTGTTCAAACCCCACCACCTCAATTGAGGTGGAGTATCAAAATCCTAAATTAGAAAATTGTCAGAATGAAAATACTGAGAGAGATGAGATTGTAGAGGAATACCAATGAGAACAAAACCCTTTAGCTGATTACCATTTAGCTAGAGACAGAGTTAGGAGAACACATAGGGTGCCTCAAAGATTAGAGTCTGATTTTGAGCTTGCTTATACTAATTATGAAGAACTAGTTGATAGGGAACCAAACATGTATGAAGAAGCTTTAAGGAGTGAACAATCTGAGAATTGGGTGAAAGCAATGAAAGAAGAGATAAATTTCCTCGATAAAAATCAAACATGGGAGTTAGTCCCAAGCCCTAAAGACAAGTCTATTGTTGGGTGTAAATGGGTTTTTAAAGTTAAGGAGGGAATCACCAAATGAGAGGATTTAAGGTTTAAGGCTAGACTCGTAGCCAAAGGTTACACACAAAAGGAAGGGATATATTATAATGAAATCTTTTCTCCAGTTGTTAAGTATACCAGAATTAGGACTATGTTTGCATTAGTTGCGCACTATAATTGGGAAGTTGAACAACTTGATGTTAAAACTGTTTTTCTGCATGGTGAACTTGATGAAAATATTTTTATGGATCAAACGTTTTGATTCGTTTGTTCAAACAGTTGGTTTTAAAAGGAGTGAATTTGATCATTGCTTGTACTATCAAGACAGTATAAATGATAATTATGTGTTTCTGTTGCTATACGTGGATGATATGCTTTTGATTGGTCCTAACTTAAAGTTGTTAAAAGACATAAAGACTACTTAGAGTAATGAATTTGACATGAAAGATCTAGATAATGCTAAAATGATCTTAGGCATGGAGATTAAAAGAGATAGGTCAAATTCATTGTTGAATTTGCATCAGGCTCCATACATTATGAAAATTTTGAAAAAGTTTGGCATGAATGAATGCAATCCTGTTTCATTACCTTTGGGCAATCACTTCGTCTTATCTAAGGAACAATCACCTGTTAATGAAGAGGAAGAGGAATATATGAAAAATGTTCCATATTCTAATGTCATTGGTTCTGTGATGTATTTAATGGTGTGTACTAGACCTTATTTAACTTTTACTGTTAGCACACTTAGCAGGTATATGTCGAACCCTGGTCCCACGCATTGGGAAGCTTTGAAATGATTGTTTAAATATTTGAAAGGAACATGCAATGTTGGCTTAATATATAAGTTTAGTACTAAAGGAGTAAAATTGAAAGGTTTTATGATGCTAATTATGCTGATGATAGAGATAATATGAAATCTACATCTTCCTATGTATTTACTTTGTGTGAATCGTGTATTAGCTGGAAATCACAACTTCAACAAGTTGTTGCATTATCCACTACTGAATCTGAATATATTGCTGCTACTGAAGCCTTTAAAGAATCTATATGGTTTAAAGGTATGTTAAATAAACTTGATGTTCTTGATAATGATGTAACAATATATTCTGATAGTCAATCTGCTATTCACTTATGCAAAAATCCTGTCTTTCATGAACGTACTAAATATATAGATGTTAGATTGCATTTCATTAGAGATATGGTTTCTCAAGAACTGGTAAAACTTGAGAAAATCCTTTTAGAGTACAATCCTGCAGTTATGGGAACTAAGGTGCTCCCACTGGTAAAGTTTAGAAGTTGCATTGATCTTCTAAACATTGGTACAAACTTGTAAGTCTCTTTTCTTAAGGTATTTGTTATCTTATCTGACTTGCAGGTTATTCTGGCATCAAGGTGGAGGTTGTTAAGTATTTTAGTGATGCCCAAACAACCCCCTAGGCGATGATGAAAAATCGTGACCTATTTTGTTTCATAGGCTTTAAGCCCGGGATTGAAATATATATTAAGATCCACACCACAATTGTAGTAACCCAATTAAGTTGGGTATTTAGAGGAAATCGGCCCATTAGGATTAGGTGCTCAATACCTAACAGGAGATGGACGTGTTAGTTAGAGATACCTATCTCGTGAAGATTTTCTTGGAAAATCTTGGAAACTCGTTTTCCCCCTTTTGACCTACCTATAAGAGACCTCTAACCCTAGAAAAGACTCTCGCTTGCCTGAGAAACCGTCCATTGCTTTGTGCTATTGAGAAACCTTCTTGCTTTGTGTCTTGAAGCCCTATTTCTTACCCTTTGTGTGCAATATACCTTTGTGTGTATCTTGGACTCCGAAAATCTCTAGTTGGTGTTACCTTTGTGGTTGTGGATCGATCTTTCTGAGCCTAAGATTAAAGGGGGATTATTGTTTCTCGTTTCTTCACCTCCTTCTTCAATTTCTACTTTGTTTTTTTATTGGATTTCGATTGTTATTGTTTAAGTAATCACTTACTCTTCAAGTTGTTTGATTGTAGGTGTGTTTAAACTCTTATAGTGATGCTTTGGTTTTGTAAATTGGATGAGAAGTAAAGAGTAAAATTAGAGTTTGTACAATAAACTTACCATAGTCGCATATGAAACCGCCATTTTAGGTTCTTATGAAAAAGAAAATGGAGTTTTTAAGGATATCGCAACACAACACAGTGGAAAGAAATGATTGGAAAAAAAAAAAGAAAAAAGATGAAGTTCAGAAAGTTAGAAACTAATACCCTAATTAAGAAATTTGAAGAATAAGCAATTGTTATTTTTATTGAATTAAGCAATTATTGTTTTTTTTATTGACCCTGTTCCACTTGCATTTTCCATCTACTACAGATCAGGCATCTTGGTGATCATCTCTTCAGGGTAATGTGAAGTTGACTGATTTTATGCTAATGAACATCTTGAGTTTGATATTTGTTGAGGAAAAACAAAGAAAGAAATTAGGGTTTATATTTGTGGTGTACCAATAATTTATTTTTTTTAAAAGTATACTAAAGCCCTAATTATGTAACTTTACTTAAGGATATTTTATTAAATAAGAAAATTGTGGTGTACTTAATAAATTTTGTAGTGGTAATATAATTACCCTTTTGTGAATTAATGTATTTGATTCGTGACGATCTATATTCATTCTTTTGCTTCATGGATTTTTAATTTTCATGGTAGTGTAACTTTTATTATATTGGACGTATGCAAGAAGTTGGGAATTTAGATAATCCACATTGATTGTTTTATGTCTTTTTACATGGTCGAGCGTTTAAGTCGTCTATGCTCAGATAAGTTCCACTCGTCGAACATTGTATTGCGGTAGATTACAGGATTTATAGCCATGAGAAAACTTGTCGAATCATTGTCTTCATTGTCAGCTTTGTAGACTAAGGTGACTAGATCATAGCATTTTTCGTTAAGTACAAAACATTCGGCATTGTTCGACTTAGGAAAACCAATGCCAAAGGGGGAATAATTCTGAATATATCAGCCAAGATGGTTTTGATTGTATGTTAATCCAGACTGCTGTAATCGAGGATTTCCGATGTTGTAATGGCTTGAAAAATAAAATTCTCCCTTGGCCTTACTCAAGGCTGCTGTTTTATTATTATAGTTCTTCTAATTTTCAGATTCCAGTGTAATCATGTCCCACATCATATGGATACAATTGAGGCAAACCTCACACTGTAAGTCGGTTTTCACTAATGATTTATGCCCATAGACTTTATCATAGTATCCAAGCAAGAGATTCCGGAAAATATGTTGACTTCAGTGTTGAGAAATTGGTTGTTCAAAACCAACAAAGGAAGAAGTGAAAAATAGCTGACAACTTCGGTCGACCGAAATAGAGGTTCGGTTGACCAATCGGTCGATCGAAAAAGTTCGGTGGACCAACCGGTCGACCGAAAACTGTGACCGTTGGGCTATTTTCTGCCGTTAGGAATTCATTTTTGGAGGCTTTTCACTTAATTTTTGGCACCATTTCGTGAATATGAACAGTTAAAAATAGAAAATGTGATTTTTTTTTAGAAAATGTGCGATTAAAAATAGAGTGGGAAACCGAATTGGATCCGAATCGAATCGAGTTATTTTTCTTAAGTTAAATACCCGAAAGAGTTTCTGAATCGAGAACCGACGAGTTCGGTTCGATTCTCAGTTCAAGATCAATAACTGAATAAAAATTGAATTTTCCTAATTTTTTAATTTGTTTATTTTAAATAAGCTAAATTATTTTATTTTTTCTAAATAAATTTGCTAATTATTTAATTTAGCTGAAACAAAAAATTATGATTTTTCTATTTCTAATTTTCAGTTTAAGCATAATTTAATCAGATTGACCTAAATTTTACCCAAATATGTTATTCTATCATATTATCTTTCTATCGTTAGGAAGAAATCGAATTGAAGCTCAACAATGCTTCTCTTAATCATTGTGAGCTCGCTATTTTCCTCTTTCTATTATTTTAACAATAAAAATTATGAAGAACTAAAAAAAAAAAAAAAAAGACGCAAAAGACACATAAGATTGGACTACGTTATTTTGTAAGAGTTAAGATTAAACATGTCATTAGAAGAATTAATGTAACTTTATAAATATTAAAAAAATCAATTATAGTACAGAACCTGATAATCGAATGGAATCAAATTCGAACGTTTCCATAATTAAATTTGGACCTGACGATTCTATTTGCTAAATACTCAAAAATTTCGGGTTCGGGACCATGCCCAACCTAGTTAAAAAGTAAGAATATTTTTCGATTTACGTATAACATTATTTTATGGGAAAATGTGTGGTTGAAAATGAGTTTTAAAAAAATGAGGGCCCATTTGGTTTGTATTTTTATTCTGAATTTTGAATTTTAATGCTTGTTTAGTGAAGTCTTGTTCAATGAAAAAACACTTTAATATTATAACAATCTCCAGAAACAAGATCAAACTATTTCTTACTCATATTCTTACATTTTTCATTGTATTTCTCAAGTTTTTAGTAGAGATATTTTGTGCTTTATATTTCTACTACAAGGTTTGATCAATCCTTCAAATCATTTGCCGGAAAACTTTTAAACATCTCAATTTATCGGAGAGGAGGCAAATATTGTTTGAGGACAGCGATCACGCGTTTGAGCCTTTGCATTGAAGTTCTTATTCTTGAATCTTTGTTATTGTTTTGGTTTGTTTATTATCCTACTCTAAGGTATTTTTTCCAACAATCTCAAACAATATTTCGTGCGATGGAGACTGAAACAACAATGGCTACCATAAAGTTGATGAATCAAGATTTGGTTCGTTTGGATCGCTTTGATGGCACAAACTTCACAAGATGGCAAGATAAATTGATATTCCTTCTTACGGCGTTGAAGATCTTCTATGTGCTTGATCCGAAATTGGAAGATCTACCCGAACCATCCGACAAAGACACCGATGAATCAAGGGTGAACAGAAAGAAGCGTGAAGAGGATGAATTGATATGCCGCGGTCATATTCTCAACTCATTGTCGGATCGATTGTATAATCTATACACCAACACAACGTCGCCAAAAGAAATATGGGATGCATTAGAAAGTAAGTACAAAGCGGAGGAAGAAGGTAGCAAGAAAATTTTAATTTCTAAGTACTTTGATTTTAAGTTTCTTGAAAATATCCCCTTACTTCCCCAAATTCATGAATTGCAAGTACTAGTCAACAAGTTGAAGGCGGTGAGATTGAAATCCCGGAGACCTTTCAAATGGGGACAATTATTGCAAAACTCCCCGATACTTGGAAAGGATATCGGAAGAAAATCATGCATAGTTCCGAGAACCACTCCTTGGAACAATTGTAAAAACATTTGCGCATTGAAGAAGAGTCAAGAGTGCGTGATAAGAGTGGAAACTCTTATGAAGGTACTTCCAAAGCAAATGCAATAGAGAAAACTGAACCGCCAACAAAATCCAACAAAAGAAAGCCTTCAACGAACTTCAACAAGTTCAAGAAGAAGACAAATGGAGGTTGTTTTGTGTGTGGCAAATCTGGTCACTATGCTAAAGATTGTAGACACCGAAAACAAAATAATTTCGAGAGCAAAGTGAACTCCATCAAAGAAGATAAAATTGTGGCCACCATTAGTGAAATCAATGCAATCAAAGGAAAGGTTCCTGGATGGTGGTATGATACTTGTGCTACAAGACATGTATCATATGATAAATCTTATTTCAAGACATATCATGAAGTTGATGGAGACCAAGAGATTCAAATGGGTAACGAGATTCGATCTAAAGTGATTGGAAAGGGAAGTGTGGATATCATCTTCACTTCCGACAAGACCATTACCTTAACCAATGTACTACGTGTTCTCGACATAACTAGAAATTTGGTTAGTGGAAATCTCTTAGGAAAATTGGGTATCAAAAGTGTGTATGAATCCGAAAAACTTGTATTATCCCTAAATCAAAAATTTGTTGGAAAATGCTATTCTAGTGAAGGAATGGTCAAATTATGTACCGTTGACAATTTGAATGAAAATAAAACTAACTTTGCTTATATTGTTGATTTATTTTCATTATGGCATGCTAGATTAGGACATATTGGAAAAAGTACTATGAAACGTATGATGAAATATGATTTAATTTCATATGATGAAAATGATGTTTTTAAGTGCAAAACTTGTGTGAAGCAAAAATGATTAAAAAGCCTTATCAAAGTGTAAAAATGACATCTAGTATCTTAGAATTAATTCATACACATATTTGTGAATTAAATGACATGTTAACTAGAGGTGAAAATATGTATTTTATTACCTTTATCGATGATTGTACTAGATACACATATGTTTACTTAATGAAACATAAAAATGAGGCTTTTGATATATTTAAAGTATATAAAAATGAGGTTGAAAATCACCTAAATAAGAAGATAAAAACTTTAAGAAGTGATAGAGGTGGTGAATACTTCTCTAGTGATTTCAACCTTTTTTGTGAACAACATGGCATAATTCACCAATGTTGGGCACCTAGAACACCGGAACAAAATGGTTTGGCTGAAAGAAAAAAATAGAACTTCAGTTGAAATGATAAATACCATACTTACCTATGCTAAGTTGTCATTTAATTTGTGGGGTGAGGCCTTGTTAAGTGCATGTAGGATATTAAATAGAATTCCTTCTAAACAACCTAAGGTTTCTCCTTATGAATCTTGGAAAGGAAGAAAATCTAACATTAGATACTTCAAAATGTGGGGGTATCTTGCTTATTGTAAGAACACAAACCCTAATAGGACTAAATTGGGTCCAAGAGGCATTAAATGTGCCTTTGTTGGATATGCTAGCAATAACAAGTCATACAAATTATTAAACTTGGAGACCAATGTGATTATTGAATCAAGTGATGTAGAGTTCTTTGAGGATTCGCTATCTTCAGATAATGAATTGAGGGAAAATCTTTTAGATATCCTTAACTCAAGTGGAACACAAGATGAAACATCTTCTAAAGGTATTGATGAGTCAAGTGAGCCATGAAAAAGCAAAAGAACTCGAATTGAGAAGTCTTTAGGACCGGATGAAATTGATTCTCAACTCATTTCTTTTTACTTAGTAGAAGGAAATGAATTGAATGTAGTAAGAACAATTCCATTTGTTCTACATATTGATACCGATCCTAAAACTTATAGAGAAGCTATGACCTCTCGTGATAGCATGTTTTGGAAAGATGCAATCAAAGATGAAATGGATTCAATAATGTCAAATAATACTTGGAAACTTGTCGATCTACCACTCGGATCCAAACTTATTGGATGTAAATGGGTATTCAGGAGAAAATACAATGTTGATGGTTCTCTAAACACCTTTAAAGCTAGATTAGTAGCCAAAAGATATCGACAAAGAGAAGGAATAAATTATTTTGATACATATGCACCGATAGCTAGAATAACATCGATAAATATATTATTTGCACTAGTTTCGATACATGACTTGCATGTTCACCAAATGGATGTCAAGACGACATTCTTGAATGGGGATCTCAATGAGGAGGTTTATATGGAGCAACCTGAAGGTTTTGCTCTACCCGAAAATGAACATAAAGTGTGCAAGTTAGTAAAATAGTTATACGGTTTAAAACAGGCACCTAAAAGTGGCATGAGAAATTTGACTTAGCTATAATTTCGTTTGGTTTTAAACATAATAACGTAGATAAATGTTTATATTCAAAAGTGTGTGATAATTATATGATATTTATATGCTTATATGTTGATGACATGTTGATTATGAGTGATCACAAGGATGGAATAAAAGAAACAAAGAAGTGTCTATCTTCCACATTCAAGATGAAGGATTTTGGACAAGTGGATACCATTTTGGGTATCAAAGTCACAAAGACTAGAGGGGGTTACCATTTAAGTCAATCACATTATGTTGAAAATGTGATAAATAAGTTCAAACACTTTAACGTAAAGGAAGCAAGTACCTCAATTGATCCAAGTTCAAAACTTGTAAAGAATGATGGAAGGACAATTGCTCAATTAGAATATGCAAGTGTCATTGGGAGTCTTATGTATGCAGTTCAATGCACAAGACCAGACATAGCATATACAATTAGTAAACTTAGTAGGTTTACTAGCAATCCAGACAATAACCATTGGAAGGGTTCTTGGGTATTTAAAAAAAAACCAAGAACTTAGATTTACAATATACTAAGTTCCCGGCTGTATTGGAAGGATTTACCAATGCTAGTTGGATATCTAGCACGGGTGAGAATAAATCCACTTCCAGTTGGGTGTTCACTCTTGGAGGAGGAGCTGTTTCTTGGAAATCAAAGAAACAGACATGTATAACGCACTCGACCATGGAATCCGAATTCGTAGCATTATTGGATACCGGGAAAGAAGTTGAGTGGCTTAAGGATCTCTTTTATGAGATACCTTTGGGACCGAAGAATACATCTTCAATATCTATCTTGTGTGATAGTCAAGCTACGTTAGCAAAAGCATACAATGAGGTATACAACGGAAAGTCTAGACATTTGAGTCTAAGACATGACTACATAAGAAAATTAATCAAAAATGGAATAATTTCCCTAAATTATGTAAAGTCTATCGAGAATCTAGCGGATCCTCTAACTAAACCTCTAAATCGAGATTTAGTTTCATCTACATCGAGTAGGATGGGGTTGAAACTCTTAAAATAGAAAGATTCACCAATGATAGCAACCCTACCTATCATTACTCAAAAAGTAATCCACGGATTCAAAGGGTAACAACAAGTCATTTGATATGTGGATAGTTTCAGCATTATTCAAATCTGCGATAGCTCTATCCTAGTTAAATAATGCTGGTTGTTACTGAAGTGATGGTTGAGTTTCAAGCTCTTAATGAAGTTCAGTGCTAAGAGTACAAGCATCTCTAAAAGTAACAAAGATACTGGAAGAACTTCACCTAGACGAACTTCGAGGTGATGCCGCCTCAATAGAGAGTTAGAGTTACTCTCTTAAAAGTTTATCGAAAAGGATGAGCGCAAGGTCATAAAAGCGCTAAGCGAGTTTGAGAAACTTGAGAACACGTGGTACTCATGTGTGTGTTCTTACCGGTATCGTCACATGGAATAACTGGTTCAAAGTTTCAAACTACCTTTGATTCCGACTTTACTCTGTTAGAATTACACTGTGGTTAGATTCAAATCGAACAATATCTAATCCTTAAGCATGAGTATCGTTCATGTTGAATATGAGACTTGTTAATATTGAACAAGTGGGGGATTGTTGAGAAATTGGTTGTTCAAAACCAACAAAGGAAGAAGTGAAAAATAGTTGACAATTTCGGTCGATCGAAACTCTGCAGGTTTTCAACCAAGAAACTACAGGAGGTTTCGGTTGATCAATCAATCGATCGAAAAAGTTCGATTGACCAACCGGTCGACCGAAAATTGTGACCGTTGGACGATTTTCTGCCGTTGGGAATTCATTTTTGGAGGCTTTTCACTTGATTTTTGACACCATTTCGTGAATATGAACAAGGTCTATATATAGTGGAGTCTTGTTCAATGAAAAAACATTTTGATATTATAACAATCTCCACAAACAAGATCAAACGATTTCTTACTCATATTCTTACATTTTTCATTGTGTTTCTCAAGTTTTTAGTAGAGATATTTTGTACTTTATATTTCTACTACAAGGTTTGATCAATCCTTCAAATCATTTGCCGAAAAACTTTTAAGCATCTCGATTTACCAGAGAGGGAGCAAATATTGTTTGAGGACAGCGATCACGCGTTTGAGCTTTTACATTGAAGTTCTTATTCTTGAATCTTTGTTATTATTGTTTTGGTGTTTATTCTCCTACTCGAAGGTATTTTTTCCAACATTCGGTGCCTAAGTGACTCCAGCCCTGGTGATGAGAGGGGGAGTGTAAGCATATGCACATCATCAAGGTTCAATGTTCACATTGTAAGCTGCTTATACAACTTAATGGAGATTTATGTAATAATTAATTACTTGGTGATTTTAATTGAGTTCAGTTTCTGTTTTGTGGGTTCTAACTTTGCTTATTCATTTTCAAGAGCTAAAAAGTACACAATCTTCTGTCTATTATGTGATTTTATTTAGAAACTTGCACAAATTCTCTCTTATTCTGAAGTTACATTTCTTCTTGTCTCTAGAAAATGACTTCAGCTACTGACCAGTCTACTCAGGATCGAACCGTTCCACCATCTGAACAAGGTAACACAAACAGCTGATATTTCTTTATATCATCCATTTGATTTTGGATCTCCTTATTTCCTGATATACACGTGTGTCCAACACGATACGTGTCGGATACGTCGACAATTGATTTTTCAAAAAAAATACCAACACTAAACATTATCGACACGTTGTTTAAATTTTTTATTTATATAGTATAAATTTAGTTTTATACTTATTATTGATTTTTCTTGTTAAAAATTTTTAAGTATAAGTACTTATTTATTATTTACTAATAACATTGAGTTAAAAATATTGAAGAGTGTCGGTATCGACACGAGTCTGATGCGTGTCGATACGGACACACTACCTTAGTTAAAGTGTCCGTGCTACAGAGCTTTCGTCTCATGGATTTACAATTATAGCGAATTATTGATAAATATATTGGAAATTTTGAAGAATTTGAGAATTTATCTCTGTTATTATATGTTCCACTTTTCAAAAAGATCTTAATCAATATAAAGAAGAAGAAATTCATCTAATGTAGAAAAATGTGATATGAATTTTCATTAGGCAGAGCTGGAACATTAAATGACAAAAATTGTTTGCATATATGACTTGGTTTATCCCCTTTAACATTCATACTCCAAAATCTATCTATGTATCTCTTTTTCCCTATTCTCTGATATTTTTTACCCTTTTAGTTTTAAGCTATTATTGGGAATGGAGTGGACTTAGGGTCTATTTGCAATGGTTTCTGCTTTTGCTTCTAATTCTTGTAGAAAAGCTTTTTGAGGAAGCTATCTTATGTCAGTATTCTCTAAAAGTTCTTCTCATCACAGCAAACACTTCCAAAAAATTATTCAAACATGTTTAAATACAGCTTCTAAATTTCAAAAGCGATTTTTAGCTTTTTCAAAAGCCTTGTCAAATACACCCTTAATGATTTCAGTGACATTTACCATACACCCGAAATTTTCTCTCTCCAACTCTTAAACAATTGAGAATTCGTTCATATAATATAGGTTTTTCTTCCTATTATATATTGTTTGATGCATCTTGGCTTTGTGATAAGGTATTGACTTGCTCGTAATCTCTTTTCACAGTTTCTATTTCAGAAGTAATAAATACTGAGGAGAAGGTTAGTATCCATACATTTCCTCCTATTCAATCCGTACACGCATGTTTGTTATGTAATATTACGTAGGATCACAGTTGATAGCCTCATTTTGATCTACTTTGCCAAACATGTCATTTCATCATGTAGGTACAGCACAAGAGAGCTGTGTCTAACAATCTGGCAATACCAGAGCGTACGCGGAAGCATCTTAGGGCATCTGCTCCTCCTGATACTTCCTTCTGAACTTCTGAAATAATTGCTCAAAATTCAGAATTTCTCCATGATGTCCTTGGAAACATAGTCATAGTATAAATGTATGTGTTTCATGTAAACTCAAGAGCTGAGGGTTTGTTTACTGTTGTTTACAAACATGGTCGAGTTATAAATGGATTATAGACTTGAAACTTGAATTACAATCTTTGAATCTTGACTTCTAGATCTTTAATCTGGATTATGGATTTTTTATTTTTTTCAATTATTCTTCCTGATTCTTGGATTCCTTCATGCGAGTTTTGGCTATTTCTCTTTAATATGCTTCCTTTATTAATTCTTGTGTTGATGGGATGACACCAAATATAAGAAATTTCAAATGAATTGGGAACTATAGCATATATATGGTTTTCATGTGTAATTTTAAAGGAATATGGTCTTTACATATATTTAGATTCACACTTTATTTAGATGCCCAAGTCCCATCATTTTAATTCTTTATTGGTCACTTTAATTTTAAGTTTAACTTTAAAATAATATTTATACACAATTAATTACATATGTCCCTAGGTGCACATGACAAATTAATAATTTTCCAACATATAATCTCGAAAATAAATATTTTCAAAATCTAGAAATTGAACATGTTTTGCTGTCAAGAAAAACTCGAGGTGGGGACATTGAACATAGTCCCATTTTTTTCCCAATTTACACAACCCTCAATAATGAATATTTTCAAAATTTAGAAATTGAACATTTTTTTCTGTCAAGAAAAACTCGAAGTGGGGACATGGAACGTAGTCCCATCACAATAGTTTTTGTTTATTTATTTATACTTTGACAAAACAAATAGTAATTTATATAATTAAATTTTTTATATAAACACAAATACAACGGAAGATATATATTTTTAGTTTTGAAATAAATTCGAAGTTAATAACTAGTCAATATTCTTTGCCCTAACCTAAATATTAATTGTGAAATTGGACGAATTCAAAATAATTAATTGCAAACAATCTTGTTAATAGCATTGCACGTCTTCACAAGCAGGGATTTTGTTGGGGGCGGGGGGGAGTGGGGGCTGTAGCTCCCCCACTTAGGCCCAATTTTTTTTAAAATAATGTTATATATATATATATTTTTTGAAAAAATTGTTTAGCTCGACTTAAAATTTTGTAGACCAGTCTAGAATCCAATCCTGGATCCGTCCCTGATCACAAGGTAAAAATTTGTTTTGTAGAGATTTGTTTCGACATACTAATATTATTTTATTTCATCAGTATTTTTATCTCTTCCGATGTCTACAATTTTCTTCCTTCAATTGTCGAGTTGTTTTTACGACAACAAATTAAAATCTGATTCACGAATACAAATCAATATATTGCATGTTCAGCTAAGCTTAAATGCTTTCAAATGCAAACAAATCTCGTTAAAACCTTCCTTGCTCTCAAGAAAAGCTGAAAATAAAAAATTAAAAATAATTAAAAAAAGGTGATTTTTTTACACTGTTTTTCTGCATTGTCATCTTACCCAAACATGCCCAAATTTGTCATGTGTCTTCTTTTAGGCATGTTTGATAGCAAGATTTTTTTCGTGGAAGATGGAATTTTTTTTTTTTTTTTTTCACATTTTTTCTTGTTTGATTGCACAAATTTTTTAGAGAATTGATTTTCCACTTTAGCTTTATGTGACCAGCTTTTTTTGGTTTTTAAGGAAAATCATTTCCCACCATTTTGATGATTTTTTTGTTTTCCATTCTTTTTTTTTTTGGGCAATCCAAGCAAATTCTATCTTTAATTGTATGTGTGTGTGTATATATATATATATATATATATATATAAATATATATATATATATATCAGTAATTGACAATTTTCATAAAAAATAAAGTCAAACGAACACCAATTTTTTTTTTTTTTTTTGTTTGTTTGGCAATCTAAACAAATTCTTTTCCCAATTGTAAAATATTTTATCTTTTTAATTAACAATTTTCATGAAAAATAAAGTCAAACGAATACCATAAGACAGAAAATTTTAACATTTTCAGGTGAAAATTTATATCAATCAAACACAATTAACTGACATTTCCTAGTAAAACAAACTTTAGACAATTCAGCCCAAGTTTGAGCCTTATTTTGGGGAGAAGAATGAATTTTTGAATAATGTATTGATGAGAAATATATTGTTAAAAAATAAAGAATTTTTTTATATTTGCGTGTAATATCATTTTATTAAAAAATATGTGGTTGAAATAATGTCAAAATAGTGTTGGAAAATAATTTTTTTTTCAAAAGAATGGAGCTCAAACAAGGGCACAATTCTTTGTCATTCGTTTTCTTTTCACTCAAATTTCTTCTTGCAGTCAAACAGACTCTTAGAGTCTGTTTGATTGTAAGGGTGAAAAACGGGTGGAAAGAAAATGAATTCCAGGGAATTGAATTGTCTAGAAAACGTTTTACAGGGAATTGTAATTAATGGTTTTTGATTGGTATAATTTTCCACCTGGCAAATTTTTCGTTTGGTTTTGTTTTTATGCAAATTGTCAATTAAATGGATAAATTTTTTTACCATTGACTTTGGAATGTGTTCCAATTGCTAATAAAAAAAATTATCAAAAAGTTGGAAAATATTTTCCCACCACTATGGTGAAAAAACGTTTTCTAATTTTTGTGCATCAACCACTTGTACCTTGGAAAACGTTGGAAAACGTTTTTCCTAGAAAATTAGTACAATCAAACAAGTGAATAGTAAAAAGTAGGAAAACGTTTTCCACCTTTCACGAAAAACTACAGCAATCAAACAGGCCCTTAGTTCTGTTACTCTTAGGGTGTGTTTGATAGGAAGATGGAAAATGAATGGCAAATAAAATATTTGGCAAGGAAGTGATTTGTCTAGAATTTATTTTAGAGGGAATTGTATTAATGGTGTTTGATTGGTATAATTTTCCACTTAATCCGGTTGGCTTTGTTTTTCATGCAAATGATTATTTTTTGGGATAATTTTTTTACAATCTGTATTAAAATTTGTTTGGATTGTCAAAAAGTAAAAAAAAAAAAATTAAAAAAAATATTTTCATAAAATTTTTATGTTTGTTTGGCTATGTTTTTCATGCAAATTGTCAATTAAATGGATAAATTTTTTTACCATTGAATTTAGAATATATTTCCATTGCCAAAAAGTCAAAAAAAAAAAAAAAAAAAAAAATACCCAACAAGGTGAAAAATAATTTCCCACTAAAATCATAAGAAAATATTTTCCTGTTTTTGTGTTTCAAGGGATTGTACATTAGAAATTGGTGGCAAACATTTTCCAGGGCAAATTTGGCTAATCAAACAGCCAAAAGTAGGAACTAAGAAAATATTTTCCTAGTTCCATGGCAAATTACATGTATCAAACACAACCTTATAGTGAAAAAGAAGAGGCTAATGTGTGTACAGAAATAATACACGGAGAACCAATACAAAATAAACACAACATGGATGGGTGGTTGAGTTTTTTTCACTATCTTATTCACATTGGATCCATTCCATCTGAATTTTATCATTTTATGTATGGTTTCTGTATTTCCATTTATGTAGAAATGGAATTTCCCCAAAAGAATTGTAGAGGCCCACTGCCTGTCCTTCAATTTAATTTTGTTGACAGGTATCCCCACGTACTTCAGCTAGTCGGTGGGTATTAATTATAAATATATAAAAATTTTTTTTTTTTTTTTACAATCATTGACTTGTATTAGGAAGTTGGTATCAAGGTTGGACCTTTTGTCCTTCTTTGCCCTAAGTCACCAAAAAGTACATTCCCTTGTCGGTTTAACCAACCGGTCATAAATAGTAAACTAAGGCCCCGTTAAAGGTAATTTTTAAACGGAAAGATAATTTATAAATTTAAAATAGGTTATAAGTATATGGTAAAAGAAATTAATACTAAAATTAAAAGTATACTTTTACTAAATTAAGTTCATTAAGTAGAAAATTTTGCTATTTGTGCAATCGAAGTTTACACCCAAGTTGACAACACCCTCGTATGAGGAATTCACGATTTTTTTATTTACCACAGCCCTCCTTCAATGTGAGAAATTATCAATTCCGATTATACACATAGCATGATAAGTAGAATAATAATGTTTTGTTATATATGAATTTTTTTTATTACTCGTAATCAACTTTAAAATTTGTCAAGATTCTCAAGACCATTCAACTATAAAAAGGCTAAAGGTATAGTTGGTTAAATACACTTCAAATCTTGAAAATTTTATTTCACGTTCTTAGCTCGTCGAGTTTATAGACTAAAAAATGCAAACAAAAAAATTGCTAAAATTTAAGTATTTTTATTTAAGATTGATCATTTTATTTTATACGAGTTAAACTACTGATCAATCTCAAGTGTCACACAAAATCTTTAAGCTAAATTTACATATAGAACAAATATTCTTTAATAGAAAGAGGTGTTTAAAAATACGAGATTTCTAGGCGATAAGTAAATATCAAACAAACTCCGCAATTATCAGTTTGATATGTGGAACGCGCCACTAATTTTAAACGTGAAGATAACAAATCGATTAATAAAAAATAGTTAGATGACAAATTAGAAATTTGACTAACACGAGAAAGAACCTTGATATCGTAATTGATCATTAAAGGCCTAAATCAATTAAATAGAATCAATATAGATTTAGACCAAACTAAATTATTATATAAACCGATTTTGGAATTTGTTCAACGGTAACATTTAGCCCTCCTTAGGCCTCGATTAAATTAATTTTTATTTTTCTCTCTCATATTTTTAATTATACAATTTTTTATAAAATAATATTATATATAAATTGATTTTTTTTTAATTATATCATTCTTCAAAAAGTATTATTATACCCATTAAAATTTAAAATAATAGGAGCCAAACTGGAGAGTCTGATGACCTACCCTACCCGTGCTGTTTTGTCCTATTTCCCGTGGATCCCGCTTTGCCATCTAAGAACCATACATTGCTTTGAATTACACACACACACACTGAGAGTCGATAGGGCCACTAGTGAAAATTGCATAATTGGCCCCCCCATGTATTGCATCACTAACAGAGACAGAGCCAGGAAAGTAAATTTGCAAGGGTAAATTTCACAAAATTTTAATTGTGGGGTAAAATTGGAAATTATAAAGAATATTTCAAAAATCTATTGTAAAATCTTGGATTTAAAATTTAGACCCCGTTTGATTCTTATTCTTTGTAAAATGAGAATGAAAAATATAGCCGTTATGAACCCACACAAGAGATAGAAAGTAAAAAATGATGGCTGGATGTGATTGATAACGGTCATATTTTTCATTTTTATGAAGAAAAAATGAGTACCAAACGGTTTATTAGTGTGGAAATGTAAACCCATTGCCCCTAATGTATATTCGCCACGATCACTAAGATGTTGATCTTTAACTTCTCATTATAGTTGCATAATTACCCCTTCTCCAACACACCACCATTTATATTCAGCTTTGCATTATTTGAAACTCCATGCATCGACGAGAAGATGAATCCAACCATACGAAGATGATTCGTGCCTCCAAATATGTGTGCGGCACTTAGAAATTTAAAGTGAGATGTGTTTTTATTAATATCATGTAATTGATTATTGAAACTACAGAAGTTTGGATGTAGATATTTATTTGACTGGTTCATTGGATGTCAAAATTTTAGAGAACGGAATTCGAATTTATATTTTATTATATTGTTGGTATAGATAAGGAGACATTTAAGTTGTAACACATAGACGAAATGGATTGAGGAACATATTACATAAAACTTGTGTACCGATAGTGCAATACTCAATATTGTAAGGCTAAATTACATAATACGCAGTATTTATATGGAATATGGAATATGGATTATGGAATAGAGTTATCTTGGATAGCTCTCTATTGGGGAGAGTGGACTGCAACCTGGCATGCTCTGCCTTCTCATCTTCTCCATTGCCATTCTTCTTTGATTTTACTTTATATACATTAAATGCTTTTCCATCAATCTTATTTCTCCGACAATGTCCCAAACCCCAAATTTCTATTTTCTAGATCTGCTTCGTTTTTGCTCAATTTATCCTTAAAAAAAACCATATTCAAGCCGGAAAAAGTCTGAAAACGGTAACCAATTTCAACAAATCCGGTGTTGAGAAGTATAAAATCCTTTATTTTCTTTTACGGGAGTTTTGGGCGGGGGAAAATGAAGTTGTCCGTGTCTCTGAATAATTCTGAAAAAAATTTATGGGATCCTTTGAGAAGTCCATCGGTGTCACCGGCGGGGATACAGAGTAGAGCGTTGCCTAGGCTAATGGTATGGCTGCTTGTGTTTGTCTCCGCTACTTATTTAGTGTACTCACTGAAGCTGCTTTCCTCTTCTCACGGTTGTAACGAAGATATTTTCACTCTCCGACACAATAGCATAAAATTGTTTTCGATCCAAAATACCACAATATATCCTCTGCAAATGGGCATGGAATCAGATGAACGTGTTGAAAAAACGGGATTGCAACACATAGTTTTCGGCATTGGGGCGTCAGCCAAGCTGTGGGAAAAGCGGAAGGAGTACATAAAGTTATGGTGGAAGCCCGAAATGAGGGGCATAGTTTGGCTTGACAACCGTTTGAAAAAATACCCCAATGAGACTGAGAGCCTCCCAGAACTGAGAATCTCGGCCGACACTTCGCGTTTTCCTTACAAGAACAAGCAGGGACACCGGTCCGCCATCCGGATTTCTCGAATTGTATCGGAGACATTAAAATTGGGAGTAGAGAATGTTAGATGGTTCGTAATGGGAGATGATGATACTGTATTTGTGACTGATAATTTGGTCAGGATTTTGAACAAATATGATCATAATCAGTATTACTACATTGGGAGTTTGAGTGAGAGCCATTTGCAGAACATTTATTTCTCTTATGGAATGGCTTATGGTGGTGGTGGATTTGCCATTAGCTACCCTTTAGCTAAGGCTCTTGAGAAAATGCAGGATAGGTGCATTCAGAGGTACCCTGGATTGTATGGTTCTGATGATAGAATGCAGGCTTGTATGGCTGAACTCGGTGTCCCACTCACCAAAGAACTTGGTTTTCACCAGGTGAGTGAGTTCTCGTTTCTGATTTTACATTTGTCTTGCTAAAGTTAATATAATCATTCTGTACAAGATTATATTAGGCAGTCCATACATGTACTATGTAAAAATTGTGAGCGGTGAGTGGAAGTTCTTGACGGTGAATTGCATAGCACATTTATTGGTAGTTGAGCTTAGGACTTTGTTCCCTTGCCGACACTGCCTTGGGGGATGATAGTATTGGAAATTTATGGACTTTTCTTGCATCAAATATTTCAATAATACTACTCAAACAGGGATAGTAGCGAGCAGGTCCTTTGACAGGTGCTGATTTGTCAGCAACCCTGCGGTAACAATTTTTTTTTAAAATTGCTCAATGATGCATCATGTGTCCTCTTTTTTAATCTTGTTTGTATAGCATGATTATATTTTCTGGAAAATGCAGTAGTACAGATAAAGCAGGAGTTTGTCCCCTCTCCAACAATGATTTCCCTTTTTTTTTTTGGTTTTTAAATTATTCAGAGTTAAATTTCCGTTCCTCAGATTTGATTAATGCTTTTGAATTTTTTTACTTTTAAATATAAGATATATTGGACAATAGTTGGTATTGACCACCGCTACCTCACTGGTTCCATGTGTTGGGGGTTCTAAATTGGGTAGACTTTGACTTAGGTCTGTAAAATCCCACAATCAAGAGGTCCAATAGACCCAAAGATGTGGGGTCCACTTAAAATACATTAATTAATTTGTAGGTGGTGTGGGTGGGGTGGCGGTGGAGGGCAGGTGTTGTTGAATATGTTTGAGTTGTACACCAACATAATTATGGGTTGATTTAAATACATTATTGTTTGACTAGTGCTTTGTGGAAAAGTTGATAGTGGAATTGGGTTGGTTTGATTATCAATGCTTGGTTTTATGGTCGGAAATTGGTGAATTGGGCATGCTTGGTTAAGCCTAAAAAGTTAACATATAAGTAAATAAAAAGTTGTTGATTTTAGTTAATAACTTATTTTGACATTAATAACACTTACTTTTCAAGAAAATGACTTCATTTTGAGTTAACCGAGCATCGGGTTGTGACAGAATTCTAACACTCTCTTCTTGGTGGATCTCGATTAGTATGATGTGTACGGGAACCTATTTGGGCTCTTAGCCGCGCATCCTGTAACCCCATTGGTGTCGTTGCACCACCTTGACGTGGTGGAGCCGATATTTCCCAATGTTACTCGAGTCCAAGCTCTCCGGCGGTTGGCAATTCCATTAAAACTCGACTCTGCTGGTCTAATGCAACAATCTATTTGCTATGACAAAGTGAATGGTTGGACCGTTTCAGTTTCTTGGGGCTTTGCCATTCAAATATTTCGTGGGGTGTTGTCACCCCGGGAGATAGAGATGCCATCGAGGACCTTCTTGAACTGGTATAGAAGAGCAGATTACATGGCTTATGCATTCAACACGAGGCCTGTTATGAGAAACCCCTGCCAGAAACCCTTTGTGTTTTATTTCTTGAACGCTAGAATGGATTCTCGGACGAATCAAACGGTGAGTGAGTACCATAGGCATAAAGTCCCTCATCCCTTCTGCAGATGGAAGATGGCCAATCCTGGTAAAGTTGATCAAGTCAAGGTTTACAAGAAGTCTGACCCGCATCTCTGGGATAGGGTAAGTCCATTTCCCTACCTAACTGGTTGATTCTACACCATTATCATTCTGCATTACAGTTTTGCTTCATGACAGTATTTCCTCTTGCATATATTGATCCTTTTTATGATTCTAAATCTAAAAGAAAATGCATGCTAGTAAGGCTACTAATGTTAGATTAAGTTTAAGGAGTTTGTCCTCTCTTATATATATTAAACTTTGACGTGAGGTGGCTTGACACAAAAGACCTTATAAACAGTAACAGCCAAATAACTATAAAATTAGGCCTTGGTAGATGGCTAAGTAAACTTGGATTTACCTTCCATTTAATTTGTTTAAAGATACTGATTTTGTATTGTTCTGGAGCAGTCTCCGAGAAGAAACTGTTGCCGAGTCATGGAGATGAAGAACAAAAGAATGGCGATCGATGTGGGTGTATGCAAGGAAGGTGAGATCAGTGAAGTATAATCTTCTTGTACCGCCCGTCGTCCATTTGATTATTTACTGTATTCCTTCAATTTGTTCTATTCAAGTCTTCAAATTTCTTGTCTTAGTGAACGAAGAATTGCCTAGGAAGAAGGCTAATCAGTGTAAAAAATTTGTATATGATTATTGCATCTGTATTCTCAAGAATTTGGTAATATTAGTTCCATTTTTTCTATTTTCTTTATATATTTTTCTAAATCTGGAGTCAAAGATTCTAGTATTTAATAATGTTTGATGGATTATTTTTGTAAACGTTTTATGTAATTTGCAATTATCACCTTAGTTCTAGTTTCTAAAATTATTTTTTGAATGCAGACTTAATTTATTTTTAATAACTTATTTTCTTATTAAAAGGTTGATGAGTATAATTTTTTCTTATGGGTGGTAAGAGCACCTTCAACTTTAAACATAAGATCATCTCTATTTTAAAAAGCTAACTCTTAAATTTGGAGAGTTGCTTTCTATAATTAAAATGAATTCAAATTATTTCAATTTTTAATGGAAAAAAATAATATAATAATTTGAAAGAAAACTAATGAAAATAAAAGATATGGAAAATTAATAAATATTTTTTTTTTAGAGTAATAAATTGAGTATTAAAGATGAAGAACCTATTTGAATAATTAAAATTTTTTAAGTTCTAAATTAAAAAATGCTCTCCAAAAGAGTACCATAATTAGTTTACTAATGACATTCTTGTGCAAACGATCGTAGCTAGATGCTCCATCAAAGATGTCTTACTCGGGGCTCTTTTCACAAAATTTAAAGTTATTTTTTGAAATAAGAGAGTGCTTTTGAATCTCTTTAAATTTTTTGAAAGTATTTTGTCTAGTTAAAAGAAGAATTTTTTTTTTTTTAAAGAAGTATAAGTCCTATCAAATAGCGTTTTAATATATTTAAAATAAGTTAACATATAAATAATGTTTTCACAAATCACAATCAAAATGCAAAAAAGAACTCAGAAGAATCCGGTCCCAAAAAATAAAACCACAAAACAATAATAACAATAGACAATAGCTTATATTTAAGGAAAATGTCGAAGACAGGATCAATGACTGACCCTGTTTCAAGGGCACCACATGTCACCGCTCCCCTTCTTTTGCTATTGGAGGGAGAAATCTCCTTAAAACAATCGATTTAGATGGTTTCGGTGCTTGTGGAGTCCAAGCAGGCGGAAACGTTTGAAAATTGAGTGTGAGATAAGAGCGGAGAGTCGCACGCAGATAGCTGCGATTGAGAGGATGAATGTTAGGTTTGAATTGGGGAATTGGGCTGCCCCTAGTAAATTCTTAAAAATCTAGATATATTTGTACTTTAATGAACTTTATGCATGAAAAATTAAATTAATTTTTAATTCAAAAATTAATTAAAAAAAAAGTTCAATTCGATTAATCTTGTGCGGGTTTTGAAAATCGAAATCAAAATCAAGTCATTTTGAAACGGTCTGATTCGATTTGAGGGGGGAAAAAAATCGTGCGAACCCAAACCAATAATTGTGGTTTGATTTGTGATTTTGCAATTTTGTTGTTCAGCCCTACGTTTTAAGCACTAAACCAATATTACTAATATGTTCTAAAATTGCAACTTTAATCCCTATACTTCTAAGAATTATTGATGAGACTCATTAACAAATGATAACAAAAATGACATAAAAATGTAAGAAGCTCGTAATAATAAAAATAAAGCTAGTTGTGTATCCTCATGTCACATCCGCATCCCGTCTTCATGATATAAGCTTGGGATTTGGTTATTTACGAATTTGCTTATGGGATTGAGCAACTAGTTACTTTGCATGTTAACGTTGTGCTAATATTAGACACATCCTCTTATCAAAGTATTTGTATGGATTTATGTATGTAAATTGTCGACAAACAAGCATTGAATTTACTGCAAAATGGTTAGCGTGTTTAAAATTAGTCATTTACTCCCTCCTCCTTAACTTTTTTTTTTAGAAAATGTCAATTTCATTTCAAGGATTATTTAGAATAATTGAAGTTAACATGTTTTGTCAAAAAAGGAAACAAACTACACTTAATTCTCAGGTTTTGAAACTTGAAAGAAGCAATAACATTTTGATCTAGACAATGGTTGCAATATGATATTATTTCACCTTACATAATGACTAATTCTATTTTTTTCTTAGCACACACTATATATCTTGATCTGCTCTACGACCACCAACTCTACAATTGATGTATCTGCTCATCGATAGTGGGTTCAACAATAAGGTGGAGAACTGCAAAGACGTAAAAAGATTTATTGGCGGCCTCTGCTCGGCAAAGCTTAGAGAGCGAGAATAACTATAACAAGGATTAAGGACTTATTAGGTATTACTGATGCTTTCTCTAGTAATTTCCAACTCAAGTCTTGCGAAATAGAACAATTAAATCTTAAAATACTTAGGAGACATTCTCTTTACTGTTTTTGGGCCTTTTTCTGTTTTCGATTTTTCAAAACATTGAAAACGAGTTCTCTTTCCCATTTTCGAAAACGAGTTTTTGAAAACGTCTGAAAATTTTGTGAAGAAAACAGAAAACAACTTTTTTATGTTTTGCCTGTTTTCTTTACAAATCTGCCAAAACTCAAAAAATACGGGTTGTGAAATACTTTTTCAAAACGACAAAAAAAAGAGTTTTCAACAATCCTAAAATGAACACCCAAAACACGAAACACAAAACTGAAACACGAAGAGAACGTCTCCTTACCTCTTGATCACGAGCTTAGTATTTTAAAATTGGAGGGACACTCGTAGATGACAACACAATCTTAAAAATGGAGAAAAAGAAAAAAAAATTACTTTGTTTTTGGAAACCATCGAACGAGAAATTTACTATGCAAAACAATACCCCAAGAAGTTTTTGTGACGCCGTAAAACATTTAGGGAAAATTGTAACTTCAGTTCCCTAAGTGCGACAATTGAAGTTGTTTGGGGGCTGAATGTGAAAATCTCTCATAAATCTTCCAACTGGTCGTTTGACCACTTGCAAACGTTATCCACTTATCATATGCCACGTAGCCAATCTCACCAAGCAAATCTCTTGCTTCCCGCACTTAACCAAAACCCAATTTCAAAATTTTAACATTTTATAATTCTCCCCCGCTCTGTGCCCCAAGGTCCCATTTTCCTCTCTCTATATTCCCCCAAGCCCTTGTTCCAAGACACACACAACACACACTTAAACCACACACAAAGTAACCCGCAAAAATGCGTGAAATCCTCCACATTCAGGGCGGCCAATGCGGCAACCAGATCGGAGCCAAGTTCTGGGAGGTGGTTTGTGCGGAGCACGGCATCGATTCCACCGGACAGTACGTCGGCGACTCGGATCTGCAGCTGGAGAGGGTTAATGTGTACTATAATGAGGCTAGTTGTGGACGGTTTGTCCCTCGGGCTGTACTCATGGATCTCGAACCGGGTACAATGGACAGCATCCGATCTGGACCGTTTGGACAGATCTTCCGGCCGGATAACTTCGTCTTTGGACAGTCCGGTGCTGGGAATAACTGGGCCAAGGGGCATTACACTGAGGGTGCTGAACTTATTGATTCAGTGCTTGATGTGGTGAGGAAGGAGGCTGAGAACTGTGACTGCCTCCAAGGTAAATTTGTTTCTGCGTCGGTGTATATGGGCGTCTTTATTTAGATCTGTATCTATATTTATGTAAATATACTCAAAATATTTGAGTTTTTTGAAGTATTTATGCATTTTCCCCATTATAATAAATTTTTATGCCGATGTATGGAAACCTTATTGTCAGATCCAATTTGTTAGTAACTGCACTATATATTAGTACGGATAGCCTAATTTTCGAGGTTAAGTAGTTCAATTTTTAGTTGTAACTGTTCAAATTTGAGGTGGTGTTGACTCATTTAGAAATGTTCAAATCAATTGATTTCAGTTGTCTTATTCATGTCTGCGTTATATGATGTGTCTTTTAACGACTTCTGCTCATGGGGTCTATCTCATATTTATCCATGTGGCTGAAGTTGGCTGCATAATGAATTGCTATTGGTTGATACATCACTAACAGAGAACTTCTTTGGGACTCTATGTACAAAATGTAGCTTGTATTTCACTTAAAATTTACTCCAAATTGCATTGAGGTATCAGGTATGACACTTGCAAATGTTCGAGGTTCCCCACGTTCTTGTTAGTAAACTTGGTACGTAGCTGACATTGAGTGTTTGAAGTCAGTGATACAATTAGTTGCCAACACAAATATGGACTTGAAATTTTGTTATTTGTATTTGAAAAGCTAGGTAATGTTCACAGCGATCTTAATTGGGAAAGATTGTTGATCAATTGCACAAAACTAATGAACTTGGCAAACTTGTTGAGTTTTATTTTGAGTATCCATTTGCACGCCCAAAATCACGTCACACACAGAAATCTTTGTATGTTAATGATCTATATGCTTCTGGATTTTACATAATTTTTTTCTGAAAACCATTGTGGTTGCATGTATATTAACTCACATGGTTTTTCTATGAATTGCCTAATTCCATTTGTCCTGTATTTTGCTTAATCTAATTCACATAATAGTTGTTTATTAGATGTTTCTTTTGCATCTAGGAGTCTTCTCATAGTGTCAAAATTTATGCTGGTTTTCTGATGATTTAATTGTTGTTTATAGGTTTTCAGGTTTGTCATTCTTTGGGAGGAGGCACAGGGTCAGGAATGGGGACCTTATTGATATCCAAGATAAGGGAAGAGTACCCAGACCGAATGATGCTGACATTCTCTGTGTTCCCATCTCCTAAGGTGTCTGACACAGTGGTGGAGCCATACAATGCAACACTCTCAGTTCACCAGCTCGTTGAGAATGCTGATGAATGTATGGTTCTTGATAATGAAGCGCTCTATGATATTTGCTTCCGCACTCTGAAGCTCACAACTCCTAGTTGTAAGTTTCTGATTCCCTGCTAATTCAGTTTTTCTTTGTTTCAGAAGCTAGGAATATTAGATTGTTCTTGTCTTTCTTTGCTTCTTGGAAATCAGAAAAACAACTTAAATTAATCTATGAAGTTTTCTTATTTCAGTTTTACTGAAAAAATATTTGTATGGTTCCTTTTATTGCAGTTTTGCTGTTCCTCTTTTTTAGGCACCTGAGTTTTCCATGTTAATAACTGTGCTTGTATGTGAATGTCACTGTCTATTGTTTTAAAATGACTGATGTGCTTGTGCTGTAATGCTACACAAGTCTCATGATGTGAAGTCTAAGATACTCTTCTGTCTTATGTGCAAAGATACATCTGCAATATTGCCTGGTTCTCAACCACCCTGCAATGACTGAATTTTTGTGTTTGATATGCCTGTTTGGGTAACAATCTGACTTTATTCGGCCTCCACATTTTATTAAAACCTTCACATTTGATAATTAAAATAAATTGTGTTGGTTGTGACAATGTTTAATGACTGAAATTGGATCATGCCTCTGGTTGTCATCAGTCTTGACATAAGCACGACCCGTTGGCCTACTGCAGATAGTATATATTATGTTTTGCTGAATTTAGTCATATGAGAACGCGGAAGATATAATACTGTTGGTGTTATTTTCCCTCGAATGTGATTCTGTTCTGCCATTTTGTCTCAAATCTGGGAACAAAATGTTCTTGAATGCTATTTGGTTGAGGACTGATATTCTTATTTCTAACGTATTACCAATCTGTTATTCTCTTTAGTTGGAGACCTGAACCATCTAATATCTGCCACAATGAGTGGTGTCACTTGCTGCCTACGCTTTCCTGGACAGCTCAACTCAGATCTTCGGAAATTGGCGGTCAATCTTATTCCATTCCCGCGACTTCACTTCTTTATGGTTGGTTTTGCCCCACTCACATCTCGTGGATCACAGCAATACCGTGCCCTTACTGTTCCTGAACTCACCCAACAAATGTGGGATGCTAAGAACATGATGTGTGCTGCTGATCCTCGACATGGCCGGTACCTCACTGCATCAGCAGTTTTCCGTGGCAAGATGAGCACGAAGGAAGTCGACGAGCAGATGATCAATGTCCAGAACAAGAATTCATCCTACTTTGTTGAGTGGATTCCTAACAACATGAAATCCACCGTTTGTGACATCCCACCCACTGGTCTGAAGATGGCTTCCACTTTCATTGGTAACTCGACTTCAATCCAAGAGATGTTTAGGAGGGTCAGCGAGCAGTTCACTGCCATGTTTAGGAGGAAGGCTTTTTTGCATTGGTATACAGGCGAAGGTATGGACGAGATGGAGTTCACTGAAGCCGAGAGTAACATGAATGATCTAGTTGCAGAGTACCAGCAGTATCAAGATGCCACTGCTGATGAGGAATACGATGAAGAGGAATACGAAGAGGATGATGCCTAATCAAGCACTAATACGAGTCTTTATTGTGTTTTCTTATATTAGATCATCGGGATGATGAGTACATTCCATTATGTTTCGTTGTTAAGGTTTCTGTTTGCTTGTTGCCAAAATTTGCATGTTTGACCTGTTTCGTAAATCTAGTTTTTATTTGGAGGATCAGTTGAAATTTTGCAAATATACATTTAATCAATGGATGGAATGGCAAAGTTAAACATCTATTTAAAAAAAAAATTTCTATGCTCATTTCCAATCATGTATTTACACATTAAAATATTTAGTATGTAAATCCAAAAATTTTGTTATTTTTTAACTGCACATTTTCTAAAAAATTACTATTTAAAACTCTATTTTATCCAAATAATAATAATCAAACAAGGGTTTAGAGCATCTCTAAGAGACCTTTTATTTTTAAAGAGTATATTCTACAATTTAAAGAGCAAAATTTTTAAAATGCTCTTTTATTTTTAAAGAACATATTCTACAATTTAAAGAGCAAAATTTTTAAAATGCTCCAATAACATTTTTATTTTTAACATTTAATTTTATCATTTTTAATATGTATTTGTTGTTTTTTTTTCCTTTTATTTTTACCAATAATTATATCATTTCCCTTCATTTTCTTCTTTAATTAAATCAATAAATTGTGTATTGGAAGTTGGAATCTTTGAAACATTAAATTATGAGTCATGTTACAGAAATATTATGGATGACTGCAGGGATGATCGCATACTCACATGCAGAGAAATATTATTTTATTCACATGTGACCCTCACACTCATATGTGGTCACCCATACGCGTAGAGTATTATTTTTCTTAAATTATAGAGACGTGGGTTTGACCCTCCAAATTTGGAGAGCCAAACCAACTCTCTGGTTTAAAATGTTAAATTGAAGAGTCTCTTGGACTAAAATTTTAAAGAGTGACTCTTTAAAATAGAGAACATTTCACTTTTAAAGAGTCTTTTGGAGATTCTATTAGTATCTTCTACTTGCATATTCTAATTTCTACTTTATGTTTTATAGAAATTATTTGGCAAGTCAAAAAATGTCTTACCTATTTATTTGTTAGCTGAGCTTTCTTAGGTTGAGTTATTGCGAATGTGACGGCTAAACTCGACTATAGATTAGCAAGTTTTATTTAGTTATCTATTTTTTCATGCTAATTATATCAAAGATAATAATTGACAAACATCAAATATCAATAAAAATGAAGTGATTCTTAATTAATGAGTTGGCATTTTATGAAATAAATAGAAATAGAAGTGGAAAATTAAAATACGCATCATATTTGATATTAAGAATAGAATGAAATATTCTTGCAATTCTTCCATAATTGTTAAGCAACACTTACTATTTTTCTATTTCCAATACATTTTTTGATATTGGACATTCTAATTCAATATCTTTATATCTTTAATGGTGGTGGTCAATTCAACCCCATTCTTTTATTTCTTGTTTAATTCTTGGCGCTTCAACTTTCACAAGTAGTCTATTATAGTTTAGGGTCCGTTTGATAAAAAACATGGAATTTGGTTGGAAAGAAAACGAATTGCAGGAAATTGAATTGTCTAGAATTTGTTTTAGAGGGAATTGTAATTAATGGTGTTTGATTGGTATAATTTTTCACCTACAAATTTTTACGTTTGGCTTTGTTTTTTACGCAAATTGTCAATTAAATGGATAATTTTTTTTACCATTGACTTTGAAATGTGTTCCAATTGGTAAAGTAAAAAAAAAAAAAAAAAAAAAAATTGTCGGTGAAAAAGCTGGAAAACATTTTCCCACCAAAGTGGTGGGAAAATGTTTTCCAGCTTTTGTGCATCAACAACTTGTACCTTGGAAAAGGGTGAAAAACGTTTTCCCTAGAAAAAAAGGCCAATCAAACACCATTAATTGGAAAAGTAGGAAAACGTTTTTCATTTTCCTTGGAATTTGGGCGCAATCAAACGCACCCTTACATCAATTCAATCATCAGTTTTATGGATCGTTGTTGTCGATTTGTATGTCTTGCAAGTATAAAGATCGTAACAAGTAATAAAATGAACATAAAAGTTCGGATATCGTTCCCACAATGACTACTATTTAACAATTTGTTCAATTATTTCTAACTTTAATTTGATCGAAAACAAATAATAAATTTAGTGATTGGTGTCTAAATTATATAACGTATACAACTTATCGGATTTGAGTTTTGAAAGTATGAATATGGATACTAGAACTTACAATTTTACCTATGGATCATTTTTAATTTGCCATTCAAGATTCATTACAACTTGTTGTGTTTGATCGAATTCTTCTAAAATATTCAATTTATCCTTCTTCAGTTCTCATTGAACATATTTATCTAATTTAAACACATATCTCTATGCGAATCAATTTTAGTTAAACGAAACATTAATTCTAAAAATTCATCTAATGATTGCAAAAATTAGCATATGCATCTCTATTTGTTATACTAAATTATTGGATTTTACTATGTGGTCTAAATCCAAAACTCACATCTCGATTCGTAAATAGATTCATAAAAATATTGAATAATTGGTCAAAGAATTCAAAGCATTAATTTCATGAATAAAATCAACACATATGCATTTAAAGAACTAGAATCTTGAATAATAGAAATAAAGGATCACTAAACTATAAAAATCAATGCCTACTGAACTTTACCCATGGTTACTAGTTGCTCGCTGAACTATAAAAAGTTACCCAATGCTCACTGAACTATTCATTAGTTTACCCATCAATCACTGAAGTCAATTCCGTCTATACAACTGGACAAAAAGGTCTACGTGGTGGATGATATGGCAGATAAAATAAAAATTAATATACACATCTTTTAAAAATAAAATATGTACATTTATAAGGGAAAAAACGTGAAACCCATTTCATCCATTTCTTCTCCACTTGGTATTCACATACCATTCTCCACGACTGGGATTGATCAAATGTTAAAACCATATTCTTCCCCAAATTAGTTATTGCCCAATTCCAATCCTTGGTAATTTTTATCTACATCTTCAAGTATATTGAAATATTCACTATTTTCCCCAAAATTCATCGCGAACTAGTTTTTTTTCACTTCAAAACACAGCCAAATAGAAATCGAAAGATGTAACCAAAAAACATAGAAATATTCTTATCTTGATTGTAAGGAACATGGGGGACTCGAGACATATAGAAATCGAAAAAAAATTAGTGGAAGAATCTCTTTCCAGACCATGGAGGAGGGACCACTAGGTAAATTATTTACAATAATTTTGATGAATTCTTCAATTTTATATTATACGTGTTGGAGACATGTCTGGAGATTGTCGAACTGAGTTAAGTTATTCCCAAAAAACATGTTACAGTTGCACTGCAAAAACAAAGGCTCTGAGTTTTTTTTTTAATTACAGTGCAAGAAGAGGAAGAGATATCGATTGAATGTGAGTTGATTAATTCAGATAATGAGGTAAACGATGATGATTTCCACTGTGATAAGAATGCATCCAAGCATATTGAGATTGGATTACATTCAGACCCTGCAGTTGAACTTGAGGTTGGAGGTCAAGAAGAGGAAGGTTCTGATGAGTTAGATTGCCCAAGTGAGGAGGAGCTGCATACTAATTATTCTTCTAGCGAAGAGAACATTTATCGCTTTCCTGTGTATGATCCCGAAAAGGAGAAGTTCAACCTACAACTTGAGGTTGGAAAGGAATTTAAAAACATTGAGGAGTTTAGGCAAGCTGTGAGGAATCATGGGATTGCTACTAGATGTAATTTGAGGTTTAGACCTAATGATGAGTTTAGAACACAGGCCTTATGTAAATTAGGGTGCAAGTGGAAAATATGGGCTTCTTGGAATAAGAAGAAAGGTTGTGTACAAATAAAGTCAGCAAATTTAGAGCATACATGTGTAAGGGACAGAACAAATAGACATTGCACTGCAAGGTATATAGCAGATAGGTGTTTAAGCACTTTCAAAGTTGACCCTGACTGGAAGTCTAAACTTATTAGGAAGGCTGTAAAAGATGATTTGAAGTTGACAATTAACAAAGTTACAGCATGGAGGGCTAGAAGATATGCTAGGTTATTGATATGTTGTTTAGAGATCAAATATGTTGTTTATTTAATTTTCTTGTTCAACTAATGTGGTAAATGGAAGTCACTATCTATGCTCATTTCAGGCTTGGTTTGAGAGTGCTATAAATCCTATAAATGAAGATAGGTCGAACCACATTGTGAGTGATAACTCAAGGGTAATAACAAAAAACTAAGAAAATATTTTTCCTGTTTTTTGAACATTGTATTTTGTTTAAATGATATCTAACCTTCTCTCAGGTGAAACTAGTGCCTAGGAGACCACCGAGTAATACATCGAGTGAAGTGCAACCATCAACACCAAAATCTAATTTCCAGTTCATGCCAACATCTGATATTGGTATAACAAGTGCTTCCCAGTTTACGAACTATGGCCCTCCCCTTAATCAGCCAGACAATTCAACAATGGAGAAAGCTCCTCCACAGATGCAAACTGCAAGTATTCCACTTGAATCCTTGGTGGAGGACTTGCAGGATATAGAGAACCAAGAAAAATCAAGGAAGAGGGCAGCCATAGTAAAAAATAAAAGGGTCGTTCGAGGGTCAGTTACATTCAAACCACCAAGAACGAAGAAATATTCACAACCATTTTGTAATTAAGGAATTTTGTACTGTTTTGTTTCTTTTTGTGTAAAGTTGCTGGAAATGATCATTTTGTAATAGAAATGATCAAACATGATCTTTTTGTAATAGACATGATCAAACATGATCTTTTTTAGTATTTATATAATTGTTGTTTTAATGATTAGTTTGCTGCTGGAAATATATGGACTGAATGATTAGTTTGCTGGAAATATAAGAATCTGGTGAAATGGATATGTTGATTTGCTGGAAATATATGGATCAAATAAAGCACATATCATAAGAAAAATGCAAAAACTAGCAGAAGATTAAATAGCATGTTTGCTTTTCGTAGAAGACAGAAAGAAGCTGCTCATTTTCAAGTTTCTTTTGACTTTAATTAAAGTAAAACATGCTGAAGAATCAAATGCCAGATTGATAGTGAACACCAAAAGCCCATATATGTCATTGCTCTTTTGAGAAAATTTATAGCAAATTTGATCAATACAAAAGTGATAAATTACACAACAAAGAACAAAACAGAACAAGAAAACTATTTACAATCTCCAGCTATTGCTGACTTATCTAACTTGCCAATTGCCAAAGCAGATCTAGTTGCTGATGATTCGTGAAAAACCCAATGAACTGAGTCAGGTTTTCACAAAGCATGCTCATCAATAGCAGAGGTTCCCAACTAAAGCTAGTCATACTTCTCCCTCCATCATCAAACACCAACCACCACCTACAAACTACTACACATTCAAAGGACCAACATAACTACAATACATAATTTTCTCTAAGACCTCCAAAAAAAAAAAAAAAAAAAAAAAATTTGAAATTGTAAATTAGCAATACCCCCAAACCCACTTGATATATCTTCATCAATCTGCCCATCCTAATCTCTCTCTGCTGCATATCGTTGTACCTGTGAAGTAGCCCTTTCATTATAGTCTTGTATCGTGAATGAAGAGGTGGGTCGACCCAAACAAAGTAGTCGCAAGCATTTGAATATCCGTAGTATCTACGTCCCAAAAATCCTCTTCGTGGATTATTCTCTGTCCATGAAGTTTTTCTTACAGCCATCTGACCATAATGGCACAAACCTTGTTCACGATTCTGAGATGTGGATGAAGAGAATTCCATGGCGAATTGAAGATAGTGTTCTTCCTAGGGTTAAATTTGATTTGGGGATTTCACTCATGTAATTGAAATGGAGGGCACGTTAAAGGTTGGAGGGATTAGAATAATACGTTTTTATCCAACATGTGGTTCACTAACGTCGTCTATTGCCACGTAATTTTTCCATCTGCCACGTAGACATTTTTGTCCAACTGTATAAACGGAATTGGCTTCAGTGATTGATGGGTAACTAATGAATAGTTTAGTGAGCATTGAGTAACTTTTTATAGTTCAGTGAGCAACTAGTAACCATGGGTAAAGTTCAGTAAGCATTGATTTAATTAACTCCTCATAGATTACATTGGTCGTCCTATCTTTGAATTTAGCTACTCATAATATTGAAAGAAAAACAAAAAGTATAGAGTTCATAATCGGATTTTGAAATCTTGATCATGCAATGAATTGAATCTTGTATCAAAAATCTTTTTCAATCTCAAAAGTCTTCAAACTCTAGCTTTTGCTCTTTTATCTTGATGATTATGTATTTTCCTTTCTCCAAATCGTGTAGAACTCATTCAAAAGCGTCAAAAACTCATATTTATAGTTTTCCCCATATTTTTTGTTGTTTAGGGTTTTTATGGGCTTTAAAAAGGACCAAACCGCTCCTTAATCTGTATCAGACAGAATGACGCCACCTTTCGGGGGGAAATCTGCACTGCATCTCTTTTAGTATTTTTATTATAAGTTTATCTCTCCATATCCGATTGAGACGATTCAAATTGGATTGTAATAATGACTTAAAGGGATACAACTGTACTTGAAATAACCATTTTTCAATTTGAATGTTTATTAGGTCGAAAATGGGTTTAAATCTTGAGCTAGAAATTTGGAACATACTTGTGAAGCTGAAAATCAACACCATGTCCATATTTTGCTCGTATTTAGCGATAGCAATCCAACCGAGCAGCTCGAGCTTGTCGAAAATGCGAGCCACGAGTCGACTCTGCTCGTGGCTCGCAAAAAAAAAAATGTATATATATTAATATATATATATTTTTAGGTTGAGTTTTAAAAAAAAAAAAAGGCGAGCTCATGAGCCGAGCTTCGGCTCTGCTCATCTTGACCCACGAGCTCGTGGGTCGAGTCGAGCTCGTGAGCCGAGTGGAGCTCATCCATTTTTCAACGAGCCGAGCTCAGCTCAGCTAGTTGAAAAAGAGCCACGTATGAGCCGAGCTCGTGTGGGTAAGGGCTGAGCCGGACCCACCGTTAATTTTCAAAATTAATGGGTTTTTTCTCCAAACTATTCCACCATTATTGAGCTCCAAGTTTTCCCAAAATTCCAAAGGAAACAAAAAGAAAAGAAGAAAAAGGAAAGAAAAGAAAAGAAAAGAGGAAGAAAATGGAGAAAACCTAGGGTTTTTCTCTCTACATTGAAGTCTTTTTTGTTTTTTTTGAAGAATCCAAGAAAATGGATTCAAAAGTCATCTAAAAGGGCCAAAAACAGGTTTTAGAATTGCAAAACAGGCCCCTAAATCCGTGTGGCACCGCAGCGCCGCTTAAGTGGCGCTGCGGCGCCTGTGACTGAAGCTTGGGCGCTGCAGCGCCAGCCTATATTTTCCATTAAATTGTAGCCTAGGTCCTCCAACTTTCGATTCTTGTGCATTTTGGTCCCCAAATTTATCTTTAGGTGCACTTTTGGTCCTTTTTCTTTCTTTCTTCCGTTTTCTTCTCCAATTTGGGATTTTGACAATGAAACACTTACAAAACAGAATATAACTATATTAAGTAGCAAAATATTAATGAAAACTCACAAATATATAAATTTAATGGTATAAAATCCGCACTTATCAATTTAATTCACTTCCATTTTATGAAATCAAAGCATATTACATAACATCATAATCTTGCCAAATTCTGCATCAAAACTTGTTTTTTTCTTCCAAAAAGGAGTTCGAAACTTCGTTTGGTTCACCGTTTCTTGTGTTTTAAGTGTTGCAAACATAAGAATTTGATTGTTGTATTTTGGGAGACAATTGCCACTTACCGTAGGCACTTGTGCGGTAATTTCATTACTTAGAAGTGACTTATTCATTAAGGCCTACTATTGATGTGATTGTGACACGTGAATATTTTTTTTGAGTTGTTGTAATAGCTTCATGATGGTTTCACTAGTTAAAAGGTTGTATTTAATCTCATTCTAGGGTTCATAAAACCCCTAGGATGCTCTCGGCATATTTTTAAACAAGGGAAAAAAATTTCGTTGGCTCAGTGTTCTCTCTCAGTTTTTCATCTCTTTTCTTCTAAATATTTTGAGTGAATGTTTGTAAAAGAGGAAGGATTGTTAGTGTTGATGAACAATAACCTAGTTTTTGTGAGAGGTTCTAAATATGTACCCTGAGTGATGATTTGTCTTGTAATTTGTAATCATGCCTTGTATTTGATGTTGTGTAGTAGTTTTTGAGCGTAATTCTTAACAGTTGTTCAATGAGAGATTAAATGTTTGAACCAGTCATCGAATCTTAAGGGTTTATGTGAAATAATCTTGTGTTCTTATTCGTATTTATGGTTTAATCATTTATCTGATGTTGGTAGTGAGCCTTTCTTGCCATAGATCATTACTTTTATGAATCGTTATATTGTTAATTTTCTTAACCAATAACGTACGAAAATTGTGCATCCAATCTTTACGTGAGGAGATGTGTATGGTTAACATATGTATAGTAGTACCAATTCAAGCTTTTACCACTACATTAAAGCCTCACTTTTATAGTCTTTTTAGATATTTTGCAATTTTAAAGTGCCAATCAAATACGATTGATCTTGGCATTTGATCACATGAGAGCCATGTGTGTCCACTTAAGATATAACCTTGACATCGAATAATCAAGAATTTTAACCTATTGATAATTTTTTCTATATTATTTTTTATTTCACATTTAATATATGTAGGACTGTATCCTTTCAAACTGTTACAGATTATATTCAAACCTCTTATTTTTGCACCCACAATTCCCAACTTTTCATTTCGATTGCAACTGGAAGACATATGGACGAAATCTATCTATTCCTCCGTTAGTGGAACAAAAAAAAATTAATTTTTTAACTTATTCTGAACAATTAAGTTAATCGTAAAATTGTAACTTTTACTAACCTACATAAAATAATTATAAACAAATGAAAAATAAAAATATTGTTCATCTTCTTTCCCAATCCTCAACCCTGCAACTGCTAGGGAAGATTTGCCCAGCACAATGAAAAATAACAAAACTTGGATAAAGATTTTACTTAGGAAATAATGCGGCTTTACTAGGAAATAGGAACAGAGGATTTTTTTTGTGGGGCAAAGGGACTTGCAGATATTTTGTCTCTGAGAAAACTTTTGTCAAATGTACTATTACATCAGCCATTGACACAAGCAATGGAAGGTTTATTAAGGGACATAGGTCAATTCAAGTCCAAATGTTGCTGCTAGAAAAATTATGGCAATAAACTTCAAATAATGATAATTACAACATGGCGATGACCGAGGTTGTTATAAGGGGTGAATTTGGTTGATTGTGGTGGGATGAAGGTTTGGGGATGTGGGAATATGAAGAAGATGAACATTATTTTTATTTTTCTTTTATTTTCTTAATTATTTTATATAAGAAATTTAAAGTTACAATTTTACCCTTCACTTGATTGGTCAAATTGAATCAAAATTTTAATTTTTTGGTCAATTAATGGAGGAATTGATGGATTTCGTCCATATGTTCTCCAGCTACAATTAAGATGAAATGTTTAAGACAATGGGTGCAAAAATGAAAGTTTTGGATATAGTCAGAACAATTTAAAAGTTTGAAACCCCAACTACAATTCTCCCTAAACTAAATAAATCTAACAAATTTTATTATTCCCATCTTGGTGGTACCAATTCAAACCTTATCACTTCATTAAAGTTTCACTTTTATGAGTTGTTTTATATGTTTGTCAGTCCCATACGATTAACTTTGACTCACGACTGCGAGACTCATACATATCCACTTAAGAAAGTTTGCGTGGAGGATGATCCTATACTATCAAATTAATGTTTTCTTATATCAAAAAATCGTTCCTTTTTTGCTTTAAGAATCTAATGGAGCATGTGAATAGATCGTTGAGTGAAGAAGGAAAAGATGGAGGTATGGGCAAAAGAAGGAATGGATGTTTGTAAAAATAATGGCCGTCCATGAAACTTTCGCACATATAAGCACACTTTGAATGAGAAAGAGATGGAAAAAGAGTCTTGACTCTTTAAGGATTGCAAAACCCACATAATTTTAAAAATTTAAATGAACAATTCAGTATGTTTAAAATTTAGATGAGTGGTCGAATTTTAAGACCGATGTTCACAAACAAGCTACATTCTTGCCGAGCTTGTTAAAGTAAAATTTCGCATCAACTCATTTCTTATGAACTAATTCATTTTTCACGTGACAACATTGAACATAGAAATGTAAACTCGTAGACAAAATATATTCTATGTAGTGCCAAAGGTTGATGGGAGAAAAAAATTGGAGATCCACCATGAACAACTCCTCCTAGGTAAGCAAGAAACTTAATATATCCATTCTCTTTATTATTTTTTTTTCTATTTATGTTTTTATATTATACCTTATAATCACATCTTCTTTGATGGGTGATGATCAATTATCAAATCATAGCATGGATCCCACTTTTTTGTTTTTTTAACCCCACTACTTTCTTTGTTGTTGGATGAGTCCTTGTGCAGTTATAAGTTTCCAAAAAGTAGTTCTATTTTATATTCTTTCTTTTTGTGGTACAAAATCATGCTTTTACCACTAGACCAACTCATTACTTTTCTGGTTCGTTTTGACTCGACTCGTACTATGAATCATTAAATTATTATATAAATTTATTTACTTTTAAGTGATATATCCACTCAAATGATTGTGTAAAATCATTAAACACTACGTAATTAAATAATTGATTTTATAGGTCATTATTAATATTATTGCAAAAATTTATTGTTTAATCTTATTCTATAATCTCAAGTTGTTAAACGATGTCAACTAAGGACTTAAAGATGAATCAATCCATATTAAGATTTAAGACTTTGTTTGAAAAGAATTTATAAATAGATAAAAATAAGTTACGATAAGTGAACAATATTTTTGGATCCATTAAGATGTGTAATTGAAAATTAATTTTGACAATTTGTAAATAATTTATAAATTTTGTCAAATGAAATCTAAAATTTTAACATAATAATAAAGTTTTTAATATCAAAATATGAGACGTATGCAAGCATTTGAAAATAAAATACGAATTATTATACATGCAAGTAAATAGTAAAATGCAATTAAATATGAGTATTATAATTACAACTAAAAGTATAAATGAAGATGAATAGTAAATACGATACATGGATTAACGTAAATGTTAATTAATTTAAAAATAATACCAATGAATATATACGTGACAATGAATATTAAATCATTTATACTAAGGGCCTGTTTGATTGGTTCTTTTTTTTTTTTCCATCTTTTCAAATTGTAGGTGGTTGAAACCATTTTTTTTCCATGGAAATCTCTTCTTGGCTCACCCCCATGCGCCCCTTTTTCTTCAATTAAAGGAAATTGGAAATTTTTTTAGACTCAATGATAAAAAAAATTATTACTTTTATTCAGTATTTTCATGTAAAACAAAGTCAAACGAATGATATTCGATATGATAATTTTTTAAAATTTTTTTTTTCTTTTTTTTTTTGTAATTGGAACAAATACTAGACACAATGATAGACAAAATTATCACTTTAATGAACAATTTTCATAAAAAAAAAAAAAAGCCAAACGAATTCCAAACTTTCAACATTTTTCAGGTGAAAAATTATACTAATCAAACACAATTAATTACAATTCCCAGTAAAACAAATTCTAGACAATTCAGTTCCCTATAATTCATTTTCTTTCCACCCAAATTTTACCTTTGCAATTAAACAGACCCTAAATGAATATGGAGAATACATGCATAAATAAGAATTTTGTAGTATTTATTACATTTTGTAAAACAAATACATATTGAAAAACGAAAAGTTAGATAGTATTGAAATAATTAAATTGTAATAGAGTTAAAATCGTCTAAAAAATGATTTTTCTTTGATATGATATTTAATATATTATAAATTATAGATTAGACTAAGATATTCATGAATTAAACCCTATGGAAAGTAAAGGCGGATAGTCTATCTCTACTTAAAGAAAGCTTTTCACCTTCATCAAACATCTAATAAAATCATGAAACCTGCTAGAGCAACAGGGCTTGGAACATGCCCTATTGACAGGGGGGACTTGTGTCCCACCACTTTTGGCGAGGTGCCTGCGCCACTTGTCCCAGACCCTGTTTGTTTGGCAAAATTCTATGGGTTCATTTGATTGCAAATGTGGAATTTGAGTGGGAAGAAAACAAATTGCAGGGAATTGAGTTGTCTAAAATTTGTTTTATTAGGAATTGTAATTAATTATGTTTGATTGATATAATTTTTCACTTGAAAAATATTTAAAGTTTGGTGTCTATTTGATTTTATTTTTCATGAAAATTGTCCATTAAATAGATAATTTTTTCTTTTACAACCTACTCTATAATTTGTTTCAATTGTAAAAAAAAATTTATATACCAAACAGACAAAAAAGTAAAAAAGTGTGAGTGTATGAGAAAAACCACGAAAATGAATTCCACGACAAAAAAATAGTATCAAACAATAAAAAATGAAAGTTGAAAAACATTTTCCTATTTCTGTGAAAAATTTTAAAGCATCAAAAAGGCTAAAATCATTCTTAAAACTCTAATGTTAACAAAATTCTTAATGACAAACGAGCGCAAAATCCGGATTGGCCCCACCACTGAGGTCCGTATCAAATTGGGGGGAACCCAACTAACTTTATAATTATTAAATAGGATTAAGCACTAATTATGAATGGGACCGTCCTCGTGTACAGCAAGAGTGACAATCCCCTCATATGAGGAGGGTTGTACTTTTGTTTATTGCCGTGGGCCCCTCTCATTGTGAAGAGACTGTCACTTGTTCAGTAAGGGTGACAGTCCCCTCACATGAGGGGTGTTGCGCCTTTTTTTTTAATTGACATGGGCTCCTCTTTATTGTGAGGGGACTGTCACTTGAAATATACAAGTGGTTTTTCGCTTATGAATTTACTACTGTTATGCATAATTGAACTACTTGTAACATGATTACCACCAATGTGTAAAAGCTAAAAGTGAAAAAATATAAAAATGGGGGCGTTAATCAGTAAAGTGATAGCTTGTAATATTCGGTTTGAGTATTAATTCTGCAACTACATAGATTCCCCCATTTTGAAGCAAATTCAAACAAGAACAAATTCCTCCATTTCTATTTAAGCCAAGGGGCTGCTGAAAATCGATAATGGCGGCCAAATTGCTGTCATGGGCATGCATAAGGAACAAGAACGGAGGTTTATCTCCAAGGCCACACTACCCATCAATGCCAAAATATCCAGAGGGCGTAAATGTTTCATTTGATGAAGAATCCAAGGCCTTGTTCTCAGTAATTGGAATGACTTGCGCTGCATGTGCCGGCTCCGTCGAAAAGGCGGTGAAGAGGCTTCCTGGAATCAAAGAGGCTGTTGTTGATGTGTTGAATAACAGAGCCCAAGTCATCTTTTACCCTGCTTTTGTCAATGTAAGTTGAATTACATATACATACTCAATATCAGCTTGGGGATGGAGAGGTTAATTTTTGAGGGTTTTTCGTTCTATCTTGAAATTGAATTACGTTCAGAATCTATTGCATGAAGCATATTTTTGAATTTGAATATTGGGGTTTTTTGTATACGATTGATTGATTTGTGAAGAATTAGATAAATTTGACGGGGTGTTATCATGATTGATTTATTGTATATATTTTTATGGTTGGAAGTTGGCTGCCAGTAGACTCATGCATTCTTAGAATGCAATTTAGGCATAAGAGGCAATCGTTGGTGTCATAGTTTATACCTGAATTGAATGTCTTTTATAAACTTGAAGCTATATCCATGGACCCCAGAATTTTAAATCTTTGAATTTTGATTTTTTACTTCACCTTTTGAATTACCTTTAAATACAAGTAATCTTTGTTCCAAAATGATAGCAAAGTATAATATATTTTTTCAATTCCTTGTATTTTGGTTCATGTTGTGGAATTTGTCCAGTTGTCATTGAAATTACCAGTTGCAACAGATGCCAAATAAAGCCGTAGTCTGAGGTCCATATTTGCAAATTTTTTTAATGAAGCCTCCGTGTAAACATTTGTTTTTCGTTGAGTTCACTTGCATGAAACATTCATGCAATGTTTAAGACCATATCAGTATTTTCGCTAGGGACCAAATTGAAACCTGATGCTAAGCTCCGCGACAAACAGGTGTTTTAAACTCTCTATGTAGACATGTTTAGAATGAAATGGTCGTATAAGAGAGACGTGAAATCTATATTTTGCTTATCTTGGGGGTAAGGTACTCTTTCGATTTTACAGTTTATTTAATCTTCAATGTTAAGGATATGGGTCGTTGGTAAAGTTTGCCCAACTTCCATGTTGTAATACACAGGAGGAAACAATCCGTGAGACAATCGAGGATGTAGGATTTCGAGTCACGATGATCAAAAACAGAGAACAATGACAAATCTACTCAAGTATGCCGGATTCACATAAAGGGAATGAGTTGCACTTCTTGTTCCACAACTTTGCAATCTGCTTTACAAGCAATGCATGGTGTATTAAAAGCACAAGTTGCATTAGCAACTGAAGAGGCTGAAGTTCAATACTATCCAAAGATCTTGAGCTACTATCAGATCTTGGAAGCCATAGAAGATGCTGGATTTGAAGCTATACTTATCAGTTCTGGAGAAGATAGATCGCAAATACAACTGCAAGTTCTTGGAATAAGAACTGAAAATTCCGTGAGAATAATAGGAAATTCTCTTCGAGCACTGCCAGGAGTTCAAGATATAGACTTTGATTTAGATCTCCAAAAGTTCACAATTTTGTACAAACCAGATTTAACGGGACCTAGAACTTTTATAAAAATAATTGAGTCGACCGGATCAGGACAGGTCAAGGCAATTATATTTCCTGATGGAGGGGGAAGAGAAGCTCCTAGGCAGGAGGAGATCAAACGTTATTACAGATCATTTCTTTGGAGTTTGGTTTTTTCAATTCCTGTATTCTTAATGTCGATGGTCTTCATGTATCTCCCTGGTATAAATCATGGGTTGGATACCAAAATAGTGAACATGCTTAGCACTGGGGAGATGTTAAGGTGGATATTATCTACTCCAGTGCAGTTCATCATTGGTCGACAATTCTACACTGGTTCTTACAAAGCTTTACGCCTCGGTTCTGCAAATATGGATGTTTTGATTGCCCTGGGAACAAATGCCGCCTACTTTTATTCATTTTACACAATATTGAGAGCTGCCACCTCTAAAAGTTTTAAGTCAACTGATTTTTTTGAGACCAGCTCAATGCTCATTTCATTCATTCTACTTGGTAAGTATCTTGAGGTTTTGGCTAAGGGGAAGACCTCCGAAGCCATTGAGAAGCTCATGGACTTGGCTCCCGAGACAGCAACCCTTTTAACTCTGGACAATGAAGGAAATTTGATGAACGAGGAAGAACTAGATAGTCGATTAATACAAAAGAATGACATCATTAAGATCATTCCTGGTGAAAAAATAGCTTGTGATGGCTTTGTCATCTGGGGACAAAGTCATGTAAATGAGAGTATGATAACTGGAGAATCTAGGCCAGTGGCCAAACGAAAGGGTGACATGGTTATCGGAGGAACTGTGAATGAGAATGCGGTGCTACACATTAAGGCTACAAGGGTTGGATCAGAAAGTGCCCCATCACAAATTGTTCGACTTGTTGAATCTGCACAAATGGCCAAAGCTCCAGTCCAAAAATTTGCTGATCGCATTTCCAAATTCTTTGTACCTCTTGTAAATACACTACAGCTTTCTCCATTCTGAGTTGCAGGATATTTTAGCTATACATACTGCTAAATGATAAACTCTTAGCCTAAGATAATTAGTTGAATGCTAGTTTACAATTTGCAGATAATACTTCTTTCATTTGGCACTTGGCTTGCCTGGTTCTTAGCTGGAGAATTACACAGCTATCCAAACTCTTGGATTCCTACTTCAATGGATAGCTTTCAGCTTGCACTTCAGTTCGGCATTTCTGTCATGGTCATAGCCTGCCCGTGTGCACTTGGCCTGGCTACTCCGACTGCTGTTATGGTTGGTACTGGAGTCGGTGCTTCTCAAGGTGTCCTGATTAAAGGTGGTCAGGCATTAGAAAGCACTCATAAGGTTAGATTCTGATATATTGTTTTGCTGATGTCATGTTTGTCTAAGCTTGAAAAAAGGGAAACATGTTTCAAAATGTTTATTTTCTTGGTTTTAAAAAAGTACTTATTTTGAAAATAACTAACGTATTACTGGAAAATAATCATATTATTTTGAGTTGTGATCACTAAGGATGTCAACGAGTCGAGTCGAGTCGAATTGGTTCGGGCTCGGCTCGAGTAAAATGGTGCAGGTTTTTTTTGAGCCGAGCTTTTGTTCGGCCAAAAAATCTAGGCTCGACCCAAGCTTTTGGCTAGGGCTTTTCCGAGCCTAGTCGGGCCGGCTCTTTTTTTCAGGCCGAGCCACGAGCGGTCGGAGTTGGCGAGCCAAATTGTCATCCCTAGTAATTACTACAAAAAAATTTATTTTAAGCCCATGTTCGATCCCCATTATTTTCAAAATACATTTTTTTTTTTTTTTTAACTACATATTATTCAATAAAATAATATTACATGTAAATTCAAAATTTTCCTTAATTTTTTATTGAGTAATGCTACAATAACCACTTGGATGACTGTGTGTAAGTGTGGGAGGATATATTATTTTATTCATGAGGGGGCCCGCACACTCACAGGTGGTCATTCAAGTGGTCATCCGGGTGGGTAGAGTAGTATTTTTCTTTTTTATTTATATATTCTCCATCAATCTACTATTCCAAAATGCATTATTAGCAAAAAATGGGCTCAGACATGCTCTAAAACTTATTTACCTATACATGCACCTTTTTAAGCTTAGGCTATCATGCTTAATCAATATATAAATCATATTAGTGAACAATCATCATATTGTTGCCAAAAATGTGTCAACGTTGAACTACTGAAAATTGAGACTTCATTCTTACTTGCTATATTGTGACAGGTGAACTGCATAGTTTTTGACAAGACGGGAACTCTCACCATTGGCGAGCCAGTGGTAGTCAACACAAGACTGTTGAAAAATATGGTTATTCTAGAATTCTATGAGTTCGTTGCTGCTGCAGAGGTATTCTTCTTTTTAAATCTTCTTATCATTCTAAAGGGAAGCTTATATACTCTAGGTCTCCAGTTACAAAACAATGTTGACCCAATGTTGTTTGGAATTTTAGTTAAGCTAAAAATGGAGATCTAAATATCATAGAATTTGTAGAAACCGATCTTTTTCTTTGTACATTTATAGTTCAGTGAATTTTTTTAGTGATATCAATGAACAAAAATGCAGTACAACTTTATTCCGCTTATGCAATACAAGTAATAACTTAGGTAGCGGTGTGTTTTCTTATTTATCAGGTAAACAGCGAGCACCCGTTAGCCAAGGCGGTCATTGATTATGCCAAAAAGTTAAGGCTAGATGAAGAGAACCCTTTCTGGCCTGAAGCCCTCAATTTTGAATCCATAACAGGCCATGGTGTGAAGGCCATTGTTCGAAACAAGGAAGTTCTTGTGGGAAACAAGGGCTTAATGTTGGCGCAAAACATCAATATTCCACTTGATGCCGAGGAAATACTATCAGAAACTGAAGGATTGGCCCAAACTGGGATTCTTGTGTCCATCGACAGGGAGTTGGTTGGAATTCTTGCCATATCTGATCCATTGAAGCCCGGGGCTCGTGAAGTTGTTTCCATTCTCAAGGCGATGAAAGTTAAGTGTATTGTAGTCACAGGCGACAATTGGGGAACTGCAAATTCCATTGCCAAGGAAGCTGGGATAGATACTGTCATTGCAGAAGCTAAACCTGAGAATAAAGCAGAGAAAGTGAAGGAACTACAGGTGAGCGTAATATCTTGACCGTTCTCTATGAACTTGTGAAAATTGGTGCACTAATCCAAGTTCCAATTGACCAACGGATCAAGACACCGGTTATTTGGAAGTGTTCTATATAAATAAAACTACCATAAAGGTGGACTATTTATTAATGCTGAAAATAAAATAAAATACGAACTTAGGAGGGGAGATCCTACTTGACCTCCAACCAGCGAAAGTACGTATTAACTCGTTCAAACGAGAAAGACTAAAAGAAACTACTATAATTCCCGTACCTTTTTCATGCTTTGCATCACCACTCTTCTAATCATATATTTTGTAGCCTTCTCATAGCTATCCTCTTTGTCCGATCCTCAGAGTAATCCACAGTATACTTTGCACAAGTTTTTCATTTTTCTTTTACATGAAATTAGCATATCTTGAAGTTGTTATTCATACTTCATCGGTTAACATTTTTCGTCTACAGGATGAAGGATATGTTGTGGCAATGGTTGGGGACGGAATTAACGACTCACCAGCACTCGTAGCTGCCGACGTCGGAATGGCAATTGGTGCCGGCACTGACATTGCCATTGAGGCAGCCGACATTGTTCTAATGAAGAGCAATTTGGAGGACGTCATCACTGCCATAGACCTTTCCCGGAAAACCTTTTTCCGAATTCGACTTAACTACCTCTGGGCATTAGGTTACAATATCATCAGCATACCAGTTGCTGCTGGGGCCCTTTTCCCGTTTACCGGGTTCCGATTACCTCCTTGGATTGCTGGTGCAGCAATGGCAGCCTCTTCAGTGAGTGTTGTTTGTAGCTCTCTTATGTTGAAAAATTACAAGAGACCTAAAAAGTTGGATACTCTTGATATTAGAGGAATAACTATTGAGTAATTACTATTTATTTAGCTTTGATATATGGTCCTAAATATATGTCTATTTTGCTAGTGTTTGGATTTAGTTCTATTCAGTAAAATTAATCTGTAAATCAAGCTTGGTTTTTCTTCCATTAAAAGCATCTATTACCACCCGCACCTATACATACGACATTGTCCTAGACTGGTCACAACCGCGGATCCATTTACAAAATAAAAATTGACTCAAACAATACAAAAACTATTCACTACAAGTTTCTCAAAACAGCTGTCTATAAATACATAATTGGTTTATATAATGGTTTCCATATATAGCCCCCGTTTGGTTCCCATTTTTTCACCATAAAAATAAAAAATATGACCGTTATCCATCACATCACATCCAGCCATCATATTTGACTTTACATCTCTTGTGATGATTTATAAATACATAATTGGTTTATATAATGGTTTACATATATAATGTGATGAGATATGATTGGATCAATTTTTTTTTAATAAAATAATAATAAAAAATCTTTCTCATTCTCTTTTTGATATCTCATCTGTATGTAAATTATTATTTAACTCCTTATGTACAATTAATATTATTCTTCTAAAAATGGTCAGAATTAAAAAAAAAAAAAAAAAGAAGCCTGACGCTGGTCATCATATAAACTATTAACTAAGAGGATAGATATTACTAAAATTATTTTTTAAAAAAATCATTTTCAACTATATATTTGTAGGACCCATAATTAACTATGCATCCTTCAAAAATTTATTTTTCGTTAGAAAAAATATCTCACAAACCAACTCCAAGTAGAATTACATGATTATGCTAATGCTGGGGATTCCTCTCATGCAACTCATAGTACATTTTTATTATCATATATTACATTTCTATTCGTAAAGTAACAACTTTACATATATTGATATATATTGATGGTTTAGAAGAATATTACACTATTGCTTTTGACAAGCGTGAAGCGCAACTTTACATATATTAATATTTATGTAAATTTCATTCACGGTAACTATACTTTTACTCTAGTTAATGAGGTAATTGTACCTCAATTTTGTTCAACCGAGTTACTTGCTTTAATATAATTTTAATTAGGTAACTACTCTTTAACTTGATTTTAACAAGGTGACTACTTTTTAATTTGATTTCAATTCGGTATAATTATACTTACGATAAACGATTACGTGGCAATCAATAAATGATAATTATCACACATAAAAGTTAGTTGCAACGGGAAATATATACAATTTATTAAAATACATGGTGGAGATCATTTATTGACTTTTATAGCACTGATTTCGTTGGTTCAAGTGATAAAATTAGATGAATTTATCAGATTGAAATCGAATTAAGTATAGTTACCCGACTGAACAAAATTGAAATATAGTTATCTAATTGAAATAAAGTACTGAAAGTATGGTTACCGTGAATGAAATTGACTTGTTAATATTCCAGTAAAATATTAGCTTGTTGCTCATTAGAAGGCACAAATTTATATACATCAATATTCTTGAAGAGCATTTGGTTAATGTTCCTAAATAAATATATTTTCTTTTCTATACCCTGGATAATATTTCATTTTCTTGAACAACATATTTTTTTAACACATACTATTGCGTCGATATTCTTGAAGAATATCATGTCGTAGCTCTTGATAGACAAACTTTATTGGTTATTCTTCTTGATGAGCGTATAGTTTAATTGCACTTTTAATTGTGCTATCAATATTTTAGAAGATTTTTGTGTTATTTCTGAAGCACACATCTTTATACATTTAATATTCCCGAAGAATATCATACGATCATGAAGAGATGCGATTTACATGTGAATTTTATGAAATTAAAATGCTTATTCTAAAAGATATGATTTATTTTTACTCAGTACTATTATGCCCTTGTTTGATCCCCATTATTTTTTAAAGTATATTTTTTATCTTTTTTCTTTTAAATCACACATTTTTCAATAAAATAATATTACTCTCAAACTCAAAACTTTTTTGTATTTTTTAACGACACATTTTCCATCAAACTACCATTCCAAAGTGCATTTTTTTAGGGGGGGGGGGGGGGGGGGAGCTCAACACATGCACTATATTTGTTTTAAGAACACTGAATATAATGAGGTCGTGGATCAGGCTAGCAAGTCATTGGATGTGTTTGGAAATAGGCCTTCATAATTTGTTTGTCAAAATAAATATTCTTGTTGCTCTCTTTATGGGTTTTGTATGCAATTAGTCCAATATCATTGCCTACGCGATATAAGCACATGCGAAACGTATTATTGTATAGTGATTGGATCCGTATATGTTTAGTAAAGAGAATAATTTTCTATTTTGAAAATAATAAAAAATAGAAAGTGTTCAATTGGAACAAGACAACGTGACTATATGTTCTTAGTTACTCTTCGTGATAGAGTGGAAGAAGGGAGTGGATTCTCGAACGCGGAAAATGATCTAATGAATTCAAAAGAATTGAACCATGTGCTGTATGAAATTAAAAATTTCATGTACAACTATAGAGTGGCAGTGATGATGATATGTCAACTTTTCCATTATCACCCTCAAAAAATCAAACTCTGTCTTATGTAAAGTTGTAAGAGTACGATTAATTTTTGGATTTGAAATCACTGCTTATATACCAGTTGGTATTGGCCATAATTCACAATAACATTCTTTAGACTAACTAGTAAGAGGGGGAAGAGTTAAGAATTTACTTGATGTAAGATATACATTGTTCGAGGAACCCTAGATGTCGTTGAACTATACGTATAATATATTTCAGTATGTAATCTAACTTAATACTACATTCATAAAAATTTTGGTATTTTAATATATAGAGACAAAGTATTAATTCTTGAACAAGAGCTATTTTTTAAATTTTAATTGTGCTTTTCCTAAAAAAAAAAAAAAAAAAAAAAACACACACACACACAATCTTACAGTTCTATTAATATGACATTGTAGTTTTGGATGAAAAAAAAAAAAAAAAATACTTAGCATATTATCTACTATGGCAAAACATAATTTTATAAGAATAATATCTTATTGCTCAGCAAATATATGAACAATTAAGTATTTCATAATAATAATAATTTGTTATGTTTTGAAAAAGCACAACTTTATATTAATATTCATGTGAGTTTTGATGATCTATCTCATCATTATTGCTCCCGATGTCCAAATCTATCATGTCAAATTATAAATTTGTTTGGATCAACAAACTTGGAGTGTGTTTGACAGAGATTATTGAGGAAGAATGAATTTTGAAATAGTGATATGATGGGAAATGTGTGGTTGAAAAAGAAGGAAAAGTTATTGATATGATGGAAAATATTATTTTATTGAAAAATATGTGATTGAAAATGAGTAGAAGAATGAAAATGAAAATAAGAATGTGGGTCAAACGAGGCCTTGGAATTTGTGAAAGTAGCCGATTCAATTGTTTTTTCTATTAATATAACATTGTTTTTATTTAGGAACAATAATAACTTATATTATGAAGAATAGTGTTATATTAGTATCATTGATGTTGAACATAGACGGTAAATTATATATTCAGTTAACTAGGACTTAAATCATTGTATTTAATTGAATTTGTAATTTAATACTACAAGTGTTACACCTAAATTGATGTTAAATATCAATGATGTTAAATGCAATTACTCTATTCTAAAATATTGAACTATATAAAGATTTTACTATTTATGAGAAATAACATTATTTTTTAAATAAAATATTAGAACTTAAGAAATTAAGATATTCGAGAGTGAGTAATATTCTACTGAAATATTAATATAATATATCAAGTTGTACTTTTTCAAGAGCAAGAGCAAAATATTTTTCTAAAATATTTATATACTTATAATATATTTCTTTTTTTTATATAGAAAAAATACAACGTAAACATTAACATAATATCTTTTTGAAATATTAATATCATAATATTGTGTTTCTTTAAGAAAAACACAATTACAAACATACTTGTTGAATAATTGATACTATGTTACTAAACATTAAAATAATAGTAACTTTATGAATGCAGTATGTAGTTAGACTGCATGTTAAAAATTATAGACATACAATAAAACTTTTCACTGTTATATTATGTAGGCAATGGTAATTCGTACGTTTAAATTTTATAAATAATTAGAGTTGTAAAATTGCTAATGTTGGGTTGACACGACTTGCTTTTGAAGTAATTGATTGTGACTTCCCTGACCCGAACTAATAGAATTTTGAGCAAATCCATTCATACAGATAAAGGCTGTACAGAAGCCGAACGAAACAGACCCATGAGGTCGGCTCCACGCGGAGCCCATGAATGTTAAAAAATTGCAAAAAAAATGCCGACCCACCTAATGTGTGCAATCTGTCCGACTTCTGTACGAGACTATTCTGTACAAGCAGCACTTCTCTAGAATTTTTTAGCAGATGGTTCTAGAATTTACTACAATAAAACATGAGGCCCAACATGATATGCAACATGCCCCCTTGTCAGGCAAGCCCCCAAGCTCAATAAATAATTTTCAACTAAAGTTATTAATTTTTTTTTTATTTATGTAAAAATAATTTACTTTTTGGTATTTTCCGTTTCTTCAGATGTTATGATGGGTCAATCATTTGCTTCATTGGTTCCAACCGTGGCAGCTGTGGAATCTGCTATTGGATTAGCCATTTTCGTTATTACTTTCCGAGTCCAAGAGACTATTGCTGTAGAATCTATTAATAGCATTCAAGGTTAAACACGAGTCCGTCAGAGTTACCAAAATACGAAGTTCTTCTATCCTTTCGTTCTCTTCTTTCTTTTAAGTACTGTTGACATAGCCATCAATTAATTGGTAAATCACACATATTTAGCTTCCTGAGCCCAAAGAAGGGCTGTGCTAATATATATGAGTTTTAATTGATGTTATGTCACTCTGTGATCTGGCTAGCAAGCCATGGATATGTTGTGCCTGGAATAGATTGTGAAAGGCACTAAATAATCTTGAAGAGGTTTCTTGTAATTCGTTTGTTAAAACAAATTTTGTTGTCGCTCTCTATAGGGAAGTTTGAAGTTAGATTCCACAGTAAACTATTATTAGACATGTACAATGAAACTTTTCGTGATTATATTACATAGGCAACGATAATTTGTACGTTTAAAGGTTATATGATCAAATGTGTAAAATTAATCACGTCCGATGTAACCTGCTATCGGGGTGGTTGACTATGATCCTTCCTTGGCCCGAACCAATAGCGTTTTTTTTTTTTTTTTTTTTTTTTTGGCAAAGAGTGCACGAGTTTCCTAAAAAAAATATGAGGTCCAACACTGTGCAACACACGGTCCCTTGCCAGGCAAGCCCACGAGCTCAATAATTTTTTATTTTTTTTTCTATAAATCATACTTATTTATGTTAATTTTATCAAAGATTGAATAAGTTGGCAGTAAGAAAAGATGGCTACGTTAACAAGTTCTTAACTATAGTTGAATTTCGTTAGAGATTTGTATTTAAAAACGATATTTGATCAATCATCTCTTGTCATAATTAAATATAAACAATTATTTTCAAGGATTTTGACTAGTGAATTTTAATGAAATAACGTTTAAATATTTGAAAAAAGGGACTTGAAAGCGATTAGCTGACACATTTGATTTTGATGTGAATATATTTTTATAATTGAATCACGAGAGTTGTTGATTATAATACTTAGCTATTACTTGGGACTATCTATATATGTATTCTTGAAATGGGTAACTTCATTTTAAAGCTCATTGGTTAGTAGTTGCCATGATATTAATGCTGATGCACAAACACGAATATTTTTTTTTTTTTTTTTTTTTCTTTTATTCTGTTGGGATTATGAGTTGAAAATAGAGTTAACTAGTTGAATCAAAACAATCAGACACATCAAATCCTTCAAAACTTGATGAGAATTTGCACGACTTGATTCATAAGTTAGCTCGTCACGGTAGGAGAATCATATTAGGATGGACAATCCAACTCTAGAATATGATGATTGACTTGGTTCTGTTTATAAAACAATTAAAAGGTAAAATTTAAAAGAATTGTCCCGCTCGATTTTGAAAAAAAGGAGGAAAAGAAATAAAAAAATAATATAATGGTTACGTATAGGCTAAATCCACCTACAATATTGGAGAAAATAAAAGTCTCAAAATTGAATCTTTTCATTACACGTAACCTATATTTATAATCCACTTTAAATGCATACCTTTCTACAGCAACATGACGAGGATTTGGTTTCACATGCCCAATTATTTTACAAATGTCAAAGATTTATTTTATGATTTCAAATCCTTTCATGTCTTCCCAATTTGTCATGATAATCATGAATTTTTCATTTTGAACCTAGACACTTTTAGTCTCCAAATTAAGTACGTATCTAACAATATGTTACATAATACAATCCTTATAAATTCTTAATATATTTTTTTTATTTTGTTTTTACGTGACAAGGATTATACTATAATTATAAACATTAAAAAAAAAATCTTATTAATTGTACAATCGATTCATGTTCGATACTATGTATCAATAATTATCAAGAAATAAAAAAAAAAAATCGAGAAATGAATTAGATTAAGGATAGCAAGAAAGCTGAAGAGTCAATTATGACATTATGGTTGATTGCTAATATTTGATTAATGGTTAACATTTGAAATAGTTAAACAAATACGAAAAAGTGAATTTTTGCAACAAGTGATTTTTAATATGCAAATTAAGAATCAATTATAAGTAAATTAAATGATCTTTTTAGAAGTGAATGCATCATTATTATATGATGAATATATGATTAACCGAATCCACATAAAAAATCGCCAACATTAACACAAACGAAATTCAGAGGTTAATCATACTCTGGCAACTTTACATAAGATAAAGTTCGATTTTTTTGGGGTGATAGTGGAAAAGTTGATAGATAAGTCACCTTTACTGCTACTCTATAGAACCGTACATGAGATTTTCACTTCATACGGCTCCTCGAATTCACCTGATGGAGCAATGACGCATGGAGGTAGAAGGCCCACGGGACGTGAACTTCTTTTCTCAGAGGAGAAGCAATGACGATATCTAGGGAATAAGTATCGACTAACTCTGTGCCAACAGCCATAGTAAGACAGAGGATGCAAGTGTTATCCGGAATGATTGGGCGTAAAGCGACTGTAGGTGGCTTTTTAAGTCCGTCGTCAAGTCCCAGGGCTCAACCTCTAGACAAACGGTGGAAAACACCAAGCTGGAATATGGTAGGGGTAGAGGGAATTTTCGATGGAGCGGTGAAATGCGTAGAGATCGGAAAGATCACCAATGACGAATGCACTCTGTTAGGTCGACACTGACACTGAGAGACAAAAGTTAGTGGAGAGAATGAGATTAGATACCCCAGTAATCCTAGCCGTAAACGATGGATACTAGGCGCTGTGCGTATCGACCCGTGCAGTGTTGTAGCTAACGCGTTAAGTATCCTACCTGGAGAGTATGTTCGCAAGAATGAAACTCAAAGGAAATGACGGGGCCCGCACAAGCGATGGAGCATGTGGTTTAATTCGATGCAAAGCGAAGAACCTTACCAGAGCTTGACATGCCATGAATCCTCTTGAAAGAGATGGGTGCCTTCGAGAACGCAGACACAGGTAGTGCATGGCTGTCGTCAACTCGTGCCGTAAGGTGTTGGGTTAAGTCCCGCAACGAGCACAATCCTGGTGTTTAGTTGCCATCGTTATAGCTTTTTTAATGGACTTAATGGTATGATTATGAGGGTTTGCGGTTTGATATGAATGGAGGCTGTCTATTTTAGTTTTTAGGGCTTTTCTCCCCTTCAACTTGATGTTACGTATAAGGACGAGTCCTTTCCTTCTATGAACTCTATTTTGGCTTTCGTCTTTTCCCCATTTATGAGTCTTTTTAAGTCCCTCCCCTCGGATGAGGATGAGCTTGTCCTCATGTGAATATGGGGGGTAATTTAATGCGTCTTCTTCGTTTCATCCCAATTCTTTCGTAACGATAAACGCCTTTAGCACTTTCTCTCCCATTTTGTTGGCAAGGGACTTTTGTATGCATCTTCATTAATTAGATCCAGCTGTCATTTTAAATAGAATTAGATTAAGCACCAGTAACATGACACACCAATTAATTGATAAATCATTAAATTAATGGGAACTGTCATTAACTTATTCACCAGTTAATGATGTGTCATATCATCAGTGCTTAACATAAATTAAGCATTGATGTTTAAGAGATCATTTCTGTATATATATAGTTTCCTAAGCTTGAAGGAGCTCAAACGGAAAGGATCCACTGCGGACTAGAAGGGATGACAATTCGAACCGTTAAAATCGAAAATCGCGGTTAACCGAACTGAATGGGGCGAAAAAAATCGAACCGATGGTGCAATGGGTTGGTTATGGTTTTGATTTTAATGACCCGATTCGTGGTGGGGCGGGTATTGTATTTAGCGACGGTGCCCCGAACCAAACCGATTACCTGTTTAAAAAAAAAAAATTGGACAATTGGGCTTCTTTTAATAATTCTTTGTATAATTATGACCCATTACCTTACCAACCCGTTAACATGACTGGTACACTAACCCAATTTTTTGGCCTTAACTTAACACTACTCGCACTTACCCACTCATTGAAAATACACAGAAAATAAAAAATATTAAAGCAATGGGCGACGGCGAGGAAGAAAATTTGAAATATTTTTCTTGATTATGATCTTTCCCTCTTTTTTTTACTACTCGCGGAAGTTGAGCTTATTAATTTATTTGGTTCCCTAAATCAATCCCTCCTTTTTGTTACTTAATACAATGTTTACTTGGTTGGGTACTTTAATTTTATTGCTAGCAATTTTGGTATGTCTACGGGTTGTTAATTATCTGTATGATATTAAATTAGTGCTTTTTAATCTGTCTATAATTCTTTTATTTTGGGTTGTTTTATCTTAATTTCTCAAAGGCCAAAGAAAGATCCTTTAAATTGTTTGCATTTTCATTTGGGATATTGTTTGCTAAATTGACTTAGTATTGTATTTTTATATTTATTGATTTTTATTCATAATTTTTTTTTTCAATTAGACGGTTGGACTTATAAAAAATAATTTATTTTCGTGATTATTAACTGAACCAAATCGAGATACGAATCGAGTCGAACCAAACCGACTTTCGTGGTTATGGTGCGGTTATGATATGACAAAAAATTTGGTAGTGCAGTTATGATTTTGATCGAATCGACCCCGAACCGACCCGTTGTCATCCCTACTGACTATTCTAGGTTGACTTGCCTTTTCATGTAGGTTGGTCCACGGTGCAGACTTGCAGTCTATATGGAATCTAGCCATGCTGTACTCGAGTCGAACTTTTCAATCATTGGGCCACTATGAGCTCGGGCAACGGAAATAGTTTTGTTCATATCTAGGTGCAACCCATAAGGAAAACATGATGGAAAGGAACAAAAAGTCTCTTTAATATCATGCCAAATTACGACGCCAAATATTGCTAATGTCAACCTTGAATCTTTTGTCTTGGCCAAGTGCAATGTTCATGTCGATTAGGACATTTAACTTAAGTACTTAACTCTATGCAAGTTCAATTATATTAATGCATATTTATTTCGTCATTAACTATAAATCATATTTATTTATGTTAATTTTATCAAAGATTGAATAAGTTGGCAGTAAGAAACGATGGTTACGTTAACAAGTTCTTAACTATAGTTGAATTTCGTTACAGATTTGTATTTAAAAACGACATTTGATCAATCATCTCTTGTCATAATTACATATAAACAATTCTTTTCGAGAATTTTGATTGGTCAATTTTAATGAAATAATGTTTAAATATTTGAAAAAGGGGACTTGAAAGCGATTAGCTGACATATTTGATTTTGATGTGAATACATTTCTATTGTTGAATCACGAGAGGTGGTGATTTAATACTTAGCTATTACGTGGGACTATAAATGTATATTCTTGAAATGGGAGACTTCATTTTAAAGCTCATTGGTTAATAGTTGCCATGATATTAATGCTTATGCACAAACACGAATATTTTTTTTTCTTTCTTTTATTATGTTGGGATTGTGGGTTGAATCAAAACAATCAGACACTTAGATCCTTCAAAACTAGATGAGAATTTGTCCAATTTGATTTGTAAGTTACCTCATAACAGTAGATGAATCATGTTAGGATGGACAATCCAACTCAAGAATATGATGATCGACTTGGTTCTGTATATAAAACAATTAAAAAGTAAAATTTAAAAGAATTGCCATGCTCGATTTTTGAAAAAAAGGAGGAAAAGAAATAAAAAAACTGTGGGAGCAAGGTCATGGGCGTCAAGGTGCCCAGCATTCTTGTAGCAAACCAACAGGGGTCATGGCGCCAAGGTGCCACTCACCCGATATACACTTACTGGCGTTTTCAAAGGCGCTTACCGGTATATATATTGTGGCGTCAATGCACCACTCACCCGGTATATATATACCGGCATTTTACCTCTTTTTAGGCGTGAAAAATCGAGAGGAAACAAGAGAGAGCTGAGAGTGAATTTAACAAGACTTCTCTTGGGTATAAATTCGAAGCTTCTTTTTTTATTCTTGGGACTAACTTGCGGGTTGTGCAAGTAGTTGAATTCTTCATACATATGTATTGAAATCTCCATTTCACCCAAATCTTTTTTCTTCTTCTATATTCACTTGTGGGATTTTACAACTAAGTGATTGCTTACCAATCTGGTTCAAGGTATTAATCTGGGTGAGTTTGCTAACAAAAACAATATAATGGTCACGTATAGGCTAAATCCACCTACAATATTGGAGAAAAAAAAAAGTCTCAAAATTGAATCTTTTCATTATACGTAACCTATATTTATAATCCACTCCATACAAATCGTTAAATACATACCTTTCTGCAGCAACATGACGAGGATTTGATTTCACATGCCCAATTATTTTACAAATGTCAAAGATTTATTTTATGATTTCGAATCCTTTCATGTCTTCCCTATTTGCCATGATAATCATGAATTTTTCATTTTGAACCTAGACACTTTTAGTCTCCAAATTAAGTACGTATCTAACAATATGTTACATAATACAATTTTTATAAATTCTCAATTTTTTTTACGTGACAAGGATTATACAATACTTATAAATATTTAAAAAATTAAAATCTTATTAATTGTACAATCGATTCATGTTCGATACTAATTCGAGAAATGAATTAGATTAAAGATAGCAAGAAAGCTGAAGAGTCAATTATGGCATTATGGTTGATTGCTAATATTTGATTGATGGTTAACATTTGAAATAGTTAAACAAATACAAAAAAGGGAATTTTTGCAACAAGTGATAAATCGCTTTTTTAAACCAAGTGAATTTTCAATTGAATTTTTAATGAATTTTTAATGCAACAAGGGAATTACGTAAATCATTTTAAACCTTAAGGTTTCGTCGTAAAATGTGAGTCTTGTTAAAAGAAGTAACACAGACTCTTATACGTTGGTTAGTATTTTCATACTTAATTGACGTAGCCTTTTAACTTTGACATGGATTGCGTATGTCTGTTTATACTTTGGAGCTACTAAGATCATTGAGGAGGAACCCTTTATTAACTAAGGCGAAAAGCTCTACTACCAATGTTTATTTATTTATTTATTTTTACATTTCACAACTTTGACATATCGCTTTTCTCGATCATCTTCAATGTAATAGCCCTCGAGTGCGGTTTAAACTATTGATTTACGTAATTGGAAGTAACCAGTTATTTTACAATGAAATCTAGAAATCGATTGTTAATCCAATTTGAGTACCTCTTCAAGGTGAGTTATTACGAATTCATATATTCAAATCTCTCTCTATCCTAAACTTGTAGAAGGTTAATTGATTATGTAAGAGGAACGATGTTTCATAAAACTAATCAATATTAAAAGTTTGCACCAATTGCAAAAAACTTAATATATAAGTGAAAAAGATGACAATCACGTATTCTGGAATCTTTAACACTATTGGTATTGTTTTATTGGTGATGAGATTTATTGGACACTCGAGATTCGTTTTTAAGGTATCATTCACACAAATAAATAAATAAAATATATATATATATATATATTTCTTAAAAGGATGCACTCTTACAAACTGAAGTGACGACTAGTTTTTGCAATCTCTCTCTCTCTCTCTCTCTCTCTCTCTCTCTCTCTCTCTCTCATTTTGTGTCAGTTTCTTGATTAATTTTTACTTATACGAGATCGTATCATTTCATTGTAATTTTATAATTGCATCGTTTGCAAAATGAACCTTGTATATACATGCATAATATTATTCTCTTGTTATGTTGAAGACACAAATTATTGAATAAATTAATAAATTAATATTCTCCATAACATTAAAATTTTAGATAAAGAAGTTCAACATATATAACATTAGTCTCAAGGACGGATGGAGGGGGGGATTGGGCAGGGTTGTAACCCGGCCCCTCCCCCAACCCCATTTAATATTTTTAAGGCAAATTTTTTTTTTTTTTTTCATGTAAAATTTGTTTTTTGTGTAATTTTTTTTCGTGTATTAGCTCGGTCAGAAATTTTATAGCCCGGTCTCAGATCCAATCCTGAATCCGTCCCTGATTAGTCTGCATACACCAGTCCATATTTCAATTTTGATTGTTATTATTTGTATATGTATAAAAGCCTTTAGACGAAAAATGAATTCATGTATGTGAGGGAGCTTGTTAAAAACAAAATCTAAATTATCCGAAAATTTAGTTTAAGTTTTTATATAAAGTGGTATATTGCACAGTGTGTACCTACATTTTTATTTCTAAGATTAGCTATCAATACTTCTAAGCCATATTAAAGATGAATTAATCAAAGATGAGCTATCATGAACAAACCCTAGAAAAGGGACCAATACAGTTAACTGTTTTTCTATATATATTATTGAATAAATTAATAAATTAATATTCTCCATAACATTAAAATTTTAGATAAAGAAGTTCAACATATATAACATTAGTCTCAAGGACGGATGGAGGGGGGGATTGGGCAGGGTTGTAACCCGGCCCCTCCCCCAACCCCATTTAATATTTTTAAGGCAAATTTTTTTTTTTTTTTTCATGTAAAATTTGTTTTTTGTGTAATTTTTTTTCGTGTATTAGCTCGGTCAGAAATTTTATAGCCCGGTCTCAGATCCAATCCTGAATCCGTCCCTGATTAGTCTGCATACACCAGTCCATATTTCAATTTTGATTGTTATTATTTGTATATGTATAAAAGCCTTTAGACGAAAAATGAATTCATGTATGTGAGGGAGCTTGTTAAAAACAAAATCTAAATTATCCGAAAATTTAGTTTAAGTTTTTATATAAAGTGGTATATTGCACAGTGTGTACCTACATTTTTATTTCTAAGATTAGCTATCAATACTTCTAAGCCATATTAAAGATGAATTAATCAAAGATGAGCTATCATGAACAAACCCTAGAAAAGGGACCAATACAGTTAACTGTTTTTCTATATATATTATTTGGCACATTCTGAAAGTCAAACATATATTAGTAGCAAACTAGTCTTATTAAAGAATATTCTCACAACTCTACCTTAGTAAGAAGAATTTTCAAGATATATAATTTCTACTATTTTTCATATACGACATTATCAAGGTAAAAAATATCGTAAAATCTAGTCTAGTCACCACTTGTTTAGCATTTCTCGCTATATTAAAGTATTACTTTTTTATCAGTCTCTATAAATATGTAGTCACATACCATAATTTGGTCACTCGATGAGCTTATGCATGCAAGGACGATACATATACCAATCAAGAGAGCTTTTTTGTGGGATATGTTTCTTTTTTGATGGAGAATGTAAATGGATTATGGAGTCCGGAAAGAATGATAGAGGTATGGGGAATGGACGTATGTGGAAATAATGGCGGTCCCTTAAACTTTTACACGCACTATAACACACACTAAGTGAGAAAGAGTAACTTTTTAAAGTTAATTTTATGCCCTGTTTGATTCCCATTTTCATTTTCATTTTCATTCTTCTACTCATTTTCAACCACACATTCTTCAATAAAATAATATTTTTCATCACATCAATAACTTTTCCTTCTTTTTCAACCACACATTTCCCATCATATCACTATTTTAAAATTCATTTTTCCCAAATAATCCCTATCAAACACACTCTAAGCACAACATGACGTGCTTAAATCCAAAAGTTGAAATGAAATTTGAGATCATTATTTTCCAAAAAAGGGTTATCTTAATAATTTGTAACAACTTTATATTAGAGTTCAAACTAATTGCAAAAAATGAAATAAAATAGGAAAATGCTAAATGAACAAAATATTTGACATCCTGATTGACCGCATGTGAGTATGTGGGTCATTGGTGAATAAAATAATATTTCTCATATGTGTGTAGGGTATCAAAAATTATGTCAACCAGAATTGCACTGTAGCATGACTTAATAAAATAAATGAATGAAATGTCAAATCATCGTTCTTTGGAATCTTTAGAGTTGTTAGTATTTTATGATGGAGCTCTATTTAAACATAGTCATACCCTAAAAGTCATATTCAGCTCCTGTTTGATTCCTATTGTTCTCAAAAATTCATTTTTCTTTCAATTTTTTTCGATCATCCATTTTTCAATAAAATAATATTACACGTAAACTTACAAATTTTCTTTAATTTTTAACCATATATTCTCCATTAATTAACTATTCAAAATGTATTATTTCTCCCAAGATGGGAATCAAACAGGACCACAATATTCAAAACCCTCAAGGTCCAGGGTCAAAAACAGGGGTGACAAGTGGTGCTCCTCTATTGAAGGGGACTGTCGAGTGGTTTTTGGTCTTGGACTAATAGCAGGGTTCTACAATATTTTAGTTGGAGTGGATGGCAAAGAATCTTTCTACATATAATTCGTCAACTCTATCTTTATCTTTATCTTTTTTCCTGTTGTATTATCGTCATTTTAAATAAATATTTACAAAAAATAACTCTTAGGATCCGTTTGATTGACAAAGGTAGAAAGACAAATCAATTTCATGTAAGTTGGAAAATAAAAATCCACATAAGCCATAAGAAATCATTTTCCATGAAATTGATTGAAAACAAGTTTAAAGTAGTTGTACCTTGAAATTCGAACTTCATTTTTACTTTCGTATCAAATAGTCAAAGTAAAATTCAAATTCCTCGGATGTAACATTTTCCATGAAATCCGAGCCAATCAAACGTACCCTAAATTAAAAATTAAATGAATTACACTTCCAAATCTTTAGAAAATACATAGTGATTTTTCCTTGAGCAGTTTTTTACAATTTTTCTAAGATTATTGGAAAAATTTGTGCATGTGACGGGTGTGCATGTACTTTGATCCAACACTCTAAAATTACAATTTTTATAGTCCAGAATTCAAACTCAAAAAAATCTTGAACATTGTTTTAATTAGTTGATAAAATAACTTATAAGAAGCAAAAATATATTTAAATTTGGGCAATAAAGTCACATTATGAGCACTTGCACAATTATTTAGCCACTTGTGTTACTTTTTCGATCTTTTTTGGTCGATTTTGACATGATTTTTATTGATAAAATAGTTCGCAACTGCACAAGAATGCACTATAAATGGAGGTGCCTTTCTATTGCCAAAGAAAACACCAAGAAATAAACAGATAGTCCGTAGCGTAGCATTTAACAAGTTCTCTTCATGGGTTTTCAAAGAGTTAGATAGGTCGTGTTAGTGTACTTGGTTGGTTTTAGGGAGTCAGGTGTATGAGAGATCATATCATTGTAGCAATTCTTTATCTCGTGAAAAATCTGTCTTTGATAATTAATATATATATTTTTAATGTTTTTTTGAAGTTTTCAAATAAATTCTTGCATCTGTTTGGTTCCCATTCTAAACTTATTTATCTTTAAACTCATTTTCAACCATGCATTTTATGAGAAACACAACTTTCGATAACTTTTCAACCACACATTTAATCAACTTTTATCGATGAGGGTGTTAGGTATTGATTTTTGGGGGTAAGAATTGATTTTTGAATAGTGATATGATGGGAAATGTGTGGTTGGAAAATGAGGAAAAGTTATTGATGTGATGGAAAATATTATTTTATTGAAAACTGTGTGGTTGAAAATGAGAATTGATTTTCAAATTCAATACCAAACACCCCCGATATCTACTACAATTCGATTTTTAGCTAAGCAAAATGGGGGGTTTTGTATTATCATTTGAAATTTGCTATATGTACACCGGTGTTAACAGGCCCATGAATACGTCCCTCACAGGAGCGGGGCCGCGCCAAATAAATAATGCATAGACACTCTGTTGAGGGGCATGTACACGGGCATGTCAATACTCGTGTACACATAATACGGCACTTATCATTTATCTATTCTATTGATATTTCTAAAAAGAAATAATAATCCATCTTGACTTAAAGCGTATTTGGGCTGGTTTATCTTAAAGATAAGCTCCGAATGTTTATTTTATGTTGACTTCTTTTAAATATTCACAATTGCACTGTTTATTGGTTATCTTCAAGATCACTTCATACATGCTCTAATTTAAAATTTTTAACGTATAATAACCCATAACTAAATCATAAAAGTTATGTAGGAGAAAAAAAATATATTTTTTAAAACCTTGAAAGCTAACAAAAATCTTATTTTATAAATCAAAATATATTATGATTTTATTAGGAAGGAGAGATCCCTACATTATTTGTATATATGTTTATACAAAGTAGAATCAATAATAATATTATTTTGAATAGATTCTTATATTATTTATTCGTGCCGTGCAGAAGTCAAAGACGCCCGGGTTTGAATCAACAAAAGCTGACAGCTGGGCTCCGTTCATTTGAAGGGAAACCTGGTATAGTACAACATTATTCACCGTTTGAACAAAGAGCAATAATTTTGGTAATATTACTAAAGGTTGAACCCCAACCTTGAACCCCAATTTTGAGGATTTTCTATGGTCTCGCTTCTAAAGTATTATAGAGGAGATAAATCGCGAAATGTGTTTTAGCAGGTCAGAGTACAAGAGCTGACATACTGGTGCACATAAAGAGTCCAATTTTATACCTTGTAAGAGGCAAAAATTGAACTTTCACACTACGACTATCAGTTCAGTTAAAACTATTTCACTCCTATCATTTGCACCATTGAGCTATGCCCCGGGGCTCAATAATTCTGGTAATATTATTGCGAACGTGTCATGTGGTATGTTATTATTAGATAATTTAAAAAATAATTCTTCTTTTCAGCCAATATTTGTTTTTTGTTTTTTTTTTTACAACCAATAAAAGTATTGTACAAAATAAATTAATTCTTGAACAAAAGTCAACTGCCCGACCGAGGTTCAATTCGTGAACTCAATTGGACTAATTTAGATAAAAATAACATCAAGGTTAGGAAACTATAAATGCATATTTAGTAAATCATGTTATTAAATTTATACAATATTTTAGTTTAATTTTCTTTTTAATACAATCTAATTGACGTTACCACACACATCAGATATTAAAATTAGATTTTAAGTAAATTTTGATAAAAATTAATGAAATGTATAATTAAGAATTGCAAATCTCATAAAATATGTGGTTAAAATTAATTATTGATTTTAACTTGAATTAAAATCTAGATTTTAATCTATATCAAACAGGAACAAAATAATGAAGAAGATTTTTAATTCTATTTCTTCATAAATATTGTATAATATGGGATAGTTTGAATTACAAAACAAGCCATAGAATGAAAGTTTTATCAAGTTAGGAAAGATTTTAGTGAAAGTTGGTTTAAGAGTCCGTCCGATAAGATTTTTGTGAAGTCAAAAGATACTTAGCCCTCGTTTGTTTCTTATTATTCACCCGTAAAGATGAAAAATATAACTGTTATCCATTATATCCAACCATTATTTTTGACTTTACATTTTTTGTGTAGGGTCCATAATAACTATATTTTTTTATTATTATTCTACAAAGAATGAGAATTAAATGAAGCCTGAATAATTTTCTATGAAGCCTGAATAATTTTCTAAAAGTGCTTTATTTGTAGTTTTTAAAAACTAGTTTAAAGTAGCTTTATCTGAAAGATTTTGTACCTGTAGTAGAAGTAAAAGCATAAATTGTGTCAAACGAGCCCATAGAATAAAAGTTGCTTTTTCTAAACTTTTGTAACAACATTTCAGAAGTATGATTCAATGCAGTTCTAAAGTGCAGCTTTTAAGCTACCTTTAAGTAGAGCCAAAAATACGCATATTTAAAAAATAAATGATAAGTTTTGAAATCCACAACCTATAAACTGAAATTGTGGGATCCACGAATGTGTACATTTTGATTTGCTGAATTCCATGAAATAAGTATATGACATCGATAATCCTTGCAGAGTTCATTTGACTTGAGTGTGATTTGTGAATACAGCAACTATAAAATGAGAAGAAATTTCACGTAAAGGTACAGAAATCAATCTCTAACAAACTCAAATTCTTCCATTTCTCTCTATTGCAGGATCAAAGATAAGAATTCAAGAAATCAATCATGGCCGCCAAATTTCTGTCATTGGCATGCATGAGGAACGAGAGTCGAGATTTATCTCCAAGGCCACACTATCCATCAATGCCCAAAATCCCGAAGGGCGTAAATGCGTCATCTGAGGAAGAAAAAGACATTCAGGGATCTGAATCCAAAGCCCTTTTTTCCGTAATTGGAATGACTTGCTCTGCCTGCGCCGGCTCCGTCGAAAAGGCCGTGAAGAGGCTTCCCGGAATTAAAGAGGCTGTGATTGATGTGTTAAATAACAGAGCCCAAGTCATGTTTTACCCGACTTTTGTCAATGTAAGTTGATACACACACACACACACAGCGGTGGTGGGGGCGGCGGCGGCGTGGGGGTGTACGTAATTTTTAACGGCTGTTTTTCTGGTGTTTTTTTGTTCTACCTTGAAATTGATTTGTGTTCTTCGATTGGTGTCATGGACTATTACCTAATTTGAATGTTATTTATTGCAATTATGAAGGATCGTCCATACTCCATGGACCCTAGAATTTTCATATCTTTCTATTCACATAATTTTTTTTGAATTACCTTGAGTTACAAATTGATGGTAAAGTTCAATATTGATTATCAAAGTTTACCGAAATTTCAGTTTGATCATTTCTTTTCTATATTTTAATCCATCTAGTGGAATTTTTGCAAACTGCTGTGGAAATTACATGCTGCAGTAGATACCAAATAAAGGCATAGAGAATCATCATTGTCTAAGGTTCAGATTTGCATTCGTCTGGAAGACAAATGATTTCAGGGAGATTAGGAATACCAAACTTGTATATTTATGAGGCACTGAAATTCCTTTACTACTGAAGTTATCTTTTCTTTCTTGAAACTTAAACCTTCTGGAGGTATTGTTTGGTGCTTTCAGGTTCCGAGATTCTGCAATTTGTCGTATTTCCTTGCCTCTCTGATTCTATACCTCTCGTTTCAATGAACCAAAGGTTTTGGTAAAGTCGAATGCTTTTTACTTGATTATCCAGTAGAAGTAAAAACATGAATTCTTTGATGGTGCATGCAAGCTTAAGATGTAGAGGGGACAAACTTGCGTTCTTGGAGAAATTAGCATACCTTAGTTTAACATTGAGTTTCCATGGAATCAGGTTTTATCTCAGGATTGTGATAACTCAAGTGCACTCTTTTGATTTTATAGTTCATTCAATCCTCAATATTTAGGATATGGGTCACAGGTTTCGTTTTTTCTAATTTTCATGTTGAAATATGCAGGAAGAAAAGATCCGTGAGACAATTGAAGATGTAGGCTTTCAAGCCACATTGATCAAAGAAGAGATCAATGAGAAATCAACTCAAGTATGCCGGATTCGCATAAAAGGAATGACTTGCACTTCTTGTTCCACAACCGTCGAATCTGCTTTACAAGCAGTGCGTGGTGTACAAAAAGCACGAGTTGCATTAGCAACTGAAGAGGCCGAAGTTCAATATGATCCAAAGGTCTTGAGTTACAATCAGATCTTGGAAGCCATAGAAGATACTGGATTTGAGGCCATACTTATCAGTGCTGGAGAAGATAGGTCCAAAATACAACTGCAGGTTGATGGAGTACGCAGTGAAAATTCCATGAGAATAATTGGAAATTCTCTTCAGGCACTGCCAGGAGTTCAAGATATAGACTTCAATTTGGATCTCAAAAAGTTTGAGCTTTCGTACAAACCAGATGTAACGGACCTAGAAATTTTTTATAAAAATAATTGAGGCGACTGGATCAGGACGGTTCAAGGCGATGATATTTCCTGAAGGAGGGGGCAGAGAAGCCCATCGACAGGAGGAGATCAAAGGATATTACAGATCATTTCTTTGGAGTTTGGTTTTCACAATTCCAGTCTTCTTAATGTCCATGGTCTTTATGTATATCCCTGGTATAAAGCATGGGCTGGATACAAAAATAGTCAACATGCTTAGCATTGGGGAGCTTTTAAGGTGGATCTTGTCTACTCCCGTGCAGTTTATCATTGGTCGACGATTCTATACTGGTTCTTACAAAGCATTGCGCAATGGTTCAGCTAATATGGATGTTCTTATTGCCCTGGGAACAAACGCCGCCTACTTTTATTCTGTCTACTCGGTATTGCGAGCTGCCACTTCTCAAAGTTTTGAGTCAACCGATTTTTTCGAGACCAGCTCAATGCTCATTTCGTTCATTCTACTCGGGAAGTACCTTGAGGTGTTGGCTAAGGGGAAAACTTCTGAAGCCATTGAGAAACTCATGGACTTGGCTCCCGAAACAGCAACGCTTTTAACCCTGGACGATGAAGGAAATTTGATCAATGAGGAAGAAATAGACAGTCGATTAATACAGAAGAATGACATCATTAAGATCATTCCAGGTGCAAAAGTAGCTTGTGATGGATTTGTTATTTGGGGACAAAGTCATGTAAATGAGAGCATGATAACTGGAGAATCTAGACCAGTGGCCAAAAGGAAGGGTGACATTGTTATTGGAGGAACCTTGAATGAGAACGGGGTGCTTCACATTAAGGCAACAAGGGTTGGATCAGAGAGTGCTCTTTCACAAATTGTTCGACTAGTTGAATCAGCACAAATGGCCAAAGCCCCCGTCCAAAAGTTAGCTGATCGTATTTCAAAATTCTTTGTTCCCCTTGTAAGGATACTGCTACATTTTTTTTTTTTTTTTAACATTCTGACTTGTTGGATATTTGGCTATACTGCATAACTTAGCCTAATTTATAATTCATTGAATGCTAATTTGCAATTTGCAGGTTATAATTCTTTCATTTTCCACTTGGCTTGCCTGGTTTTTAGCTGGAAAATTACATGGCTATCCAAAATCTTGGCTTCCTACTTCAATGGATAGCTTTCAGCTTGCACTTCAGTTCGGCATTTCTGTCATGGTCATAGCCTGCCCGTGTGCACTTGGCCTGGCTACTCCGACTGCTGTTATGGTTGGTACTGGAGTCGGTGCTTCTCAAGGAGTCCTGATTAAAGGTGGTCAGGCATTAGAAAGCGCTCATAAGGTTAGAATATGACATGCCGTTTTGCTGCTGTGGTAACATGTTCGGCCAAGCTTGAAAAATGTGAAAGAACTTTTTTGTTCAAACCATTTTGGATTTTACTTTTACGTAAAAAAAAAGAAAAAAGGCTGGTTATTTTAGAAGTAATTCTTGTCTTAATGTCAAAATAGTAATTAGGGATGACAATCCGAATTGTCAAACCAAAAATTGCGGTGAACGGAAAAAAATCGAACCGATGACGCAATATCATGGATATGATATTTGATTTTAATAAACTAGTTCGGTTCAGTTCGGTTAGGGTCGGGGTGGGTGGGGAATTTACACTGTCGCCCCACCCCGAACCGATTAACCGTTAAAAAAAATTAATTAGACAATTGAATTTTTTATTATTCTTTCATTATTATGTCCAACCCAAAATTCATTTCTAGCCGAGACCCGCCTAATTCCAACTAATGTTACTAACCTAACCCACCCAGTATATTGTTTAGTATTGTTATGTTGATAATATTATTTGTTAAATTCGAATTTTGCATTTGGGAATTGGAATATTGTTTGTTAAATTGGCTTAGTATTGCGTTTTTGTTTTCATTGACTTTTTTGTCATAAATTATTAATTTTCAAGTTGACCACTAGATCTATTAAAAATAATTTATTTTCATGGTTATTAACCGCTCGAACTAAATCGAACCGTGATACAAATCGAGCCGAACCGAATCAACTTACATGGTTATGGTGTGGTTATGGTATAGCCAAAAAATTGGTGGTTCGGCGATGATTTTGGTTGAACCGACCCCCAAACCAAGCCGTTGTCATCCTAATAGTAACTTATTTCCAACTTTGACCTCTAAAATTTCAATTAGTTTTAAACTTATTTACTTCTAAGTGGACTTTTTTAGCATAGCCAAACATGCATGTTGATATATTGAACAGAAATCATATATTGTAGCCAAAAATGTGAGTTGAATGACTGAAAATAAGGGCTTAATTTTTATGAATAGTTACTAGCTATATTGTGACAGGTGAACTGTATAGTTTTCGACAAAACGGGAACTCTAACAGTTGGAAAGCCAGTAGTAGTCAACACAAGACTCTTGAAAAATATGGTTCTTCGAGAATTCTATGAGCTGGTTGCTGCTGCTGAGGTATTATTTTTTAACCATTCAGATTTTTAATTGGGATGACTCCTATACACTGTGCTTCTAGTTTCAACTTCATTACTGAGACTCCTAATGTTTTTACATTAGGAGTTGAAGATTACTGTGTGAACCATGGGTACAAATTACTTCGGATTTAGAACTAAACTAATCCATGCTGGCCAGCTTTCGTATTCTCATAATAACTGCACTTTATCCAACAAGTAATAAATTCGATAATGGTTTGTGTTTTGTTTTAACAGGTAAACAGTGAACACCCATTAGCCAAGGCGGTTGTAGAGTATGCCAAAAAGTTTAGGCAAGATGAAGAGAACCCCTTCTGGCCTGAAGCCCAGGAATTTGAATCCATAACTGGCCATGGTGTGAAGGCCATTGTTCGAAACAAGGAAGTTCTTGTGGGAAACAAGGGCTTAATGTTGGCGCAAAACATCAACATTCCACTTGATGCCGAGGAAATACTATCAGAAACTGAAGGGTTGGCCCAAACTGGGATACTTGTGTCCATCGACAGAGAGTTGGTTGGAATTCTTGCCATATCTGATCCATTGAAGCCCGGGGCTCGGGAAGTTGTTTCCATTCTCAAGTCGATGAAAGTTAAGAGTATAGTAGTCACAGGGGACAATTGGGGAACTGCGAATTCCATTGCCAAGGAAGTTGGGATAGATACTGTCATTGCAGAAGCTAAACCTGAGAATAAGGCAGAGAAAGTTAAGGAACTACAGGTGAACACAATATCTCGACCATTCTTGTAAAATACGAACTCGTGAATAATTTAATTTGTTGATCCAAGTTCCATCTAACCAATGGATCAACATATCAGTTATGTGGAAGGGTTTTTTAATCCAACCAACTCAATGGTGGAGTACTTATTAATGTGCTATGTAACATGTGTCATCTTCATGCTTCACGTCACAGTACGCCTAGTCATATTCTTAGCCCACAATTGGCATCCATGAAATCAACTCTTTTTTTTTTTCCAAAAACTCATTTTCAACTTCACATTCACACAATAAAAAAATTTCCTACTTTTTAACCATATATTTTTCAAAAAATTAAATCACTATTTCATACCACATTTTTACCACGAACAAGGGCTTAGTATGCTACTCATTAATATTCTCTTTCATATTTTGACATAGCGCGTATGTGCCAAATTGTTATTCTAACTGCATACATTTTACATTTTTTACCGTCTACAGGCTGAAGGAAATGTTGTGGCAATGGTGGGAGATGGAATCAACGACTCACCGGCACTTGTAGCTGCAGATGTCGGAATGGCAATTGGTGCAGGCACTGACATTGCTATTGAGGCAGCTGACATTGTTTTAATGAAGAGTAATTTGGAGGATGTCATAACTGCCATAGACCTTTCCCGTCAAACATTTTTCAGAATCCGCCTTAACTATCTCTGGGCATTAGGTTACAATATCCTGAGCATTCCAATCGCTGCTGGGGCCATTTTCCCATCCACCGGATTCCGACTACCACCATGGATTGCCGGAGCAGCAATGGCAGCCTCTTCAGTGAGTGTCGTTTGTTGCTCTCTTTTGTTGAAATATTACAAGAGACCTAAGAAGCTGGATACTCTTGAGATAAGAGGAATAACTGTTGAGTGATTGTTTAGCTTTGATGGTGTTGAATCATGTAAATATCTGTGTGGCATTATTCTGCTTTGAATAAGTTGTTAATAGTCTGTAAATCAAGCTTGGTTATCTTTTGTGGTTTTGAAATCAAAAGCATATTTCTTTGTATACTGATTATGCAAAAAGCTTATGATAATGATTTTTGTATGTTTGGTTAGGTAGATTCAGGGCCGGACCTGTGAATGTCGAGGCCTGAGGCGAAATTCATAAATTAGGCCCCCAGGGCCCAAATCAACGTGCGTCTGTGCTATTATTGATCCTATAATAATAAATCATATAAGTCGATCAGACCGTAATTATATAAGTCGACAAGGTTTCAAACATTTATAATTTCTTCAATAACGAGTTAGGACAAGCCATTGCTTACCTGAGAAGTAGAATTTCGACGAAAATTATGAAATCATACTCTTGAGAATTTTACCAACACAACTCACAAGTTTGAAATAAAAATTTAACATTAAACATCATTGCATCAATGACCAATAAGTGACACCACATGAAAGTTGTAGACTTAATAGTTACCTAACCTTCATGTGCGAAATTCTGTTTTTCTTTTTTACTTTTAAATATGACACGTTTTCATAATAATTGCGTGTCAATAATTTTGTAATTCTGGCAATAAATCTTCCCTAATAAATTTCATAACTAAGTAGATAAAAAAATTAAAAAATTAAAACTTTATACTAAGGATAATAATCTTGGAATTTGGGCTTGTGAGGGCTGTTCTATGAAAAATTGTGGGCTGAAGAAAAAAAAAATTTGGGCAGAAAAAAGGGGCCCACTTCCACTTTGGGCCTGAGGTGCAGGCCTCCTCTGCCTGCCCTCAGGTCCGGCCCTGGGTAGATTGGACAACGTTAGACCGTATGAAGAAAAGAAACAAAAATATTGATTATCGAGCTCTATATATATATGGAGGAAATACATGAATTTTTTACAATGGCCTTTGACAATTAAAAAAAAATAAAAAAATTGTTACAAGTTAAAAAATTTTTATATATATATATATATCATTTGCCAAAATTGCCCTCATCTTCAACCAAAGAGGGGGGGGGGGGGGGGGGGGGGGGGGAAGGAAAAGTTTCACACAATCGGCTTAATAGTCAGATCCAATCGAAGTTGTCGTCCTTACAGTCTATCCAACGTCAACAACCACAAAACTTGATTATTATCTTCTACAATGTTAGTTTTATGTGGGATTAAGAGAATGATTTTTCATTTTGCATCATTTGTGAATTTGTGATTTAAATCGGTGTTTATAATATTTATTCTTCATTATTTAGGTAGATTATTGCGTTTATGATGGATTTAGACCAAAAAAAAAAAAAGGACCTTTAGTCACTGAAAATGGCAATTTTCTCGCCATTTTCGACGAGATACAGTTGATAAGAACGATTGTGTTTACAGCTATAAAATAGTCGGCTCAACCGACTGTTACAGTCGATTTGGGGTTGACTATGAACAGTCCGTTTGGGCCAACTGTCATTATTTTTATTTTTTTTAAACTGTCCGTTTGGCTCATTAATTTTGGTCGAGACCCATTGTTTAATGTTTGGGCCTATAGTCGACCCAATTTTTTTCCTCATTAATTTTTTTCTTTTCCTAAGTTTGTTTTGTTTTTATTATAATTTTTTTTTTAAATAATTTTTAAATTTCTTAATTGTTTTGTTCATATTATATATAAATTTTTTTATTAAAATTCTTTTAATTGTTTAATTTTTATGATAGAACTTAATTTTTTCAATTTTAGTTAAATAATATTTATATTCTTTTTATAATTTTCGTAACTTCCTTTGTTTAATTTTTCTTTTCTACTTTAATTTTCTTGGCAATAGTTTTAAAATTTCTTTTTTTTTCCCTTCATATTACAAATAATTTTTTTCGATTTAAAATTCTTTTTACATTTTATGATAAACTTAATTTTTTTCAATTTTAATTAAATAATATTTATTTTTAATTTTAATTAAAAAATTATGATAACTTTATTTTTATATTTTTATTTTTGTACGTAATTCTTTTTTATGTTCTTCTCCTTTCATTTATTAAATTATTTATTTTTTATTAGTATCGGTGTAAAATGAATCTACGTCATGTGTATAATAGTTACAATTCGGTTGGCTTATTTTTCTGAGATTATGCTTTATTTTATTATCTTTTACCCAATATTCTACCATTTGAATTTTTGTAGGATTGGGTACCATGTAGATGCGGAGTTGAAACGAATGGTGGGGAAAACTACTTGAAATATTAATTTTGATAGTATCACTACCGAACTAGAGCTACTGGATGAGCAGCACGCGAATATGCTACTACAGTCATTCCTTTGGCCTCTGCATCAGTTGAGAGATGTATAGTACTCTGGGTAGATCATCGATGTACTACTATGTCGGCTGCTTAGGCCAGTCGACGGCGATACCTTCCACTTCAACCTTGGAGACAAGGTCGCTAATTTTTTAATATTTGAGTTTGCCTTGATGACTGTACTGAAGATTACAGACGATGAAGCAGCTCGTGACGGTAAGCAATAAGCTGCATGACGTATACTTTCAAGGACAGCGATCAGTGCTTTTACCGCAACTTATGGGGCAATTAGGGAGTACCACCAAGTGTTAGACAGATTAAAGTTAGGACTGGTCAATATCCTTGAGAGCGTGGTATGGTGTCATCACAAGAAGACTGCGATCGACATTTTTCATTTAGAAGTTATTGATGGTATTGATGTCATCAACAACTATTCGTGGAGCTATTTGTGGGACTGGAGATATTTTGATGACACCATCCACGTTTTTATCAGATCGCATTCGAAGCTCAAGAAGTCTATGCGTAAGTAAGATACTTATGAATTGCTCCTGATAGTGCAAGAAAATGCTTAACATAATAAACATAAAAATATTTTTTATACTAAATTTATATATAATAATTGTATGTGTTGCAGATCTGGGCATATGAGATTGTACCCTTCTTCGGTACTCGATTTTTGCAGCGAGAGGAGACCACTGCCCTTGAATGCATTATTGACGAGCATGCTGAGGAAATCGATGTCCATCTAGCAAATAGTTATCAGCTCCCATTGACGACACTCAGTGAGTATTATACAATTGCGATTTATATTGTACGCAGTTGAAAATCTCATCACATGATCATTAGGTAGTTGAAATGTCAATTTATTAGCTTGAAATCATAACTGTGTTGACGTCGTCGATGGAAGAGGGTCGAAATTTTGTGTGTGAATTAGTTGTTCCGCACACTCAAGACTACCAGATGCCCCATTCCATCTTGGATTGAGATAAGGTATGCGAATTGAATATAATTTATTGATTACCGTTTTGTATGAGTTAGTATATTTTAATTATTTTTAATGTTGTTATTTGTGGAGAAGTGCGGTCCAGTTGATCAACGATCATCTCTACTGAGAGGATCGCCTTCGCCGATAAGATTTCCTTTTCCCATATCCAGACACCTTTCCCGTGGATCTTCTGGACCTAGTTAGAGTCATAATTTCGATAATTTGTATGCCTGCTTGACTAGATTTATAGCAGAGGAGGTGGGCGCGCCGCGATGAAAGTTGATATGAAGGGTTAACGATTTATCTTATGATGTTGGAGTGCTATATCACCACTTCGTAGACCTTCAGGATGAGGTCGTAATGCTCCGAGACGATATAACAGGCAGGCAATGGGGTGATGGATAGGGTGACGGAGATGGGTCACCCACAGTTGTGGACAGATGATGTTGCATTAGAATTCTTTTTGTTATTTGTGGAGTGAGAGCGGGTGCCTGAGGAGGAGAAGACAGAGGGGATGGCCTCCATGGTGACCGTGAGAGGTGATAGAGGAAGTGGCGAGCCCCGAGAAGGTGGTGGTTCCTGTAGTTGAGGTTGTGATCTCGGGACAGAGGAGGTAGTAGATCTCGGGGCCGAGAAGAAGAGGATGTCCACCGTGACTAAGGGTAGAAGCGTGTTGTTGACGTGCCAGAGCAGGTAGTTAGCAAGAGGTCGAGATTTCCGTTACAGTATGTCGTTTCTTCCTTCACGGCTGAGGCAAAGAGGAAGACGTTCGTCATCTAGCCGTACCCCAATCTATTTCGAGATATAGGTCATGTTAAGTGGAAAGCGTTCGACACATAATGAAGAAGAATTATGTGCTGATAAGTATTGTATGATCACAGTAAAGTAAGATACGTTAACTCATCTACACTTCTTTTAACATTTTCTCTATTTATTTTTCAGAGCTAGCCACATGATAACTCAAAGGACAATCTTGAACGTTTACAAGTAGTTTCCTGACATCACCACTTCGGGAACTTGGCTCACCGGCGATGTAAGTGAAGTAGTCATATTGTTATTTATTATGTATACATATTTTTTTGTTTATTATATGAAATAACTACATCTTTTTTATTAGTGTTTCCTGATGTAGCACATCGACCTGGCCATGGACATATGCATTCAGGTTTAAAGATATCCAAAATCATTTGACATTCCTTGTTGAGTCATATTGAGCACCGAGTTCGTACGTACCATTACCATTGAGTATCAATCGCTTCAACTTATGGATAATGAGAACACGGTGCCCAAACATATGCTCGAATGGGTCATAGGGATGTGGCCGAGTATCGAGGGAAAGTATTGGAGGGTTGTACGCATATGTACATTCCAGTGATCCTGAATCATCACTACTTTGATGTGGGGTTCTTCTTCGCTGATTCTATTATGCATGTGTACGACTCCTATCATTCATGTCTGACACAAAGTCAATTCGAGCTTAACCTGGAGCCAGTGGCTGTGATATTTCCTCTTATGGCTAGACGAGTAGGGGTGAATATGCAGGGTATATTATCCATTGTATGGGACATGACGACGGCAAGACACTCGATATCGTAAGTGTTTATAATTTTTTTACTTGAAAACTTAGCTTTTAACTGCACGGTAGTGAATTAACACATTATTATTCAATTGCAGGAGCGATTGTGGCATGTTCGTGACAAAGTATATTAATTTTTTAGTATAACACATAAAGTTGGTAGAATCAACCAATCATGGATATAAATTTGGAGGATTTAGCCTGTGATTTATATAAATTTAATTATAATCCATAAACATTGTAAAATTTATGTAAACATTGTGCATTCAATTGTTTATTTAATTATGAAATAATTGTACATATTGCAAAAATTATGTAAACATTATATATTTAATTATGAAATTACTTTAAATATTTTAAAATAAATGTAAATATTGATCATTTAGCAGCGATATCATTAACCATTGGTCTAATTATCATTTAGGAGAATCTAATTTGTGATAACCCAAGACTAACTAACCAAGAGGGGGGTGAATTGATTTTTGAAACTTTTTCGATAATTAGTCTCAAAACTATTCAATACACAAGATATAACTGCAAAGTCCAATAAGAGAAGTAAATATGCGAACTTGATAATTTGATTCAAGTAAAGTCACTTAAGTTAATATAGCACAATGTAAATAACAATTTAAAGTAATGTGCACTAATGTAAAGATGACAAGCAAATTTAATGGGGTTCGATACACAATGTGATCCACGTCCCCGTTACCAAGCTCTCCGTCACGAACAAGGCCAAATGCACTATAGTGGTAATTTACAAACAAGGAGTGCCAAACCTTAAGTATGAAGAAAGATATACACTTCAATATAAGTGTTGGCAAAGAAAACATTTTTCAAGAATTAAAAAACCGATGGGACTAAGAAGTTTTCTTTCAACATAGAATTCTTGATGAAATAGATGAAACTAGTGTTATCAATCAAGAGATTCTTTGTAATAAATAAAATAGAAGATAAAATCAAGTAAACTCAATGATTTTCAATAAATATGCTCTCTTAATAGCTCTTGTAAGTTGTTAAGATTGAATGCAAAATAGAGGGCTATTTATAGATCAAGAAAATGAAAAACAGTCACTTTCGATTGATCAATTTCGATCGACCGAAAGGTAAATATAGTTGTTGCAAAAATTCTAACGTTGGAATTTCGACTGAGCCATTTTGTCATTTTGGTCGAGCATACTTCGATTGACTGGTGTGCACTTCAGTCAACTGAAGTGCCAAATTCTGAATATTGAATTTTGTATCAAAATGTTCATTTTTCCAAAATCTATTTCATATTATGAATCAAATATTTTTATGCAAGTGATCAATAATGAAGAATAGTTTGAACTTTATGTACTTGCTAAAAATCGATGAGTTGATACATTTACATATATATTGAAGTTTCGATATATAACTTCTAAATTCTAATCTTCAAGGTTCTTGTTCTCTTCGAATCTCTTTTTATTTGTTTGTTCTTCAACAGATGACGATTTGAGCATTTGAATGGTTAAGAAGATTTATTCATGAAAAACTCAAGAAACAAGATTTGTTAGAAATATAAGTGTATTGTTTGTTATAATCAAAACAAGTGGAGTTATATTGAATCATAGGTCACAATTTGTACAAAATTGACGAGTATGCCTTGTTGCTCTGCACTTGTCGCACCTACGAAATCGAAGAAACTCTCTAGTAGATGGTATCTTAGACGTACGTGGACATCCAGGACCACGCGGTTCCACTTCTGGTAGCAACAAACTATTAAGTGGGAGAACATGGTTGGAAACTTCTCACTTGACTTTATTCGATAGAGGAAATATAGTCTCAACATACGCTGCTCTCCATTAATTAGTCATGTAATAAGGAAAGCGTAATATTCTGTTTGCAAAGCCTCTATATATAGCCACCGCGACTGCATTCTCCATGAAAAACTCTCTAACTGAAATCAACTACAAGTACATGTGTTATTGATAAGTGTCTAAAAGTGTTTCAAAGATACATCATTTACAAGGCATTTCACATTTATTTTGTACGAATTCACTATTGTTAGTCTCTAATTTCAATTCTCTTGCCAAAAATTCAATTTGCGTAAATACATGGTTAAAAGTGAAATTAATCGGAATACATATTGGCATGAGTATTATACTTTTGAAAGAGTATTTATTTGGTGTATTTCCAATATAGAGCAAGTGGAGAAAAAATGTTGAAAAGTCAAAATTGTACAGTTGTCTCAGGAAAATGACCATAATTTGAGTTGTAGTTATCGAACCAAGGTGATTCAAGTTGGGATGGAATGATAAGATATGTATCCACAACTTTCATGTTTTCCAAGAAGTCAAATTCGCAGAATACGGCAGCCAAAATCACCGTTGAAAGACCAGGCTGTTACTAGTTGTGTACAACTTTTCAACATGTGAGCAGCACTCATTGTTTTGGACATATCTTGAGTTATAGAGATCCAATGAACCTGATATTTGTACCAATGGAAAGATAACTCAAGTTTCAACCACTTTTGTCATGATCATAAGTCCAAATTCGCTGAAAAACATATCTGAAAAGTGGCGTCAAGTTGCATGAGCCTGCTGTCTCCAAGCTGGCAGAGCACAAGTTGTTAATGTCCACTTGCATGTTGAACGTTTCTTTGCCTATAAAAGGGGACCTTGGACAAGAGTTTGGGGGCATCAATTCCTCTACATCATATTCTAGTTTCCTTCTTTTTCTCTTTGCTACATTTCATTATGTATTTCTAAACCTTTAGCTAGAGCTAGGGGTGAAACTTTGATGAATTTGTAGTTTTATCTTTGATCTTTCACTTTGTTTTTCAATGTTAATCTTTTTACTTGGTTGAAGTATATGTTCTCCAAATGGTTTTGGTTTGTCAAAGACTTTGATTTATTGTTGACAAGTTTGGCACAATGAATGCTTAGTTAATCTTTACCTCCCAAAAACTTATTTTGACATTTCTCTCAAACAATTAACAAGAACTATCCTTTAGTCTATCTTGCAATCAACGTTTTATCTTCCGTATGCGATTACTTCATAGTTGATTTTCATATGAGTTAAATAAAAGATCAAGAATAATTTCTACTCATTTATCCAAAGTGAATCCCCAACGCTCTATTGTTCTTCTCATCATAATTTAACTAACCATTTACTACTAATAGACTAGTTTATTTCCTTCCAATTCCCTGGGGTTCGACCTCGGACTTCCGAGTTTACTACTTAAGACAACCTGCACTTGGGTTTGCAACCTTAAAATTGTAGTAGTTGTCAGTGAAGTCCACCATATATGCCATATTACGTGTACATTTCATGGAGAAGCTCAACTCATCCAATGGTTCCACATTCAACTTTTTCGCAACCTCTAAGACTTGAAGAGTTTATCCTCTTGAGTAAGGGCTAGTACGCTCGTACAACTCTTTGATTCCGCACGTCGGTTGTGAAACCACTGTTACAGCTTGTTACTAATGTTCTCAATCATTGCGAGAATTCAAAATTCTCGATCCTTCTTGAAAAATGCATCGAAAGACTTACTGTTGTTCGACTTCATCATGTTGTATCGACGTCTTGAAAAATGTGATTGCGCCCAATGTTCAATTTCCATTTTTTTAAATAATCTCATGTCGGGAACAATTTACTTCATATTTTGACCATAAACTTATTACACTCCTCAACACTATTAGGTTAGGGCACTCTCCTGAACAATGAGATGATGTATTTACCCCGATATCTAGTCTTCCAAATGCCTTATATATGGTACATACAATATCCTTGATGTTCCTCGGGAAAAATTTTAGTGATACCATTTATTATAGATGATCCCCCGATCAATTACAAATGCAAGATCATCAACTTCTCCGATCACTTTTCGCAACTTTGTAAAGAACTAACGTACCGACAGATCATTCTCGATGTCGATTATGTTGAATGTAAGAGAGTAAATTTAGATGTTTGCATCTTGACATATAGCAGTAATAAACTTGCCTTGATATCTAACTTTCAGAGTTGTATCATCAACTAGAATTACGGATCACATCGCATTTCGAAATCCTCGAATGCATTGTCCAAGAGCCATGAAAAAAAACTTAAAACTATTCTCGCCCTCCGTCTCAATAAAAAATGTAGAATCAGGATTAGTTGTCCTCATGTTATGACAATACTTGACCAATTTGGCATAGCTCTCCTCGGTCGAGCCGATTAAATCCTCCAACGCTCATTCTTTGGCCTTCTAGACCTTCTAATAACTTAAGACCTCTCCATACTCTCGATGGACGTCGTTAATGATGTTCAAAGGTCTGTAGATCTTCCGTGGGTCCTAATATTTGTTCATTATCTGTTGACCAATAAATCATACTCGAACTTTCTTGTGATCGTTTTGACGAATTTCTACTTCGCAAGTATGTTCCCGTATATACTTACGAATTACAAATAATTCATTTGTGTCCATTTTAGTCGCTTGCAAATGTCAACGGCAACTGTCACCGATACAAACAATTGTCAACAATGACTTGCTTGATTTCTTTATCTTAAGCTCAAAGTTGTGTTTTAATTTCATCCGGTGCATAACTTTCTGTGAACTTTCTTTGTTTCAAACAAGTGCTAGACATGCAAATTCTCATCATTGGGAACCACACGCGAAATTTTAGAGGACAGACCACTCGATCCAGCCTCTGAGCTCCCCGTTCATATTTCTGACGAGATAAAGCAATCAAATCTTCATTTGTAAATTCATTTTTATTTTCGTTGTCGTGAACTACTGAAAAAATTCTATGCGTAACTGCGAGCTCAAGATAAGGAACAACTGTCTCGAAAATAACCACATCATCCTCACGAGCTATCTTTATCGTGTCCCAAAAATCTGTAGCATTGTAATCCTGCTTCATCCAAATCTTTGTGTTCACTTTCGACGACATCCTTCATCACTAAAGTTGCGCAAAGAGGAGTCGTATACATTTTGTTTAATTCAAATAGATAATTTATTTCAACATCAGAAGTAACATTCATAGGTAGAATCGGAATGGATGAATGCTCGTTGAATTAATATCAGTTACATATCTTACTGAGAGAGATCGACATTCAATTTGTTTTATAAATCATGGTACATTTTTGCCTATAATGTACTCTCTGTTATGTAAATTGGAATAACATTATGTATATCACTCGTCCATTTTCATATCCATCGATCTTTTTCATCTAATTTGAAATCATCAAAGTAACAAATCGGGATTACGACCATATCTGCATGACGAAACAAAAATTTTAACTATAAGAAAAAATAATCAGAAATTCGACTTAACCCACAAGGCAACAGAAACTTTTTTTTTTTTTTAAAAAAAAAAAGATTTACAGTCGACTGGACCAACTGTTAATAGTCGGTTGTTCTGTTACCGGCTGTTACCAGTGGTAACAGCTGTAACATCCGATTATTATGGTTGGTAACAACAGCTATAAAAGCCGATTGTTACAGTCGGCTGGTCTCAACTTGTATATAATTTTTTTCTTTTTCATACTCAAAAAATTTATAGATCTTTTAAAAAAATTATTTACATGTTAATCTATGTTGAAATAAGATTTATCAATTAAAAAGTATACTAATTTAACGAAAATGAAATTAAACATAAGTGAACATACTTACCGATTTGAAATGATTAACATAAAAAATATTTTATTGTTCAGCGTTCGATAAATTTCTGAAATTTTGAAGTTGAAGAAGATGAAAGATGACAAAGGTTTTATCTGAGTTGAAATAAACATATAAGAAAAGTTAGCTGATTTTGAAATTTTAAGTGTAAAGTGTTTGATTTTAACTTATTAACTAAAAGGGTAGTATTTTCTTTTAAACAAAACAATATTTTGTAATTGTATAATATATTTAAGGACATCTTTGTCTTTTACCATATGAAAGACTATTGTAAAAATAAGTAATAGTTGAAAAGTCAAAGTGAAAAATATGGAGTTTGATTAGGTTATTTTTAAAAGTACTCCTATATATACGTAATAATGATCTCACGATTGTATACAACAAATTATCGCTAAAATGGTCCCTTCGTATCTTCCTCTTGTAAATGCTCACTTGTATATTTTATATTTATCATCATTTAATCGAATCAAAACTTTCTCAACATGTTTTAGTATGATCGCTCGCTCACCAGAGTGAATAGTTAAATAATCTTTTGACATAGTTCTGGCAATAATTCACTTTTTCCAGTTTTGTTTTGTTGTTATTTCAAATATATTTAAGTACCATTCTTAGTCAATGATCAAGCCCGTGTCTATCCCTATTTTCTCAAACTCATTTTCAATCATAGATTTCATAGGATTCAAAAATTGTATAACTTTTTGTTGGAAGAAAATAGGTTGCCATGTGGGCTGATCGGACCCGAATTGCATGAAAACAAGTAGAGGGAGGAGTTGAGTTTTTGAATTTGAAAATTAACTTCCCTACCACCAATAACTCCCATGCAACTTCCATTACTTCATGATTAAAAAAAAAAAAAAAAAATTCTAGTATAGGGAGGAGAAGGAAAATACATGAGTGGAAAGACTTGATTTTGTAAACTTAAAATCTCAAAGTTGGTTCTTGGATTGTGAATATTAAACTCCTTTCATAGTGATTGAGTTCCCGACCAAAAGAGGAGTACTTGGTGAGCAAACAAACAACAAGGCAAGTAATTCAACCTCTCAAAATTTCATCGCATGATTACTTCTTGTACATTAAGTTTCACGCTGCCTATTTTATATGGTTGGATAGATCTTCTCGGGACCTTTCCAAAAGTGTAAAGAATATACATTTTGGTTTTGAAATGAAGAAGCTATGGCCTCCAGAATATTGATAAAAATCTGAATATTCTTTTTTTTTTTTTTGGGTGAACGACCAACGCTATTTTTTATTCCATTGTCAGTCTTGATCGGTTCAGTTCGCATCCCAAACACAGTCTTAAAAGTTGATGATGTAAAATATGAACACACAAATGAACTTAGAAAGTTAAAATTGATTAAACAGACCAATCGAAAAAAAAAAATCGATGAATAAGAAACACGTGTCTCACACGCGCCATGGATGAGAGTGTAGTGGGGGTAGGGGTGCTCTTTTATATTAAAAATAATAAAAAATAAATAAAATGGTTGAAAAACCAAAAACTGCCGTTAGACTTTTCAAAGGAAATTTGAAAAATGGCAACTTAGTCCCTAAAATATTCTTGTTTTTTATAATAGTATTGAAAATTAATTTTATGATAATCAAATATATATTTTTTGTTTTATAATTGAAATAAAAATTTATAAAAAACATTATTTTTTAGACTTGATTGAATTCTGAATTTTTTTTATAAAAATCAAGAATATTTGTTAAATCGTATTTACCTAGTGAGAGTTATTTTTTTTAAATGCTCTCATTTTTTAAATGAAAAATACTCTGAAAGTGTTTAATATACTACATTTTCTATACGTTCATGAATGGTGTGGATCTTAATTAGGTTATGCGATCCATTATGACTATTTATCAATTCTTGTGATTCATCAGATATGGCAAGATCAACGTGCACTTTTAACATCTTTAGAGGAGAAGCTAGTAGAGCACGGGCTGTGGAACATGTTGAAAAATCACGAGCTTATGAAACTATCAAATGGATCCATGATATAACCTAGTACAACACATATCTCGAAGCAATGAGTCGAGAAGTGATACATTTGGGACAGCCTATATGTGAGGTGGAAAGTATGTATCATCTAATGAGGACAAACATTGGCATGATATTGTTATTGATGTCCTGGATAATTCACCACCTCTACGCTACAACTATTTGATCAAGATCTTGATGAAGAAATGGAATTTAGAAAATGATAATGTTATAATTAATTTAGATATATATGGTTAGTTCAAATTGTCAAATAATATCTATGTAAAATTTTATTTTTCCATGTTTACTAGTTGTTTAAAGAAGCTTAATATGAACGCATGTACATATTTGACATTTTGAAATATGTGTGTGTGTGTGTGTATTTCATATTTATCAAATATAGTAAAAATTTCTTGCTTATTTTGTACATGATTAATTGTTTAATTTAGCGGGAGTTCTAAGGCTGAAAGAGTTTAAGTAATTTTGACCTAGAACTTATGATTTTACGCTATGAAATTAATTTTGTTACAATGTAACATTAGGATAATGAACGATGACTAGGAATTTAGTGAACTTTCGACTCCGTGTCTAGTATGAAATTATCATAAAACTTAATTTGCATGAACGCAAAATGGTATGTGTGCATAAATGGATATTTATATGATTGTCTCTAAAATTTTGACAGACCATAGCATCTAAGAATATCATACCTAACCTTAATAAGGGTGACAAATTGAATGACTATAATTATAACACTTGGCGCCATAAGAGTTGGTATGTACTGGAGGAACGGGATTACCTTGAGGGTATTAACCATGTGATAGAAGACCCAGAGATAGGTCAAACTGCTCAATAGAAAAGGGATTAGGAAACTTACCAGACATGGAAAAAGAAAGATAACACTGCTCGTGCGATTTTGGTAAGTTTCGTAGTAGACAATCTCATTCATGAGTGTGAGTAGTTCCTGACTACTCATGATATTTGGACATATTTGAGAGAGAAATATGGTGGTACTAGTGTAACTAAACTCATATAGCTAACTATTAAGTTTGATACTTACAAGAAACATCATAATCACAACATTGCACAACATGTGATGATTATGTCTACTATGATTAGGGAACTAAAGTCGGCTGGTCACGTACTCTCTGATAAGCAGCAAGTTTAGGCTTTGATCCGCTCCATTTCAGATAATTGGGAACATCTGAAAGTCAATTTGACTCACAATGATAGCATCAAAATATTTACTGATGTTGCCCATCGTGTAGAACTAGAGGATGAGCGCTTTGGTGCAGCTATTTCTTTGGGACATGTTTTTGTGGTTGAATCTAGTTCTGGAAAAGTTTCAAGCTTTAAGTGTAAAAAGAACTGGCTCAAATGCGGGAAAGAGAAATGAAAAGAAACTGGACAGGGACCTAAAAAGAACAAACTCAAGCACAACAAGAAGGGTAAATGATTTGGAAAGAAGAAAGATAAAAGTAAGCTAATATGTTTCAAGCATTGTTATGCTAACTAAATCTTATCCCATGTGGACCGTAGACTCAGGAGTGATAGACCATGTAACCAGGGATCGTGAAGTGTTTGCGGGGTTTGGGAAAAGAAGGAAAATATATGAGTGAAAAGACTTGATTTTGTAAAACTTAAAATCTCAAAGTTGGTTCTTGGATTGTGGACATTAAACTCCTTTCATAGTGATCGAGTTTCTGACCAGAAGAGCAATACTTGGTGAGCAAACAAGCAACAAGAAAACAAGTAATTCAACCTTCGTTTTCTTGGGATTTCAAGAAGTTTTAGTACTCCAAACTTGGTATATAAGCATGCAAGCACATTTTACACTTTTCAATCGTATATTTATTTACTTTTATCTACTAAAAATTTAAATTTTTAGCTAAACCAAATAGAAGCTAAGTAAATGGTGTTGCACTTTGAAATTTTAAAATTCCTTTTTACCTGGTAGACATTCACTCGTAGCTAGAAGATCAATACTATGCACCTAGTACTGCCAAGGTTTGCAATATCTCAACTAAGAGAAATTACCCAAGGTTCTGAAATACAACAAAATATGAAAATGCAATAATCTAAACTATCGATTTATTCTCAAATTCAAGTCGACAAATTGAAATCAATCTATTGTCATAATCATAGATCTAACAATTAAGTCCAGCGTAAATATATGTAATATAAGCAAATTGCTCAAGAGTTCCTCGTATCAATCATATTAAAGAAAATAAACATGGGATGTCATCCATGGCGCCCTGGCTAATACATACACGAGACCACATGTAAGACCATCTCCAATGATACATCAAATTTGGTGTAACACTACTCATTTACACCAAATTTGGTAAAATTCTATATTTTTCATTCGATTAATTAGCACAAAACGTCTTTACCTTTTGATATTTTTGTGCAAAACGTCTATATCTTTTACTTCTTGACATTTTCACCCTCATTTTCATATTTCATTGTGAAAAATGTCATTTCATCCACCTACTGTCAGTTGCTCCGTTAACTCAACACAAAAGGCAAAAGGTTTTTTTTTTTAATCAAGGGTAATATAGTCTTAGGTTTGAGACAAACCCACAAAAGCACTTCTCTCATCGTCATTATATATTTGAATGATACTGTTATACTGATACTCAAATAATATATTAAAGAGATTCCAGCCTCAAACTCTATTTCATTATTTCACTTCACCTCTTTAATTTTCAGGCCTTGAAAGTATGCATCTCTGACACTTTTTCTTTTTAATGAAGCAATGAAGACTCAGTGTTTTCTTTTGAGACTATACTTATTAGATTGCTTCTTATTTTCTTGGATTGATTGAAATTGTGAAGTAGTGCTTAAAGTCAAGGCTTTATTTCAGATTGCAAAAAAAAAAAAAAAAAGTGGGTTTGTCTCAAAGCTTTTCATTTCTTTTTAATCTTGAGCTGCGAAACTACTTTTTTAATGTAATTTTTATTATTATTAATTTTCATATATGTTTATAAATGTGAAATGACCAATTAAGGCGAGTTTTCAAATGAATTCGGTTTAATAACCTTCATTAGATTCCCTGCTCAAATTTTGAAATTTTTAGTATGTTATAACATTCTATTTAACTCTCACTTAAAGGTTTTACTTCCAAAGTGGATACTCTCGATAAAATAGGAAATTGGTATAAACAAATTGAGTTATTGATAAGCTCGCTAAGACTATATTATCCTTGGTTTTTGAAAAGAAAAATTGATTTCTATGTTGAGTTAACAAGCAAGTGACGATAGGTGGATGGAAGGACATTTTCTGCAATGAAATATTAAAATGATAGTGAAAATGTCAAAAAATGAAATATATGAACGTTTCGCACAAAACCATTGAAAGATAGGGACCTTTTTTTTGCTAATTAGCCTTTTTCCATTTTGTCCTCACTTCCATTTTACAACAAAGTTCTGTTCCACCTATATTCTCTTTAATCTTTTAGAATTAATAGTTTTGAATTTATTTGTAATTGTTTTAATCTGATGGTTATTTTTATTTAATATTTAATTTAAAATTCCAATGAAGTAATAAGTAATAGTTATTGATACAATAAATTAAAATTGTTCATTAAAATCTCAAAATTTACAAATTTGATAATTAAAAGTTAAGAATAACTTAACACTAGAACAACATAAATCAGAGTACAATACAACATTAAAATAAAATAATAATTTAGTACTCCAAAAGGATTTTTATTTATTAATCAACGCAATATGTTAGTTCATTTAATATAATTTTTAATTATCAATTTTAGTAGTAATATAATTTATAATAAAATTTGGTGCAGGAGCATATCCAACGGTTACACCAAATTTGGTTTAAAATTTGGTGTATCCATTGGAAAGGTTACACCAAATTGCACTAAATTTGGTATACACCAAATATGATGTAAATCATTGGAGATGATCTAAGTATTATGCTCCCCCTTTGGAAAGCATAAGGGCCGATTTCGACCTTTACTAGAAGAAAGAAATAAACCTCAACTCAACTTTAGTTTCTCTTTCCACGTCTTTTGACGAATAGATGTCAAGTACCTGTATTTTGACAACCTTTTGTACCTAAGTGGTTCTAATGGTTAAAGTGTTTCAGGTAAGAAAGGAGATGTTATAATTTCTTACTCGTAGTTTTGAAAAAAAATAAAAATAAAAAAAATTGTAAGAAACATTTCAAACTTTTGAATAGATATGTAGACGAGATGTTATGATTTGTCACATATCTTTGGAAAATGAAGTTGTAATGTAACGTCTTGATCTATCTACCTTTTGTTTTGGAGGTTAATAAATAGATAGATAGGATTTTAGGAAATATTTTCTTCCCATTAGGCTTATTTGTGCATAGATCTCAATTATATATCAAATTATTTTACGTACTGAATAAACGAACATGACAAACCATTCCCGAAGCATTAGGGGTCAACTTGAATATGCATGCATTGGTTTTACTTCAATGGATTAAAGGAGGGATGACGAATGAACTTCGAATCAAAAGTTTCAAGATATGAACATCCTTTATGTCTATTAGAAACCACACATGAAGCAACCAAAACTATAAAGAACTCCAAATTACAGATTTTGACAACCAGATTTGAAGAAATTAAGGTCTTTTGATGATTTTTATTCTAAAGTGAATGAGTCAACTCTAGTTTTAACTTAAGTGAGCGAATCCCAAAGGCTAAAATTGTGAGGAAAGTTATGAGATCCCTACCAGATAGATTCAGACATAAGGTTATAGCTATTGAGGAAAGCAAAGACCTATATGCAATTAAGATTGAAGAACTTGTAGAATCTCTCCAATTGCCTCAACCTAAGAATAATAAGTTTTTAGCCCTTAAATCTATTAGGAAGCTGATTATGACACCAATGATGATGACAAAGTTAAAGATGATGGACTTGCCTACCTTGTTAGGAAATTTAAAAATTTCCTTAAGAATGGTAAGATACCTCTTAATAAGTTTGAAGGTGAATCTAGTACTTTTAGTAAAGAGAAAATAGCGATTCTGGAAATACTTAGAAAAGGTCGGTGAGATGTCATGAGTGCTAGGGTCTTGGTCATGTTAAAATTGAGGGTCCAAATAATAAGAAAACCCTAGGCAATGCTATGAATGTCACTCTCACTAATGAGGATTCTAGCTCCGATAATCAAAGTGAGAACTGCAATCTTGATAAAGGGGAAAATTATATGGCATTAACATCTGTGAAAAATAGTAAGTCACTTGAGAACATAGAGCGGTCTGACTTTTCAAAAGAAGAGTCAAAAGATGAGCGTAACATTTATGAGGCTTTTGATGTCTTATTTAATGAGTGTGTTAAGTTGATGATGTGATCTTAGAGTCGAGCCCGACGAAAACGAGTCCCGAATAAGACCCGTTGATTATCGAAGGAGAACCAATGACACGATCGAGGGCAAAATGGGTAAATCAAGCGATAGGGCTACTTGTGCAATCAACGATTGACGACATTATGATCTACACGAGAAAAAAGGCAAAGACAAGTTTCATATTTGGATCGAGAACCGAAACTAGTTGTATCAACAAGATACAAGCGATCAAAGTCTGAGGTGAAACGGAAAGCCATGCGGTCGCATAGGCTTGACCCCCTTGCGACCACACAACACTCAATAGGGACTCAAGAGGCGCATTCTCGTTCTTCTATGCGACCGCATAGAATAATATCTGGCCGAATTTTCGGAAATTTTCCTAATTTGATTAGAATTCTAATTTCTTTCCAACTTTTCAAGATTCTAGGCATATTTTTAGTTTTTCATAGTATTTTTTATGGAATAGTATAAATATTTTTCAATATTCTAATTGTAACACCTTTTGACAATTTTACACAGGTAAATCAAGCGATAGGACTACTTGTGCAATCAACGATTGACAACATCATGATCTACACAAGAAAAGAGGCAAGTTTCATATTGGGTCAAGAACCGAAACCAATTGGATCAATAAGATACAAGCGGCCGAAGACGGAGGCGAAACGGAAAGCTATACTGTCGCATATGCTTGACCCCTTTGCAACTGCACAGCACTCAAGAGGCACATTCTCGTTCTTCTATGCAACCGCATAGAAGAAAATATGGCCGAGTTTTCCAATTTTTGGAAATTTTCCTAATTTGATTAGAATTCTAATTTCTTTCTAGCTTTGCAAGATTCTAGGCATATTTTCCATTTTTCATAGTATTTTTATGGAATAGTATAAATACTTTTCAATGTTCTAATTGTAACACCTTTTGACAATTTTACATTCAATAGAGAGGCAATTTTGTGCTTTCAATTCTTGTTCTTCTTTGAACATTGCGAACTTATCAAGTTAATTCTTGTCGTGTTCAACACCGGGTGTGGATCACGGATTGTGTAATCAAGAGGTCATCAAATTTCTTTTATTGGTTGTTTGATTCATTGTTCTTGGTTCAAATCCAAAATCGGGATTATTTCTTAGGCTTTCTTGGGATCTTCAATCTTTTGTGGGGTTGCGTAGTCGACGTTGCTACGTGGTTCTCATCAATTAGTATCAGAGCTAGGTTTCAAAATAATCAAGATTATATCTTTTTATTGTTATTGTTATTGAGACTTTATTTTCTTTCATAGTTTTTCGCGTTCTTCGAGTCCATTCATAGTTGTGAGTTTTGATCCAAAAAAATTACAAAAAAAAAAGTCAAAAGTTATTTTTGGGCTATTTAAGCATTCAAATCAATTTTCGTTTGTTTCACTGGTCTTGCAGTCGAATTTCTGAGTAAAAAATTTTGAAATTAAAAAAAATTATTATAAATTCCGAGGATTCCCAACAATTTTTAATTTTCAATTTTTGAGTAAAAAAAAAAGTTTCAATTCCATTCCATTTGTTTTACTTTACTAGATTCCATTAAGCTTCAATTCATATAGTTCATTCAGTTTCTTCTTTTTTTGAGTCATTTCTCGTTTCTTACTTTACACACAATCTTGAGCACATCCTGTTTAGATCCACGGGAATACATATTTGATTGAGTTTACTTTGTTCTTTGGAGCACTTGGACGAAGGCACTAAGTGGAAAAGGCAGAGTGGTAAGATCAATAGAGGGCAAAAGCCATTAACTGAGTGATACACGATTGATCATTTTATTGATCATTTTGTGAGGCAGAAAATACTATAGAATTAGGATGTCTGACAGAGAGGGTTCCAATTCAAGAAGGTAGACAAATCAAATCCATATGACGAAAGATGTAAAACAGCGGTTTGATCGGTTAGATACATCGGTAGCAAATCTTCATAGGGGACAACCGAATGCAAGGAGACTGGGTAGGCGAGAGCTTAGGATGGAGATGCGTGATGATTGTGACTACGGTAGTGATTTAGATGAGGGTGCATCAATGGAGGTTGAAATGGGTAAGATGAGGAATAGAGGATGTAGGTTTTAAAGAAGTGGTAGAAATAATATTGGAGATGAGATAAATGGGCATATGGACAACATTAAAATGTCAATTCCAACGTTCAAGAGAATGAGTGATCCAGAGGCTTATCTAGAGTGGGAAAAGAAGGTAGAATTGATTTTTGAGTACCATAACTACTCGGAGGAAAAGAAGGTGAAAATAGCAATTCTTGAATTTACTGACTATGCTATAATTTGGTGGGATCAAGTGGTTACATCAAGGAGGAGGAATTGGGAACAATCGGTTAACACTTGGGATGAGTTGAAAACTATCATATGGAAGTGGTTTATGCCTAGTCACTATTATATGGAGCTGCATCAGAAATTACAAGGTTTATATCAAGGGTCGAAGAGTGAAAGACTACCATAAAGAAACAGAAATATTGATGATAAGGGCGAATGTGGAGGAGGATCGGGAAGCTACCATAGCTCGTTTCTTAAATAGGTTGAATAAAGACATTGTCAATGTTGTGGAGTTGCAGCACTATGTGGAGATAGAAGACATGTTGCATGTGGCCATGGAGGTAGAGAAATAGTTGAAGAGGAAGTGGATAGCTAGGCAACCATTGAGTACTTCAGGTTTTAATTCATCTTGAAAATCGAGGTAGGACAACAAAGGAGATAAAGTTGTTTCGAAAGGAAGAACTAAAATGCCAAAGGGAAAAGATGAAGGTGTAGCAGAACAACATCCAAAGCAGAGCCACAACAAATCAGGAATCGAGATATTAAGTTCTTCAGGTGTTTGGGGACAAGACACATCGCTTCTCAATGCCTAAACAAAATGGCAATGATCTTGCAGGACAATGGAGAGGTGGTGAGTGACAATGAAGATGATTATGAAGGCATGCCAGCGTTAGAGAAGGTTAGTGATGGGGATAAAGTGGAATTTGTTGTTGGAGAGTTACTGGTCACGAGGGGAGCTCTCAACACTCAAATTAAAGAAGATGACTTAGAGCAAAAATGAGAAAACATATTCTATACACGATGCCACGTTAACAATAAGGTATGTAGCATATCATTGATGGTGGGAGTTGTACAAACATAGCTAGCACAAAACTTATAGAGAAATTGGGATTAACTGTAATAAAACACTCTAAATCCTATAGGTTACAATGGTTGAAAGAATGTGGGGAAGTTAAGGTGAATAAGAAGATGTTGATAAATTTCTCAATTGGTAGTGATAGTGATAAAATCATGTATGATGTGGTACCTATGCATACGGGACACATTTTATTGGGGAGATCATGACAGTATGATAGGAATGTCATTCATGATAAGTACATAAATCGTTACAGTTTTGTTAAGGATGGGAGGTCCATTACTCTTTCGCATTAACACTGGCACAAGTGTATAAAGACCAAATTAAACTGAAAATGAGGAAGAAATGAGAGTGAAAGAGTTAGAGAAAATGAGAAAAAACAGTGAGATGGTAAGTTCGAGAGAAAATGGTGCGGTGGCTAATAGAGAGAAAAATAGAGTGGGGCCACATGAAAGAAAAGAAATAGAGACTTCCGAAAAGAGAGAAAAATCGATAGTGAAGTTCTTTGCAAATGGGAGTAAGTTGAAGAGAGCGATACTTGAGAAGAAACAAGTGATCTTGTTAGTCTATAAGAAGTCATTCCTCAATCTTGAGGAACCTAACACACCCTTCCCCATTTTAGCTATCTCTTTGTAGCAGGAATTCGAAGATATATTTTTGGAGGACGTGCATAGTGGGTTACAACTCATTCAAGGTATTGAGTACCAAATTGACTTCGTCATTGGAGCTGTCATTCCAAACCGACCAACTTATTGAAGTAATCCCGAGGAGACAAAAGAGCTACAAAGACAAGTGGAGGAATTGGTGAGCAAGGGTTACGTAAGGGAGAGCATGAGTCCATGTGCCGTTTCAATGCTCCTTGTGCCGAAGAAAGATGAAACTTGAAAAATGTGCGTGGATTGTAGAACCATCAATAACATAACGATAAAGTATCGTCATCATATTCCTAGGTTAGATTATATTTTGGATGAATTGTATGGTGCATTCATATTTAGTAAAATTGATCTTAAGAGTGGATACCACCAAATTCGAATAAGGGAATGAAATGAGTGGAAAATCGCTTTTAAAACTAAATATGACTTGTATGAATGGTTGGTAATGTCGTTTGGACTCACTAATGCACCGAGCACTTTTATACGGTTAATAAATCATGTTTTGCATGCTTTTATAAGTACTAGTGAAGGCACGTGCGATGCACGTGCATGCGTTATTCTCCTTGTGTATATTAGCGTTGAGACTGTATATGTATACTACAATAAATAGATGGAAATAAAGTCATGAATGACATATAAGTGAAGAAGAAATATTACATTCTTAATATCATTTTCAAGTACTCGCGCCTATTATTTCACGACGTTGATGGTGTGCGAAACGATCAATTGTAGCAAATGTTGCGACGCTTAAAAGTAGGTCGTTTCAAACTAATATTTTAAACTAATATTTCAAGAATTTTGATAACAATCTAACTTTAAACATTCAAGCGAAGTCGAAATATTATATTATTAATATCAAACGAAGTCTAAATGATATAGAAGATTTATCGATTCGATCAACGTACAATCATTTAGAAATTTTTAAAGTTAGCTTGTTATCGAAATTCTCAAAATATTAGTTTGAAACGACCTACTTTGATAGCCGTAACATTTGTCACGATTGGCCATTTTGCACACATTTGTGAAATGATAGCCATGAATACTTCAAAATAATATTAAGAATGTAATATTTCGATTTCGTTTGATATTTCCTAATGAGCCCGAAAATGAAGAAAAAACATAAATTTTATTAAAAAGATAAGTTACACGTCTTTTTGAACACGCACGTTTGACGTTCGTTTAACTATTTTTTATATTCATTTAGATCATTCGATATATCTATAATATAGTTCTCGAAATGAATTTCGAGATAATATAGATGATTTATCGATTCGACCATCGTACAATTGTCTAGGAATTTTTAAAGTTTGCTTGTTATCGAAATTCTCGAAATATTAGTTCTACTTTGACGCGCCGTAACATTTGCCACGATTGACCGTTTCGCACACCATCAACATCGTGAAATAATAGACCGTGAGTACTTCAAAATAATATTAAGAATGTAATATTTTGACTTCATTTGATGTTCTGTAATGAGCTTGACAATGAAGACAAAAATATAAGTAATATATTCAAAAAAATGAGTTATACGTATTTTTTAACACACGTGTTTGACGTCCGTTTAACTATTTTCGATATTCATTTAGATTATTCGATATATCTGCGATATAGTTCTCGAAATGAGGTTCAAGAGAATATAGAAAATTTATGGATTCGGCTAGCGTAGAATCGTTGAACAGTTTGTAAAGTTAGTTTGTTATCGAAATTTTCGAAATATTAGTTTGGAACGGCGTACTTTGACGTAACGTAACTTTCGCTATGATTGACCGTCTCACATATCATCAACGTCGTGAAATAATAGACCGTGAGTACTTCGAAATAATATTAAGAATGTAATATTTCGACTTCGTTTGATGTTCCGTAATGAGCTTGACAATGAAGACAAAAATATAAGTAATATATTCCAAAAGACGAGTTATACGTCTTTTTTAACTCACGCGTTTGACGTCCGTTTAACTATTTTCGATATTCATTTAGATGATTCGATATATCTGTGATATAGTTCTCGAAATGAGTTTCGAGAGAATATAGAAGATTTATGGATTCGGTTAGCGTAGAATCGTCGAAAAATTTATAAAGTTAGTTTGTTATCGAAATTTTCGAAATATTAGTTTGGAACGACGTACTTTGACGTAATGTAACTTTCGCTACGATTGGCCGTTTCACACACGATTAACGTCGTGAAATATTAGGCCGTGAGTTCTTCAAAACGATATTAAAAATGTAATATTTCGACTTCGTTTGATATCCCAAATTAAGTACGTAAATGAAGGCGAAAACATAAGTTTAAAAAAAAAAAAAAAAAATATTGGATTTTGCATGTCTCGCACTGTGCGAGACATGCACTGGGCATGTCTCGCACAGTGCGAGACCTGTGCGAGACATGCACTGGGCATGTCTCGTACAGTGCGAGACATGCTGGGGCATGTCTCGCACATCTCGCACTGTGCGAGACATGCACCGACATGTCTCGCACTGTGCGAGGCAGTGTCTCGCACAGTCGCACAGTGCGAGATACAATTTTTTTTTTTTTTTTTTTGTGTTTTTTTTTTTAATGACACTCACAATTTTTTTTTTTTTTTTTTATTACAAAAATCGTATAGAGAAAAAAAAATTAAATAAATTTTTTTTTTTTTTTTTTAAGTAGAATATAGACTTTTTAAATAGGATATAGCAAACTAAAAAAAAAAAATTCAAAATCACACGACACCGTTTTGGACGAGAGTTTCTACAGTAAGGAAACCTTTCACTCTTTTAATATATAGGGGAAATTTGTTGTGATTTATTTTGATGATATCTTAGTTTATAGCAAGGACCTTAATGAGCATGTAGAACACCTTAGGAATGTGCTTTTGGTTTTAAGAAAGGAACAACTATATGCTAATTTTAAGAAATGTACGTTTTACATGGAGAATATTGGTTCTCTAGGATTTGTAGTAGGTGCCAACGAGATAGAGGTAGATGAAGAGAAAATAAAAGTTATTAAAGAATGAACCAACACCTAAAAGCATAACTGAAGTAAGAAGTTTTCATGGTTTGACTAGTTTTTATAGGCGTTTTGTGAAAAACTTTAGTACAATCACTACACCACTCACTAAAATTGTTAAAAAGAGTATAGGATTTCATTGGGGTGATGAACATGAACATGCATTCAATACAATTATAGATAGGTTGTGTAAAGCACTAGTTTTAGCACTTCCTAATTTTAATAAAACTTTCGAAATTGAGTGTGATGCATCAGGAATAGGTATTGGAGCAGTTTTAATACAGGATAGGGGACCAATAGCCTATTTCAGTGAGAAGCTGAGTGGAGTAGCACTCAATTATCCCACATACGACAAAGAGTTGCATTCACTTGTACGAGTCTTGGAGACATGGCAGCACTACCTGTAGCCTAAAGAGTTCGTGATTCATATGGAACATGAATCGTTGAAACATCTGCAAGGTCAAGGTAAGTTAAATAAAAGGCATGCAAGATGGATAAAATTTGTAGAGATATTCCCTTATGTCATCCGGTACAAGTAATGTAAAGAAAATGTGGTGGCGGATGCATTGTCTCGAATGTATGTGCTACTAACTTCTCTTAGTTCTAAATTGCGTGGCTTTGATCATATTAAGAGCATGTATGTTGTGATCGAGATTTCTCAAATATTTATGCATCATGTAATAAATGAGCTATAGATAAGTTCTTTAATAATGATAGATATTTGTTCGGGAAAATAAGTTATGTGTTCCTAATTGTTCCCTGCCGGAGTTGTTAGTAAAAGAAACATATAGTAGGGGATTGGTGGGACATTTTGGGCTTAAAAAGACTTTAGAGATGTTGGAGAAACATTTTTATTGGTCTAACATGAAAAGTGATGTTGAAAGAGTATCTAGTCGATGCATAGTTTGTAAACAGATTAAGTCTAAGATTTTACCTCAAGGTTTATATACACCGTTATCTACACCTAGTGAACCATAGGTTGATATTTCAATTGATTTTGTGTTGGGTTTACCTAGGACTAAGAATGGACGAGATTCGATCTTTGTGGTGGTAGATATGTTTAGCAATATGGCACATTTCATAGCATGTCATAAAATCGATAATGTCACTAACATTGCAGACTTATTCTTTAAGGATATAGTACATTTACATGGGGTACCTAAGAGTATAGTATCGGATCGGGATTATTCTTTGGACTTTCTTGAGATCTTCAATCTTTTGCGGGATTACATAGTTGACATCGTTACGTGGTTTTCATCGGTTGAAAAAAATTAATAAGGCTGCCTTTAAGAAATTGTGTAAAGTTGTGTTAGGAAATGAGAGTTTAGCAGATACACTTAAGGAGTCTAATAGTAGATTGAATGAATTAACGATAGAGAAAGAATCCTTAGAAATTAAAATTAAGACTCTTACTGGTGACCTTGAGAAAACTAGTGTCCAACTTCAATCATTTACTAGTGGTTCTAAGAAGATAGACAATATGGTATGATTGAATAAACATAATAGCCATACGGCTTCATCTTCTAAAATCAAGTTAGCTCCTAGCTCTGTTGAGTCTAAGCAACTAGCCCCTGAACCTAGAGTATCTATACAACATAATGTTCTTCAACCTGAAGTTGGTCCTAGGTTCATTCCCACATGTCATAAATGTGATGTTTTAGGTCATATTAGACTTAAGTGTTGTAAGACCTTGATTAGAAAAAATAAATAAGATCTAATTACTCATGTAAGATTATTTACTAATCAATTGAGTCATTTAATTGAGTTAATGACTCAATTGGCTAAGATTATATCTTTATATAAGAAGGTTTGGAACAAGAAGAGTGAACTCATAAATCAAAGTTATGTTAATTGTGATATTGCTCGCGTTACTCTTCATAGTGAGAGCACTTGTTTGCCTCATTGAATATGTTGTTAGGTGCGTGCATCTACTTTATTCTTGATAACTACTTATTCATCCGTGTACTCTATACTTTTTCCTTACGTTTTGTTTCATTTGCATTATTTTTTATAGAAAATAAAAATTTAAAAAAAGGAAAAGAAAAAGGAAAAAAGATTTATTTTGATATATATGTTAATATATGATCAAGTATTAATATAATTAATGAATGGTAAATAAAGTTTCCATTAACTTTATTTTGAACTTATTTGGAGTACTAATATATGTTATTGCATGTATCATCTGCACTGTACACATTAAGTTTTTGTGAGTTGGTTTTGATCATGTGTGTGAGATTTGTAATTGTGGTCATTTGTGCGGGGGGTTGAATTCATATATGAAATGACCTTTAAACTAGTTGACCTAAGTCTTGTATATTCTCATTAAAAGAAAATTTGTTATTGAGTTTGAGACAATCTTATATTTTTTCTTTGTAGCCTATATGATTTGAGTGATTAAGCTTGCAGGGTAACTTAATACCTAGTGCCCTATAAGTCAATTGACTTTGGTGTTATCGGTTTAAAGATCGACACATAAGTATTGTAGAAAGCTTAATAAAGAATAGTATACACATAAGATTTGAAAAAATAATATAAATATGTGCTCACAAATAGGGAGATAAAGAAACATATATACAAAATCAAATATGAGATTTTAATTTAAAAAGTCCTAGTAGCACTGTGTTTGACTTTCATAGTTTGAAGAATATATTCATTCACTAGTAATGTCTATGTATGTTCTTTCTCATAAATTTAAGATTTTGAGACTTGCTTACATGAATTTAATGACACTTTTCGCACATGAATAACTTATACACTTTCCTCCATTTAGGTTTAAAATAAGTTGCGTGAAAATAGTTTACTATTTATGAATTATATATGTATTAGTAAACAAATAACTGTTTAAGATGTTACATTCAAAAAATTCATGAAAAAACAATTGTCTAATTTTTTTTTCTCTCATCACATGTTTTGCATATTTTTGTATAATTATACATGTGCATATTTTTTATTTTTTTAACTCATTTCTCTCGGTGGTATTCATATTTATATTACTATTATTCATTTGTTATTCGTGACAAAAATGGTGAAAAGAGTAATATTTATTTCAGCGAGTTGAGTAGTATATGAGTGAGGGAGAGTTGTTGACTTAGGGAGAGTCATGGTTAATTTTTGTTGGAATTTTATTGATATTGTATTTTGTGTTTTGTCAATATTGATATTGATATCCTATACTTTATTTGTAAGTTAGTAATTCATGTAGCATTACTTGCTTTAGTGTTACACATATTTTACTTATGTTGTTTTATATAATTTAGTTATATATTTTTTTATTGTTAGTTTTCTCTTACTTTTCACAAGTATTGTTATTTCTATGTGTTTCAAGAAATAGGTTGGTAAGATGTTGAAGTAAATTTTGGAATTTAAGTCATAGGGTAGTTTGTCGTTAGGTGTTTTTTTTTGTTTTGAATTTGAAATAAAAGATTTTGTCATAGAATGCTAAATGATTTTTGTGCTAGGTGCAATTGAATTTGTATTTGTAATTGGCTTTATTCAAGTCCAAAATCTAGTTATTAGAGTTGTAATAGAAGTGAAAAAAGTTTCTGAAATATAAGTTATTTGAGGTGTAATTGGAGTCAAAAGAATTGGGGTTGGCAGAGTCCTAAAAGGAGTTGAAGACATTCAAGAAGATTAATAAATGGAAGGACGATTGATCACTTAACGCCTAGCTGGCACTTGAACGTGCAAAACGGAACCATGATGCTAGTTTGCATTAGCCTAGCGCTCGAGCGACGATTTATGTGGCCAGAATTTTAATTCAATTTTAACAATGTTTTCCTATCATATTTCACCCTAAGCACTTTATATTATAAATAAACAAGCTTAGATCATTCTGAAAGGGTGTTGAATCATTATTTTGCCTTAGAGATCTTATTGTTGAAAATCGTAAACACAATCCGTTGAATCTATTGATTCAACCCCAAAAATCATTATTCATATACTTTATTCTAAACATTGCTCTAACATTGATTGAGCCTTAAATTAACTCAGGAGACGATACTTTGAAATATTCCAATATTTCTTGCCTCGGCTATAGATCAAAATACAAAAGATCTTTGATCAAACACCAAAACAAAACCCTAAATTCACCATCTATAAGCCTTCAGAGCTCTGGAATGTGGAGAAGAGGTGCTTGGTGTTCCGACTTTCAAGAACGAGATTCGTTAGAGTTTATCTGCCCAAAGATAAGAGTAGTTCAGAGTACTGAGAAGTGCACGGTGCACAACCAAATGAGTTTCTTAGCGATTTAAAAGTTAAGTTATCAGAGTCAGTTAATGTTTAGCAGTGTCTGGATTAGTTATAAGTTAGCTTTTCTAGTGGCTCGTTTACTGGAAAGTTTACCAGAGGTTTTTTAATCTAATTAGGGATTTTCCTCCGTGGTCAATTTTGGTGTTATTTATTGCTTATGATCCAATTAATTTATTTGATTGAAACTTAGGATTAATTTAATTAATTAACCTTAATTATTTAACAATCAGTAAATAGCAACTTGCTGTTTTTTATTGTTAGTTCCGCATAATTGGATCTAAACATAACTATAATTTTCAACAATAATGAAATTAGTTTATCTTATTTGAGTTCAATTTTGCAACTATAAATGTATGTAAAATTACAAGAATAAAACTCTAATAAATACATTTCTCTCAATTGCTGATCAAAGAGGAAAGAGAGAGTGGAAGTCACGCAATCGATCATGACGGCCAAATTTCTATCAGTGGCAAGCATACGAAACGAGAATGGAGATTTATCTCCAAGGACACACTACACTTCAACGCCGAAAATCCCAAAGGGGGTAAATGTGTCGTCTGATAAAGGAAAAGACATTTAGGGATCTGAATTCAAGGCCTTTTTTTGGGTAATGACTTGCTCTGCGTGTGCCGACTTCATTGAAAAGGCAGTTGTTGAATTTTGATACTCAATAAATTCGGACGATGATTTAAAAATGATGTCAGATATTTTAATGATACCAAAAGTGATGGCTCGACTAAAAAATAATTAATACACATTGAAGGGCCTCAGTTTGAGTTAGGATGGTAGTTTGATTAAGTGAAAATTACACCCTTCCCTACTTTAAAAATTCAATATTCTAAAATAAGGTGGGTAGTTTCACTATTCAAAAATAAGATGTTTACTAATTAATTAATATAAATTAAATTAATTTAACTTTAACACCCATAACTCATCCTATCCCCAACCCCACAAAACCCTATTTCATCTTCATTTTTCGCTCCCATACCCAGCACCGACGACCGTCGCGGCGACGACGCATCACCGACGACAGATGGCAGCCAATGTCGTGCGTGATCTCTCTCTCTCCCCTACATCTATTTCTATGTTGATCACTGTTCGCAGGCACTTTCGTGCGTAAGTGACGCTAATGATGGTGTTGGTGGTGCACAGGCGGTTGGTGGTTCGCGACAGCAGTCTGGCCATGAAATGATGGGGGTTTGGTCGTAATCTAGTGGCGATCTGCAGTAGCGGCGATCTAACCATGAATGAGGGGATCTGGCCGTGATATGTATGTAGCTATGACGGGATTTTGGGGAAAAATCTAGCATTTGGCCCTTGTGCGATATGCAGTGGTTGTTTGAATTATAGGTGTTGTTTGACGACGACTGTGCAGTGGTTGGTTAACGACGATTATGTGAAGTAGTGTTGGTTTTTGGTGGCGATGGTGAGATGGGGGTCGGGTGCGGTGGTTGTGGTTGTGGTGAGTTGCCGGTTGTGGTAACAGTGGCGGAGTAGGTTTAGGGCATGTAAGATGGTGGTGGTGATGGTGAAGTGGTGCTGTATAGTCTCTGTGACTAATGCTATGACCTGAGCCATGTGTTGTGACCATGTATTGTGACATATGCTGTGACCTGAGCTATGTGCAAAATATTCTATGACCTATGCTGTGACTATCAACAAAAACCTGTGGGTTGGTGGTGGTGATGTGGTGGTGAGACTATGTTTGTGACGTTAGTGATGGTGATTGTGGTGAGTTTTCGGTTGTGGTAGCAACGACGGAGTAAGTTTAGGGCATGTAAGACGGTGGTGGTGGTGGTGGTGGTGAAGTGGTGATGTATAGTCTCTGTGATCGATGCTATGACCTGAGCCATGTGTTGTGACCTATACTGTGACCTATGCTGTGACCTGAGCCATGTGCAAAATATTCTATGACCTATGCTGTGACTATCAACAAAAACCTGAGTCATGTGCAAAATATTCTGTGACCTGTGCTGTGACTATTTGAAATAAACATGTGACTATAAATAAGAACCTGAGTCATGTGCAAAAATATTCTGTGACCTTTAAAATTTTTGAATTGTGACCGTAAAAAAATTTGTGACATTTAAAATTTTTGATTTGTGACCGAAAAATAATATGTGACTAATTAAATTGTGAATCTGTGACCGATGAACAAATTGTGACCTATAAAATTTTTGAATTGTGACGTAAAATAATTTTTGACATTTAAAATTTTCCGATTTGTGATCGAAAATAATATGTGACTAACTAAATTGTGAATCTGTAACCAAATTATATAAATCTGTGACCTTAATATATTTAATTAATTAAATTATAAATAAAAAAACAAAAATCTGATTTTTGAAAGTTAAAACTTATTTTCTTATTATTGAATTGGACCAAAGTTATACTCTTACTTATGAAAATTTCTCATTGATTAATCTATGAATTTGATTATCGTTAGCCCATTATCTTGGCTCATTATGAGTGAGTCTTGGCCCAAACCTAAACCTAATGATAATATACATATAGTCGTGTGTTTTGTTAAGTGTGGTGTGCGTGTGTATTATTACAAGAGAGAGGCAGTCGAGATGGGTGAATTGAGAGAGATTCAACCATTTTTTCTTCTTCTCCTTCCTCCATTTGTAGCTTGCAAATACTAACACCAAGTGTTTCCTTTGTGGAGGTAAAATTGAGGTAACCAAGGTGTTAAAGGTTGTTGGGTCAAGCCGATTGATTGGTGTTTGTTTGGCTGATTTTTCTGAGCCTAGATCAATATTTCTTGAAGATTTTTACGACAAATGGTATCAAAGCATGTGATGTTGAGGAATATGTGATTTTTGGTTGCCAAAATTGACTGAAAAATGGCCAAAATCAATTTGAAAATCGACAGAAAAATAGGGAAGAAATTGTCCAATTTTTATTCAATTTCTGCCAGACCTATTTTTGCGTTTTTCGGCGAAACCACTCATCATTTGGAGAAATGGAGACCACCGGTGGACTATGCAAGTGGAGGCGCAGCTGGAGGAGTGGCGCGTGGCCGCAGTCGTCGGTGCTGGCGTGTGGAAACATCAGCAGAGCGCGTGGAGGCGCGTCGATGAGATTTCGACGACGACTCCAAAAGATAGAATGTTGGTGGTGGTGAGACAGACTCTACGGTGTTGTCAAATATCAGTTTCGGGCAATATGGTGAAAGTTGAATGATTTTGTCCTTGGACGCTCGAGTGTCGTGTTGCTGCGATTGTTGAAGACTTTATGATGAATAGTTACGGTCCTAAAGTGGTGAATTCGCATCTCTCGATATTTGCAGACCTTCATACATGGTCTGTTTGGTATTGTCTTCTTTACATTTTATTATTGCAGTTAAATATTATTGTGTAGAGCAATAATTTATTTTCTCGCATTAGAAGTCATCAAGTGGGGTGACGTTAGGTTTGGGGTTACCATGAAGGGATAACCATTATCTGTTACTTGACCTAGGAATTACTTGTTAATTATTTGCCTTAAATTCTTTGTGAATTTGTTACCAATCTGTTCTACACTGTTAGAATTGCATGTGACCTTAGGAAAATTTGTTTGACTATTATGTGTGAATTATATCTATACTTTGCTTGTGGTCATTATTTATTATTGACGGCATATGTAGATCTAAGGCAAGTGCGAAAAGTAAAATATGTTTTAACTGTGGTAAATTTTGGAAATGTTGAAAGAGACTATTGTAGGAATGATAATAAAGGAAAAAGATGAGGAGAAGGATTAGGAAAATGTGGCTATTGGGTTGAGTGATGACATGTGTGAGGTTTATTGAGAGTAAACCTAGTTACTGCATGTGCATCTGTGTGTTATCCTTTTTGTATGTGTGCGATTGCTTAATTTTGTTGCAATGTTATATGTTACACTTTCAATATGTTTGATTTGTGTAATTGTATGAATTAGAGTGATCTTATTACTTTGTGTAATTTGTTTGCATGCATAGTAGGTTGAGATCTATGATGTACTCTTTTTTGCCATGTGAGTGGTGTGAGAGAGTGGTAGTGAAAAGAAATAAGGGCATCCGTTTTTTTTCTTTATCTTTGTGAGTCTGTATAGTTTGTGAGATTGTGTGAGGCATCTATGTATGGTTATCTTTTTTCTCTTTGTGAGCTTCTTATGTGAGTGTAGTAAAGTAATCGACCTTTTTTTTTCTTTTATTCTCTTTACGAGTGCCACTTTCACCCTTTCCTTTGTAGATTTTTTGAGCATTGATGATTGGAGTAACCTTGTGGTGCGCCCTAACCTTTGTGGTCGTCAAAAGGTATTGATTTGTCATAGTGAGTTTATGATGTACTTACAGTGAGGATGTCTATTGGTGAGGAGGAGTATAGATGTCTAGGTGTACATTGTGGTTTGTACTAAGGGATGTGGAATGTGACCTTTGGATCACGAGTGGAGATGTGATTAAATGTCTGGAATCCTTAATCTGTAAAAGACCATGTATACGTGGAGTGTGAGAGAGACACTTATGTTAGATGGAGACCCATTATCCACTTAGGTTTAGAGAAGTGATGTGGTAATAGAGGATTATCTAGAAAACTTAGGATCTATTGTGATTTATCAGTTAGACATATATTGACTAATCAGTCTAGTGAGCATGGTGGACGATGAGAGAAGATATGTGTTCTCGATGTGTGAGCAACACAAAATGAGATAGGATAAGTGTGGTGAGATCTTTTTGTGGGATCATTTATGCATTTGTTGCATATGTGTTGGATCGTATATTTGATTAACTTGGTGTTAGTCTATTGTTCTATGTGAACATGTTTGAAAAGATCTGTGTGTGTTATCCTATATTATATCGTCATCGCATGTTTATTTGTTCTTGAATGATTACTATAAATATTTGCTTCTACTTTAGTGTTCTTGACCTTAGCCTTGGTGAGTACATAAAGCAGGTATTGTATGTGTTTTAGGTTGGAAGCACAATGTAAGGTCTGTGATCCCAATTTTATTGGTTATGTTGATTATGCAGGCACTAACTGTGTGTTTTGATTGCTTGTGGATTTATTGGGAATCAAGGTGAAGATTTGTTGGATTTTGATACCCAATAAATTCGGACGATGATTTAAAAACGATGTCGGATATTTTATTGACACCAAAAGTGACGGCTCAACTCAGAAACAATTAATACACATTGGAGGGCCTCAATTTGAGTTGGGTAGATCGTTTGGTTAATATATGGATTTGATTATCGTTAACCCATTAACTTGGCCTATTATGAGTGAGTCTTGGCCCAAATCTAAACATAATGACAATATACATATAGTCGTGTGTTTTGTTAAGTGTGGTGTGCGTGTGTGTGTGTATTGTTGCAAGCGTGGGGCAGTCGAGAGAGGAGTGAGAGAGGCAGCCGAGGGAGGTGAATTGAGAGGGATTCAACCATTGTCTTTTTCTTCTCCTTCCTCCATTTGTAGCTTGCAAATACCACCACCAAGTGTCTCCTTTGTGGGGGGTAAAACTAAGGCAACCAAGTTGTGTTAAGGGTTGTTGGGTCGAGCCGATTGATTAGTGCTCATTTGATTGGTTTTTCTGAACCTAGATCAATATTTCTCAAAGATTTTCGCGACAGCAGTGAAGACTGAAGAGACTGAAATTGGCGTGTTAAATGACAGTGTTGAAAAATGGTTTTATATGAGCAACTTTGAACTCAAAATTAAGTGGGACGACATTATTCATGTTCCGCTCCTCGACAAGGATAACGTTATATATTTATAGGTCAAAAATCAACTTTGAACGAAATTATATGGATTCAAAGTCATCCATGTGATGGGATTCAAAGTCATTTTGTATATGACAGGATTATTTCTGGAGAATTAGATAAACCACCTGGAATTTTAACATTTTCTGTTTCTTGCAAAAGAACAGCATATTCTTGGTGCTTTTTTATATGGCTGTTGTAAATTTTTCATGTGGCTGGTTGTTTGTCTATTCATGCATTCTTTGGATTGCAATTTAGGCGTAGTGGGAAGCAATTATTGGTATACTACAGAATTTTCAGTCGTTGAATTTATATAATTTTATTTAATTTGTTGAAATACATTAAATTCGAGTAACCCTTATTCCATAACGATGGTAAAGTTCAATATTTTTATCAAATTTTCCCTAATTCAGTTTGAATTACATTAAATCCAGTCCTTGTAGCGGCAGACGTCGGAATGGCATTTGAGACAGCCGACATCCTTCTAATGAGGATGTCATAACTGCCAGAGACTTTTCGCGTACAACCTCTTTCTGTATCCATCTCAACTATCTCTGGGCTTTTAGGTTACAATATCCAAAGTATTCCAACCGCCGTTGGCGCCCTTTTGCTGTCCACTGGATTCCAACTACCTCCATACAGTGAGTGTTGTTTGTTGCTTTCTTTTGTTGTAAAATTACTATAGAACAAAGAAGATTGATACACTTGAGATAAAAGAGGAAAAACTGTTTGAGTGATTGTTTAGATTTGATAGTGATGAATCATGTATATATCTGTGCGGTGTTATTGTGCTCGGAATAACTTGTCAATAGAAAAAGAAACTAAAATTTTGTTTGTTACAGTGTCCAATCATTTCTAGCACTGCATGTCAAACATTCGTATAGAGTAAATGGACAACACTAGCATTGACCTTTGAAAATGGATAACGGTTAGTTTATAGTACTATCGTTCTTATTTCAAATCAAGGCATCAGCAAATGTGGTAGCAGCATGTCTCACAAGGAAGTACAGTGGAACCCAAAATGGAGAAAACAAAGATAATATTTGATAATTGAATATTACACATAATGGTTCTTGGATAAGCAGGACAAGACAAAACAATTAAATTCTTTTTCTTCATTAATATTACACACAGTGGATCTTCGATGAGCAGTGTTGGACAAGACGAAACTATTAAATTTTTTTTCTTCATTATTATCGTCCTATGTTATCCAATTCATCTCATAAAACATACCAACATTATTGTTCTCTGCCTGGATTTTTCATCTGAGAATGCTAAGCAAGTTTCCCAGGAGATTCTGCCTCTTTAGTTGCCATGGCCTTCAGGTTCAGTAGCTTCTCTTTGGCTGGGGACATTAAAGAATGCATCTCCTCAAAATGAGGTGCAGCAGCATTCTTCGTATCCTCGACCCACTTCAGAATTCTTTTATGATGGCTTAAAATGCGATCACGATTCTTAGTTTCAACAACCTAATTCAAGAAAGAGGAGGGAAGAAAGAAAAGAAACGATATCTAATTATCTCAAAGATTTCTGAAAGATCCAAACTAATGGATATGGATTGGTCTGACTCAACCGAAAGTTCAATAACTAATTTGAAAGAAATGACAGCCTGAAATTTCGCTAAAAGTTGAGTGATTGTGTATTTAACCCATGACGAGAAGATTGCTTCGATGTTACCTCAAGTTGCATGACTTCACACGCTAAGCTAAGATCTGCTATGGAAGGTTGTGAGTTTCCAAGCAAAAATGGGCCATCATCCTGAAGCCAAAAGGACTCAATCTTCGCAAGAGATGCTATCAGAATTTTCTCGCCTTCAGCTGCTTTTTCCAGGTTCAAAGGCCGCCCCAACGCAAGTGCGATAACGGAATTAAAGATATACGTAGCTGCAAATAAAGCATTTTCGAAAGAAAATATAGGCTAGTTACTAGAATGAAAGAATATGAACAACAGTAATTTTATCACAATACACAGACAGAAACAAATGAATTACTAGAATGAACTGGCCGTTGTAATGACATGCTGGCAGTTTGAAGCCTAATCATGCTATACACTATTACACTTGTCCACTCAACTGCAAATTTTTTTGATTGCCTGACCAATAATTATTGCTCGCAAAAATAAATTCAGGAATAATCCGCAAATCGACCAAGTCATCAAAATATCAATTGATTAAAGCACCCCACAAATCATTACAGCTAATAAAACTAATTCTAGAGCTACAGCTAGAAAACATAATGTTATTGAATAAGAGTTTCTTTTTTGTAAATTTATTCTCAAATAAATTCCTTTACTTGCCAAGATGAAGTGCAGATAGCAGTAAAAAACAATGAAAACTGGTAGCATTAGCATGATTATCATTTATCAACCACAGTAAAAAGAATCTTGTTTGTTTAAACAAAATTTCACCTGAGCCACGTCGCAAATTAGAGTGATGCCAGTCGAGCACCGAGTGTATCTTTGCTCTTTTTTGAAGATCAGCCGGATACCTACGGCATTAAAAGAATAAGGGTGCAGAATCAGAATTCATAAATCAAATATTGGATATGGATAGGGTACAGATCCGATGATGCCGTCTAAAACATAGAAAGAGCGTTCCAAAATGATTAACACCTATTTCACATCAACTACACAGCAAAACTTGGGTAATTAATGCATACCTAGTCCGCATCGTAGTCTAATTTTTTTAATAAGAATGCAAGGGCATTATTGACTTCATGTAGTAAAGGCTTCCATACACTTGTATGGTCATGAAAGGATGTAGCAGTAAGGATAACTCTTTTTGCAAACGGTGTTGAAGATAATTAAAGTAAATAAATTTGTGCCCTCTTAATAGCATAAGCTTTTAGATAATGTAATTCAATAAATCAGAAAAATAGGTTATCGGAGTTTCTTTCACAGAAGCAAGGGGATTGGCGCAATACTTTGACCAAATAGTATCATTGCAGGTAGAAGTAAAGGATTTTAGATGATTTTAGATTGAAATGTCGCTGGAGCATTCTGAGAGTTGGTGTTCATATACGAGAATAAGTACTGCAATACACATTCCCATGGCGATGCTCATATTTCTATGTCAAAATCTAGTGCAATATATCGATCATTTAGTTCATCTGATAAATCTAGAAGTGACTAACAGCAAAAGCAAAGAAGCAATGGAACTTACCAGTGATCCGCAACTCCAGGAAATGCCGAAGCTAGATAGATGAGCATGGCATGACTGCAGAGGACGCCAGATTTGTAAACAAAAATTCAAAATAATAGATCTTCTTATGTTTACCAACTTGTATTTTGAGGAAGGGGGGGGGGGGGGGGGGGGGGGGGGGGGGATAAAATAAAATAAAATTGGCAGAAAAAAAAAAAAGGTTGAAAGCAATAATCTTCATATAGTGAACACAAATACATGTATTGCAAATGCATCAACAACGCTGGTTTTATATATATCGTCTACAAATGAAAAGACCATTTTGCGAACAAAAAATGTGCAGCAGTTTTGCTTGAGCTTCTATGACTAGCTTGTCCATGCTCACCTAAAGGCTGCTTGAGATTGACCCGGGATTAGAAATGGAACAAGCTGTAACACTATTTTTCAGGTTTTGCATGTTCTCTCAGCCAACTAAAGCTCGGATTATAGCACTAGTTAATAGTGTATACTAGTGAACCTATTTTAGAGTTCAGTTAAAATTAGATTACATTTCATGACTGGGTGGTAGGGACATGTTTTCGTCAGACCTAAATAGGCTCTTTTTCATATGAGTCGCACAATTTCGGCAAAATAAATAAGAGATGAGGGATAACAAAAACTAACATTGCATATTGTAGATGCTAACGATCTAGTTGCTTTAGATCCTAGCAATAAACCAAACAGAGTGGGGGGGAAATATTCATGTAGCCAACTCCAATTTTTTGGTAACAAGGCTTAGTTTGTTTTTGTTGTAGCTCTTCATTGACATTGGAGAAAAGAGAGTTAATGCAGGAGCATGCTTGAACCTGAGTTGGGCCTATAGTCACTATATGGCCCAATAGCACCTTCGTAAGGTGTCCTTTGAAGTGAGCCCAAAATGAAGTGGGATTGGGGTGAATTTCTTGGCCTGATTTTGAGTAGTATAGGATGGATTTCATCTCCCCATCTAGAGTGGAGTAAGCTCCTTATAGGAATATGCATTTTTGGCAAAAGTGATTAATTAAGTGAAAAAAAAAAATTATGCGTCTATTTCTTATCATTATTCTTTCAGACTCCAGTTAATGATCTCTTATAATAGCTTCTACTCGGAACTTTCACACATCGTCATGAAAAATTGGTCATGTAGTTACTTGATCTTGGCTACTTAGCCTACCATAAATCATCAAACTTTCTCAAAGAATCAATGAACCAAGCATTCTCTCTTCTTATTATCCATGCTTAATTTCGATCTAAGATTGATTGGCATAAAATTTCATTGACATGTCATTATCGAATCGACCCATACATGCCCAAAGACCAAACTGTAACTTCATAAGCAACACAAACATTAAGGGTACCTCTCAAAAAGCTTGAAATCTCCATGCACTAATGCCGGAACTAGTTTCATGGGATTTACCTCTGTAATAACCATAGCAAACACAAAGAGATACACAGTATTGAACAATAAATTTCTCAATTGTAGTGCATGTCTGGCTAAGTTAAAAGTTTGCATATAAGAAAATAAGTACCTTGCATTCTGTACAATTATCAACTTTTGTACTTATAAATTAGAAAAATAATAATATTCACACACATTGAACAATATTCTTCTGAATTATATTGCATGTTTGGTTAAGCTAGAAAGGTTAAAATATAAGTAAAAAAGTAAGTTTTAAAATAAATAATTCCTTTCTTTCGTTAAAGTCGGAAATAATTACAGCAATTCGCATTTCTGTCAAAAAAAAATTTACTTTTTCACTTATAAATAAGAAAAAGTAATACCATCAAAATTTAAAAGTTTATGCCTTTAGATCACAGCCACCGCCACGCAAAAGATGGGGTCAACGCCCATGTTTAAAAAAATTGATCAAAAGTAAATTCGATTTGCACATTGACGCGTTGAAGAGAAGTTTTAAATGATTATACACAGTAACGTAAAAATGCAGAATCCATCAGATTGAACCTGCATATTCAGGAGAAAGATTCTGTCCTTTGGCGAGTTGAATCTTCACCTCTTCAAAATCGATCCCGTTTACCCTTAACAAAACAAAGATCAAATAATATAAATGTCAGATGAAAAGGAGAGATTTCAATTTTTAATCCCAAAACAATCCCAAAAAAAAAAAAACATTTTCAAGAAACAGAACAAATGAAAAGAGCAAATTTTACTTGCAGAAGGTAAGAATTGCACGAGAAGGCTGGGACAGCCGATCCACATACAATTTCAGGGCCATTTTTCTTTCACTTTTCCACACAAAAACACACTTCTTGCGGCTGAAGGATTACCCTATCTGCCTTTCCTTATATATTATTAAAAGGTTTACAACCAATGATACGGCGGGTGGACCCTAGAAAACTATGGTATTCAAACGTTTAATTCAACTGCGTATTGACCAATTCAACTACAGTTCGGCTTCAGGTACACAGTATCGTGCACAGCCGTCTCACATTCAAAAGTGGGCCCACCATTAAAAAATCGGATTTTGCTATGTGTACACTTCGATTCATCTTTTAGTTGACTCGATCCCACCCGAACATTCATATGAAGGTCGGGTCCCACTCCATTAAATTTAATATTTTCACTCCCATGTAAGGGGGACAAGTGGGGTAGGATAAGAGAAAGAATAAAGAGGAGTGTACAAATAGCTTATTCCTAATCATAGACCCACCGGCTGGGTCTGTGCTGTGCAAAAATGCTGTACAGACAGCATTTTTTATTCAACTATGATACTACGGATAATTGTCTTAATAATAACTTAAATTATATTTTCGATTTCTTATTGAAGTTTAAAACATCAGATTTTCACCATTAAACTTATTCAAATATTAAACATTACTCACTGACATAATATCTATTTCAAATTTCTAACGAAATTAGTAACATGGTTGAGGAAATGCATAGGTGGAACCTAAACACCATTGCCCGAACAAAGATGTCTTCGATAACTCACTATACATTGAAAGACGTCTTTAATTGCTCATTGAAACTTTAATATGGTCGAATTTTGGCCACTAAAGATGATGCCTATTGCCTAAAATGAAATTTGAAAACTTGTAAAAATAAAATTCAAGATGGTTCCAATTTTGCACCTAACATCTCTTCTATTCTTCTCCCCTAACGACCCCCTGCAAGCGAACACAACAAAAGATATCACACAAGGGCAGATGCTTCAACTTCTATAAGTTTTGTTAAACATATATTTCTCCATTTCTTCTCCATTTCACTTGCAGTGAATGGTAGGGGGAGGAGGAGAGAAGCGATGTTAGGTGGGAAAATTTGAGACTATCTTAAATTTCATTTTTACAAGTTTTCAAAGTTCATTTTAGGAAGTGGCATCATTTTTACAAGTTTAATAGTCAAAATTCAACTATATAAAAGTTTAATGAGCAATTGAAAACGTCTTCAAAAGTATAGTGAACAATCGAAACCGTCTTTGATCGAGTAACGACGATTGAATGTTACATGTCATTCTTGTAGCCACATCATCAATTTCATTAGAGGTTTGAAATGAATGATATGTCAATGAGTAACGATCAACATTTGAATAAGTTTAGTGTCAAAACTCGACATCTTAAATTTCAATAAACAATCGAAGATGCAAACATAAGTTTAGTGATTAAAAAAAGGGAAAACAATTCAAGAAAAATCTTTAATTTTTCCAACTCAAAAGGCCCAAGGGTCCTCGGCCGCATACCTTTTCTTATAAAGGTTTAGGGTGGTACTGACAAAATTTAAAGTTTTGAAAACCATTTGCACTTTCCAAAAAAGTTTGAAACCCCCTGCAATTTTCTCTAGAGTTACAAGTAAAAAAATACTTTAATATCTTGCTTTTTCAGTGTTTTAAAAAGTACGTCTAGACATTGTCTAGACGCGAGACGTGATCAAGACGCTTCACCTTGAGTCTAAGCGGACATTAAGCGGTCAACATTCTTTTAAAAGCGCGTCTAGACATTGCCTAGGCGCGAGTCGTGATCAAGACGCTTCACCTTGAATCTAAGCGGGAATTAAGCGGTCAACGAGAATGTTGACCGCTTAATGCGCGCCTAGGCGTGTCTAGGCCCGCCTAGGTGCGCATTAAGCGATCAACACTCTCGTTGACCGCTTAATTGTTTTTATTTTATTTTTAATTTTTATACTTTTCATCTTCATTAAATGTACATTTCTTTTTTTTTTCTTTTTTTTATTTTTTTTTGTAAATGAAGAAGAAGATATTGAATTAGAGTCCGATAAAAAATTAAATAAGATTTAAACTACAAGTTATCTATGTTATGTAATTATGATTTTGAAACTTATATTTTTGTAGGAATTATTAAGTACTTACAATATTTTATAATTTTAGATATTTGGTATATATTATATGAATTATTGAATGTTTTTTACAATGATTAAAATTCTAAAATCAAAAAACGTTTTTTTACGCCTAAACTTCGCCTAGGCTTGTAATGCTTGAAATTTGGCCTCAACGCCTAGTCACGCTTTACGCTTTTTAAAACACTGATTTTTAAAAAAAATGCAACCCTATCATCATCTCGTTTGACAATCATTAAAATAAATATTTTTTCTTAATTTCTTTTTCAACCATACAATAAAATATTTTGTACCAAAATTAATACTTTTTCCTACATTTTAATCACATAATCTTCAAAAAATCATTATTCTAAAATCCATTCCCCCCCCCCCCTCCCCTACCACCATTTTTTTTTTTATTTTAATGATTGTAAAACAGGAGCTTAGCTGTTTTTCTATGTTTGATTCCCATTAAATTAAATTTCATTACATTCTTTTTTTCTCTCTTATTTTCAACCATACAATCTTCCATAAAATAATATTATACGTAAATGGAAAAAAATTCCTTCCTTTTTAACCACTTATTTAAAAAATATATAAATTATTTCTCTCATTTTCATTCCAAAAATTGGAGGCGAAACGGGGGCTAAAAGAGATGACCTTACATAGCTAGGCACGATGACATAAGAAACTGCAGTCATGCTGGTTGTACAGATGGATTTGACAGGATGGATTGACAGATAACTCACATGGACGGTACCCGTAACAATTTTTTTTTAAATACAGGTGAGGCCCACGCTACAATAAGAGATCTGTCATTCACCTTTGTCAAGGCCATCTGTACAACCAGATTTATTCAAGAAACTATGATCAACTTTTCACTTTGAACAGTCTAATATAGGATTAGACAAGCCTAGGCACAAAAGGAGTGCCTTTTTAAAATTATATATATTTAAAAAAAAAAATTGTAGCCATTCCTTGAACCTAATTACTAATGTGGATTCAGGCACTAAATTAATGTGAGCAATTTCTTGGGCTCATTTACCTCAATTTTCAATTTTCTAATTTTTAGTAACTTGGGAACTTTAGAAATTATTAAGTAATATAGTTTTTGTAATTTTAGTTGTTTGGTGTGTATTATTTATTTATTCAAATAGTAGAATTAAAATAATATTAAAAATATGAAACACATTTTTATTTCTAGACTTAAGGTTTTACTTTTGTCACCGTACAAACATCGTACCTTTAGAATACTGATATTTATATTAGAAATCTCATGATTCGTGTTTTTCAAAATACATCACCTTTAACATTATGAAACTCGGATTGCTTTGCACCCAAGGTGGAGATATCCATACATAGGCATTACAATAGAGTTTATAGCAATTATTCAACAAGCAACTAAAGAATATACCAAAGATATACCCAATAAGGTTGAACAAAAGTAGTTACATCGAGGACCTTTAAAGATTGCATTTCAAACATTAGAATTATAGTTTACATATACAAAAATCAAATGATAATACAATATTTTAATATTAAATAATAATAATATTATAAAATTTAATTAATTATATACTCAAATCCCTAACAAGTCGCACATCGAGGCGCCTCACGCATTGAATGGTGGTGGTGGTTTAACGTGTTTTGACTATAATTTTTGTTGGTAGAGATGGTGGTGATTTGGATCTAGGCAGTGGAGATGGGTTTTGTTAGATCGACGGTGAATCTAACCACTAGCATTGTTGGATCTAGTGGTGGCGATGGCTTTGTTAGAGATGGAGGAACCGATGACGGTGGCGGTGGTTGTTGTTGATACATGCTATGGTGGTGGGAGAGTAGGGTAGCGTGGGCATGAGGTGGGTTGGGGAGTATTTGTGACCAATTTATTTGGTTAATTGTAACCATAAATTAGTTAATTATTTGTTGGTTATGATCAATAAATTGGTTAATTTGTAATCAATAAATAATATGTGACTTAAAAATGTTGTTGTAACTTACAATTTACTAAGTTGTGATCGAGAAATTACTTGTGATCGATTCATTTGATAATTTGCGAACGTTAAATAAGTTGTAACTTATAAATTTTGAGATTTTGTGATTGATGAATAAATTGTGACCTATAGATTTATTTTTTTTTTATCTCTGATCTAAAATAATTTGTGACCTATAAATTTTTTGATATGTGATACAGAAATAATTTGTGACCTGTAATTTTTTTATTTGTGATCCAGAAATAATTTGTAATCAATTAATTCGATAATTTGTGACCAAATTGTATAAATTGGTGACATTAACATATTTAACTAATAAAATATTTTTTTAATTAATAATTTCATATATAGAATTTGATAATATCTTCTTCTTTTTTGAAATTTTAAACCTTATTTTTTAATTTTGAAATGGATCATAGTTAAAATCTTAGATATTAAATTTTCCCAAAAAATAATATGCCCCTGTGAGGATTAAGCTCATGTTTGTTGTTCATTATCTTAAAACTCTTTTTGCTACATGATCATTTTCAACCATACATTCACACAATAAAATATTGTGCTTGTAAACTCTAAACTTTTATCTATTTTTCAACCACACATTCTCCTAAAATATTATTCAAATTGAAATAATGGGCACCAAATAGAGGTTAAATTAGATTGTTAGTTAATTTTGATAAAAGTTGATGAAAAGTATAGTTGAAAAGTTATGAATCTCATAAAATATGTGATAAAAATAATTATTGATTTTAACTAAGGTTAAAATTTGAGCTTTCTTATGGCTTTAACAAGATTCTATTAGACGAATTCAACATAACTCTTTATACCAATGTAGAACACGACATAAACATCGAGCACGTAGTTTCTCTAATAATTTGGGCTAGAGGTGTGAAGACGAGTAGACAGTTTGACCATTATTTACTTCAAAATGGCTTGATATGGATTATGCTAGGCTACTTTCTGGGCTCATAGTTTATGCAATCTCTAATTCTGCACCAAATTTTGAAATAAGTTTTGCACCAAATCTTGCATAAAACTAAAAATCATCTCCAATCCATTACACCAAAAAAAAAAAAAAAAAAAAAAATTGCACCAAATGAATAGTATTTAATCACTTTCTTCATTTTTTCATTCTTAACATTTTATTTATTTGAAAAATTATTTATTTATTTATTTTATAATTACATAAATGACTAAATAAATAATTACGTTAACTTAACGAAAGTATTGAATTCATTAATAAATTTAAAAATGTAATACAATTAATAGAAATACCACGACTAAAAAAATATTAAATCATGTTATTAAAAAATAGTGCAATATGTTTCGAATTTCAATATCATGGTATTACGAAGTCGAACTAGTGTTGCAATTTAATTCTCAAACTTTGCATATTAATCTCATAATGATAAATTAATACATTTTGAAGTGCAATGTAAGCGTATTTATACTTGATTTGTCTATGACGAGTAAAGAATTATGGAAAACGATCGTGTTTATCACATTTTAAAAAATCTTAAATATTTTTATTTTAATTCATTCCATAATCATTATTGACTACATGATTAAAATTTATTACAAATACACATAATAATAATAATTATTATTATAATTATAATTATAATTTATTGGATAACAAACATGTATAACAAAAATGGACACAAATAACCTTTACCAATTTTTGTGCAAAGTGGACGACTGTGGAAGAGAAGGGCAAAAATATATTTAACCATTTTGGTACAAAATGGTACAATGGGTTGGAGATGAATTACACCAAAAATTTGGTAATTTGATGAATTTTGGTGCAATGAAGATGAATTGGAGATACCCTTAGTTGAATCTTTTCTCTTTCACCCTAAGTTTACTAAAATTTTCAGCCTGTGACACACACAAATGGATGCACATATTGTGTCAAGTTCCCTAAGTCTAATTAAGCTCTGGCCCGTAAAGGCATTTGTCAAACGAGATTTAGCAGTGCGCCTTCATGAGGAGGATCCAAGATCCTACTCCAGGACTTGGGATTGCTTCTCAAAGTCAAAGTTGAAGAAATATGAGATATGTAGGCTATTAGATCGAGTCGAAAGCCTATCAATACATAATTCAGTTCGAGCGGGCTTGAAAAAAAAGAAAAGAACATAGAGTCAAGTATACAGAAAGAATAAGACCATATCAAGGTCCTAATAATACGAATTTGATATGATGTTCTTCCTATGCAAATTAACGTAGAATATTGCACCACCTAAAGTAAACACAACATTTTTCCTTGTAAAGTCTATTGTTTTTCTTGTGTTTTGAGCTTTTCTTCTTTTCTGGGCCCCTCTAGTTGTCCATATGATTAGGCAAAGAATACAGTGAAGGTTTTACATAGAAAATATTTTCCAACTTCCCCCAATTTGAATTGTTTGATACAAAAAAAATTTCTAAGAAAAATTATTTTCACCCACCCCCACGCGCCCTTATTCCTTATTTTTGTGAAAAAGCTTTTCTTACTACTTTATTGGGAAAAACAATTCCGAAGTTCCTATTTTTTTGTTCTTTTGGCAATTGGAATTTATTTTAGATCTAATGGTGAAAAAAATTATCTCTTTAATTGACAATTTGTATAAAAACAAAGTCAAACGAATGATATTCGGTATGGTAATTATTATTATTATATATATATATATATATATATATATTTTTTTTTTATTATTATTATTATTATTATTATTTTTTTTTTTTTTTTTGCAATTGGGACAAATTCTAGACTTAATGATAAAAAAAAAAAAAATTATCCTTTTAATTGATAATTTGCATGAAAAATAAAATCAAACGAATGGTATTCGGTATGGTAATATTTTTTTTTTTTTTTTTTTTTTTACAATTGAAACAAATTCTAGACTCAATGGTGAAAAAATATTATCACTTTAATGGACAATATCCATAAAAATCAAATCCAAACGAGTATCAAAAGATTCAAAATTTCAAAAAAATTCTTAGTGAAAAATTATATCAATCAAACACAATTAATCGACAATTCCCAATAAAATAAATGGGTAAAAAATTATATCAATTAAATATAATTAATTGACAATTCTCAGTAAAATAAATTTTAGGCAATTCAATTCCCTATAATCCATTTTCTTTCCATTCAAATTTCACATTTGCAATCAAGCGGACCCGAAGAATCTCTTAAGATCAAGAATCCATTGTATTAGGCAGATAAATGATAAGATTGACAAGCAACCATTAGAAAATGCAATCGCGCTATAGAGCCCAAGTTAAGCCCTGTTTGATTCTCATTTCATTTTCATTTTCATTCTTTTACTCATTTTCAATCACACATTCTTCAATAAAATAATATTTTTCATCACATCAATAACTTTTCCTTCTTTTTCAACCACACATTTTCCATCATATCACTATTTCAAAATTCATTTTTCTCAAATAATGCCTATCAAACACACTCTTACAAAGTTAGGTGACAAAATGACGTGGCAGCACTTAAAAAAAATTGAAATTCAAATCTTTTTCTCTCTCTTCCATTATGCTCGACTTCCCTCACCCATTCTCTCTCTCTCTCTCTCTCTCTTCCTCTCCCCCATTTCCCACATTCTGAAAAATCGAATTACGCCATTACAACCGAACCCACTCGCGAAGCACGAACCTCCCGCAGACGTCAGCACCGGCAGTCTCCGTACCCGGCGGCGTCACTATTTTTACACGAACAAATTACCGTCCAAACGCCTTAAATCAGCCGTACCGTTCGTTACCTTACTTCAGCTATACCGCATGAAGTTAGATCCAGAGAGACTGTAGAGGTTTGGTTTATTGATTTTTGTTTGTTGGCTTATGCTCGATTTTGAGAATTGTGTGAAATGGAAATGGGGTTTTAGTTAGGGTTTGAATTTTAACTTGATTGTTGAGAAATTTAGGTCTGCCCTTGTACGTGTTTCGATTTTCGTTGATTTCCACCGTGTATTGAGAATTGAGAATTTCATTGCTTTTATTATCGACAATGTCATGCTTTGGGTATACTTGTTTTGGTTTCAGTTTATTTGTTTGGGTTTTCAGAAATTCATTTGTTGCATTTTCGCCTCTGTTATTTGTAAGCCATGGGTTATGTTCTTGTTTACTAAAAAATCATTTTGGCCTCTGTGAATTGTAAGCCATGGGTTCTGTCCTTGTTTACTGAAAAATCGTTTTGGCCTTTGTTATTTGTAAGCCATGGGTTCTGTCATTGCTTCAATTTCGTTATAGCATTTTCCAAACAACTGCAAATAAATGGTATCCGTTCGGCTGCGTTCGGCTCTGGTTTGATTTGGTTTGGTCTGGACATTTTGTAGTAAATATTGATGATTTGAGATTGAGCGAGTACCCCTAATCACACATTTTATTCTTGCTTCAACAATATCAACTTGGCTTTTCTTCTCTCAAAAGCTTGTTTTTCATCTCTTGGATCTATTCATGCATTCATGGAAGGTGTAACCACAAGAGAAAACTTTCTTAGCAATTAGCTTGCACACATAAATGCAACTGTGACAATGTATTGAGATTGGATAATTTATGTTGTTCTATATTTAACCTCTTAGGTCTGAGTATGAGCTTCAAGAATTTTTGAAACCTAGCCTACGTATTGCGTCAACTTCAAAAAAAGAATTATTTGCAATTAAGTTTATCCAGGAAGATTATGGATGGTTTTCAAAGTTCAAGTTCATCACAGATATCAATAAGTTGTCTTTGCTTGTATGCACCCTTCCACCTCCTTCCTTTTCGTTTCACATACTTTTTGTTTTAGTTCAACTTGTTTGGTGTTATAATGAACATAAATTGATTTGATGAACACAAAATTTTTTATTATGGTTTACATGTTACCTTTCTTCACATTTATTTGCAACTATGGGTTTTGGGATTGGTGCAAAGAAGGAGAAGCAACTGGCGAATCCAGTAACGCTAGAGTTCCTTTGGCTAGACCAGCAACGCAAACAGAAGTTGATGACATGTCTTGAACGTTCGAATCTCAAGTGCGGCTTAATAACGACAAAGAACTGTTGATCTCCGTGAACGTCAACGTGACCGTTCGCCGTGGAAAACCACCAACTGAACGAGAAACGAAGGGGAAGGACACGACGTAGTATTCTCAGTTAGTTCTGGCTTTCTTTTTGCAGATGTAGTTTAGGAAGCAGTCGGATGTTGTAATTCTCTCTGCAGTGTATTTGAACATGTTGTTGATCGATGTAATTGTAGTTTCATTTCAGTCGTACAAAAAAGTAGACAAATGCGAACTTCATTTTCATTTTTATCTCATCTGATATTTTATACTTTGGCTTTTTTCATGATGTGTTCCTAAGGTTTTTATCAGTTAAGTTTGTAGCACAAGGTAGCAATTATGTGGAAAGGAGTAACCAGTTGCTTATATTGCTATTTTGAACTTGATGATGGAGTAGAGCTTTGATCAGCATGAATTTGATGCTCATATTACTACCTTAGTTTAGTAGTTTCTAGTGCAACACTAAGCGTGATTGATATGTTTATTCCGGTTCTGTGGATTTAGGAGATGTATGTTTTGAAACATGAAGAAGGGGTTGACGTTCTTTATTGTGGGTATAATCAGATACAACAAGGAGCGAGCAAGACAGTTCATAAAACTAGAATGTCTTTACTACAACAACAGATAAAACAAATAAAACGTACCAACTTAAGACCTTAAAGACGTGGAAATGAATCATCAAGTGTTTAACATCAGTAACTTTCTACTTCAACTTGTCATGGTAAAAAATAATGGCTCTAATGTGTTGCACTCTTAATACAATACCTCCAACTTCATAAACAATTAGCATCCAATACATCAATTTATTTGTACATCAATTGATTTGATAAATCTTTGAAAGAGCCAGTACATCCAGCATGCTATCTGCCAATGGGACCAACAGATCTTCATAAAAATGTACATAGCTGGCTCCATTTCTCTTCTTCTTTCCCTGACTCCCTGCACAACTGCATCTTCTTGACCTCTTCCCATACCTACATTATTACTGCTTTACAGTAAAAACTGAACAAAGAAAATGTTACAAAACCTGAACTCTACCATTTGCTTTTCTTGCATCTCTCTGTTTGTATGTAATGTAGATAGAGGAAGAGGTTTTAAAGAGAGAGCTAGAGAGTTTCAATGGCGATACAAAAATCTATATAGAGCCATCACAACTAAGAAGTGTATTGAATGAGTAGGCCTTATCATAAGTTTTAATCAGCAGTAAGTTTTTGGATGGTAGTAAACAAGAAGGCAAACCTCGAAGGCCAAGTAAGTGTAAGATATCTTATATGGAAGAGCTATAATTCATGGAGACAGGCCACAAAAACTCATGAATTTTTCAAAATTTTGGCCGAATTTGGACATGAAAAGTGCTTATAATTTTATTTTTTTATTATTATTTTTTTTTTAAAAAAAAGAAAAAAAAAAGAGGGCAGTACCTTCGATAGTTTATTGATATGCCCTCGCTTATGACGAAGGAATACCGTGGTTACACGTGAGAAAATACTGAAAATCATAAAGAAGGAAGACTACTTCCTTTACATAAAAAATTTGTAAAAAATTTTAAAAATAAATGTCGTGGCAGCCTACCAATAAATTTAGTACTTATCAAAGGATAACATATTCAACCTCTAAGATAAGGGATTTCCAAACGATCTGTGCGCAAAATTCCATTGAGAAGATTTGGAGTCTCATTGCCAATAGACATATTAAAGGAGATACAATCACTCCTTTTTCTTGCCAGATAATCAGCTGTCATATTAGCTTCTCGATATATATGTTAAACTCGGGTATTGAGTAAACCAATCAATTCCATAATTTCGTCTCAATACTCCCACAGCCACCATAAAGAACAAGTTCTTTTCCGAGGAAATTATAGTAAATGCCCTGTTGAAAAGTCCAATTTTCCACAATGACCTTTGACAAGATTTAAAAAAAAAAAAATTGAAAGTGAAGACAAATAACCAAAAATACCCTCCAAACGTCACTTTCAAGTTTGAACCAACCGGACCCAAAAAAAAAAAAAACGCACGTCGATATTCACTCGTCGGCGCCGACCAGAGGGAGGAGAGCACGTCGATCATCACAAAGTCAGACAACGTCAATAGGGTCTTCGATCTCATCACAAGGTGAGTTTTTTTAAAATATTGATTACGGTTTCATTTTAATATATATGGAGGTTGATGAATTTTGAAGTTTTGGTAATTGAATTGTTGATTATTAGTGTTAATGATTGGGTATTTAGGTTTACATTAGGTGGATTAGGCTTAGTTGAGGTTTGAATCGCCGGAAATGACGTTTTCCGGCGATCCCGCGCGTAATGGAGCAGTCGAAACAGTCGGGCCAACCCGACCCGAAACAGTCGGGTTGACCCGAAAACAGTCGGGTAACAGTCGGTATTAACCCGGCTGTTGTTAAAAAGGCCCAAATTTTGGGCCGTCTGTTTAATTTTTTTTTTTATTTTGGGCCGGCTGTTTTCAATTTTTTTTTTTTTTTTTGGGCCGGCTGTTTTGATTTTTTTTTCCTTGTAAACAAAACAGTCGGCCCAACTTATCAGTTGGGCCGACTGTTTGGCCCCGTATAAAAAATAAATTATTTATATAATTATAATATTAAAATATAATTTAAATCAAATAATAAATATATTCTTTATATAATTATAATATTTTGTTATTGTTTAAATTTTGTATTTTTGTAATTAAATAAATAATTCCAAATTGATAATTCATTTTTATTTTATTTTTAAAATTAAATAATATTTGTAATTAAAAAAATTGTATTAAATATTAAATATATATAATTTTAAAAAATAAATTCGATAATTTAATTCAATATGCTTGAATTAATTTTAATAATTTTTGTATTCATTTAAATTAAATTTGTGTAATTTATGTTATTTACGTAATTAAATAAATAAATGTAAATTGATAATTACCAAAAATTTTAACTTATTATTTATAATTCAATTGTTCTTTATTTTTGTTTGATTTTTAAAATTAATGAATATTCGTAATTAAAAAGAATTGTTATTAAATAGTAAAAAATGTAGTTTTAAAAATAAAAATCGGTAATTAATATTAATTAAATAATGCTGAAAAATAAAATAAAAAATCTTATTGTTTAAATTTTGTTATTTATGTAATTAAATAAATTAATTAAAATTGATAAATACCAAAAAAATTACCTTATTATTTTTAATTTAATTGAAATTTCGTTTTTCTTATATTTGTAAAATATTAAATACTAAAAAAATATTATTTGAAAAAATAAAAATCGGTAATTAAAAATTAATGAAATATTGTTAAAAAATATTTTCTTATTGTTTAAATTTTGTATTTATGTAATTAATTAAATAATTTGAAATTGATAATTACCAAAAAAAAAATATATTATTTCTAATTTAATTGGAATTTCGTTTTTCTTTTATTTTTAATAGTAAATAATATTTGTAATTAAAATGAATTGTTATTAAATATTAAAAATATATAATTTAAAAAAATAAAAATCGGTAATTTAATTAAATATTATTAATATTCTTTAATTAATTTTAATAATTTTTTTATTCATTTAAATTAAGTTTGTTTAAATTTTGTTATTTATGTAATTAAATAAATAAATTAAAATTGATAAATACCAAAAAAATTACCTTATTATTTTTAATTTAATTGGAATTTCGTTTTTCTTTTATTTGTAAAATATTAATTACTAAAAAAATATTATTTGAAAAAATAAAAATCGGTAATTAAAAATTAATGAAATAATGTTAAAAAATATTTTCTTATTGTTTAAATTTTGTATTTATGTAATTAATTAAATAATTTGAAATTGATAATTACCAAAAAAAATATATATTGTTTCTAATTTAATTGGAATTTCGTTTTTCTTTTATTTTTAATAGTAAATAATATTTGTAATTAAAATGAATTGTTATTAAATATTAAAAATATATAATTTAAAAAAATAAAAATCGTTAATTTAATTAAATATTATTAATATTCTTTAATTAATTTTAATAATTTTTTTATTCATTTAAATTAAGTTTGTTTAAATTTTGTTATTTATGTAATTAAATAAATTAATTAAAATTGATAAATACCAAAAAAATTACCTTATTATTTTTAATTTAATTGGAATTTCGTTTTTCTTTTATTTGTAAAATATTAATTACTAAAAAAATATTATTTGAAAAAATAAAAATCGGTAATTAAAAATTAATGAAATAATGTTAAAAAATATTTTCTTATTGTTTAAATTTTGTATTTATGTAATTAATTAAATAATTTGAAATTGATAATTACCAAAAAAAAATATATTGTTTCTAATTTAATTGGAATTTCGTTTTTCTTTTATTTTTAATAGTAAATAATATTTGTAATTAAAATGAATTGTTATTAAATATTAAAAATATATAATTTAAAAAAATAAAAATCGGTAATTTAATTAAATATTATTAATATTCTTTAATTAATTTTAATAATTTTTTTATTCATTTATATTAAGTTTGTTTAAATTTTGTTATTTATGTAATTAAATAAATTAATTAAAATTGATAAATACCAAAAAAATTACCTTATTATTTAAATACTAATTTTTTAGTTTCAATGATAATTAACAAATAATAAATTAGTAATTATTTATAATTTGTTTGTAATTTTCTTATGAGTAAATATTTTAAAAAAAATAAAAGATTAAATAATATTTGTAATTAAATTTAAAAATAAAGTTTTTAAATGTAAAAATGTATTTATTCATTTAAATTTATTTATTCATTTAAATTAAGTTTTCCCAAAAATTTAATTTGGTAATTAAATAAAAATTGTTTATTTAAATTGTAATTTTTTTATTTACTGTATTTTTGAAATTGAAAATCTGCAAGTACAAAGAATTGTAATTAATTATTAAACATATTCTATGTCTTTGTTGGTAGTAGTTGTTTTTCAGATTGTTTAATGTGATGTTATTATACGTTATTATATTATATCTTGTACAGTGTTGTAACATTGCTCATTTTGAATATTTGTAGGATGGAATATCATCTGGATGACGAGTTGAGACGGATGGCGGGTAAAGCTACTTGGAATAGTAGCTTTGACGCATTTTCGATAGTGGAAGGGGCTGTTGGATGATCAGCACATACAGATGCTGCGACAGTCTTTCATCTGGCCCTTACGTGAGTTGCGAGAGATACAGTTTTCGGGCCAGATGATCGATGCACTATTATGTCGATTGCTGAGTCTTGTCGACGGCGATACCCTCCACTTCGACCTCGGGGGCAAGGTCGCCAGTTTCAGTCCTGCCGAGTTTACACTTATGACTGGGCTACAGCTGACCGGGGATGAGGTTGCTCGACGAAGCAACAGGTTGCTGGATGCCTACTTTCCGGGACAGGGGACGGTGCTTCAGCCGCAGTTGATCGACACGATTAGGAGATGTGACCACATGCTAGATCGATTGAAGCTAGGGTTGGTCTACATTCTGGAGAACGTTCTGCGGTGTCACCATAAGAAGACTGCGATCGATCTCCTCCACTTAGAGATCGTGGATGACCTGGATGGCTTCAACAGCTATCCTTGGGGCCGGAGGTGTTACGATGACACCGTCCACGTCTTCACCCGATCGCACTCGAAGCCCAATGGGGCAGTGCGTAAGTACGATGTCTATGGATTGCCCCTAGCAGTGCAGGTACATATTTAACGTTCTAAGCGTTCTTGAAAAAAAAAATTATGATGTGTATAACATATTTGTATATGTTGCAGATCTGGGCGTACGAGACCGTCCCCCTGCTGGGTAGCCGCTATGCAAAGCGGCTGGAGACACATTGTCCCCGGATGCATCATTGGCGATCATCCCGACAGGATGGCTGCCCATCTAGGAGACAGTTATCGACTCTCCTCGACGATCCAACTGTGAGTATTGTAAATTTTTCATTTAGATTTTATGCAATTTAAAATATCGATGCAGTTTAAACTAATAATAATTCAAACGTCAATATGTCAGCTGGAAGTAATAACAGAGTTGACGGCGTCGATGGAGGAGGGTCCAGGCGACCAGGCGACCGATCCGGTCTTGGACCGAGTTAGGGTATGTGATTTGACCTATAAATTATGTACAAACAATTTCAATAAGATTGAAGTTATTAATTGTGTATGTTGACATTTTTTTAGGAGCGTGATCTAGTAAATCGAGGATCACCTCCGCCTTTGGCGCCCCCTCCGCCCATGGTGTCACCTTCGCGGAGGGCGTTCCCGGCGCCCAGGTCGTCCCCTCCGCCCATTGTGTCACCTTCGGGACGGGCGTCTCCGGCGCCCATGGCATGGTCGCCCCCTCCGGCCCCAGCGTGGTCTCCCCCTCCGGCTCTTGCATGGTCGCCCCCTACACCCGGTCAGAGCCAGAGCGATGATTTATTTGCCCGGTTGACTGTACTTATCACAGGGGAGGTCGGTGAGCTACGACGACAGTTGACCGGCCAGATTGCAGATTTGCGCCGAGAGTGGATGGATCAGGGTCGTGATCTAACCGGACAGATTGCTGAGTTGCGCCGGGAGTTGATGGATCATGGTCGTGATCTGACAGGCAGAGTCGACTCTCTGTCGCACGATGTGACTCTGCTGCGTGGCCACGTTGCAGATCTTCAGGCAGAGATCGCGTCGCTTCGGTCGGCTGTGATATCTGGTGGAGTCAGGGAGGCTGGCCGAGAGGGGGATGGAGGAGGGGGCTGGAGAGGCGGCGGAGGAGGGGAGGGAGGCGGCAGCCCCGACGAGTGAGGAGGGGCTGCCAGAGGAGGGGCTGCCGGAGGAGGTGGTGGAGGAGGCAGCCCCGACGGGGGAGGACGGGAGGACGGAGGAGGTAGTTGAGGGGGGGAGAGGACGCCGGCCGTGACTGGGGGTAAGAAGCGTTCTGTTGACGTGTTTGAGCAGGCGGTTGGCAAGAGGCCTAGGATGCCGTCACAGTACATTGTTTCTCCCTACACGGACGAGGCCAAGAGGAGGACGTTTATTGATGGAGGCGTCCCGAACATGTTTAGGGAGGTGGATAGCGCCAAATGGAAGGCGTTCCAGACGGAGTGGAGACGGTGGAGGCCCGGGTAAGTATTGTAATTAATTGGTTTGTGAATTGCGAAATAATTACTCGTTACATATTGTTTAATTATGTTTTTGGTTGTATACATTCAGGGTTCCACGCACGATCGCGGGAAAGGCGATCCAGAACGTCTACAGCTGGTTCCATGACGTCACCCAGTCTGGTACTTGGCTCGCCGACGATGTAAGTGAAGTTATTAATTATATGTATATAATTTTACAATTAAATGATTAACTGATGTATGTGCATTTGAATGCAGCACATCGACCTTATTATGGATCTGCTGCGTGACCGAACTGTGAGACTCCCGAAGTCCTTTTGCATCCCAGGCCGACTCATTATGAATATGGAGTTCTTTCAGGCCATTGTCATTGAGTACGAGTCGTTCAGGCAGCAGACTGGCGACTACGTAGTGCCGGATTATTTGGTCGATTGGATTTTCGGGTTGTCACCGAAGGTCGGGGGGAGGTCATGGACTGGTTGTACACATATGTACATTCTAGTCTGTGCTAACCATCACTACATTGCACTGGAGATCGTCTTGACCGAGTCGAAGGTGTATGTGTATGACCCCGATCACTCGTGCTTAACACAGATGCAGCTCGAGCAGATCTGCGAGCCGTTGGCTGTGATCATTCCCCGGATGGCTAGACTAGCGGATATCTGCGTGGAGGACAGACTAGCCATCGTGCGGGACACGACTACGGCGAGACAGACCATATCGTAAGTATTTGTTATTTTTTTAAAATTTTAGACTTTCTTCTTATGTTTATTTATTATTACTAACCAGTTATTGTTTAATTGCAGCGGTGATTGCGGCATATACGTCATCAAATATATAGAGTTTTTGAGTATAGATCAGAAGGTTAATTCTATCAACCAGTCATGGATTCAGAACTGGCGCAATAAGTTAGCAGCGGATTTATGGGAATTTAACTGCGACCCATAATTTTTATAATTTTTGTATTCTTTGTAATTTTGTAGCTATTGTTTAATTAAAATTTTTGTTATTTATGTACATTGTAATCATTTGTAATTTTGCATTCTTTACACAATTAAATTTTTTTTCAATTGTAATTTAAATTTTAACTTGGTATAAAAAAATTAACAATTACATCTTATAAATAAAAATTTATTTAGTTATATAAATATATTAAATATAAATTAAATAAAGTAAATCTTTTGTAATTAATATTACCATAGAATATATTATTTAACGAACATCGATAATAATAATTAAAAATTTGATGATGACTAAAATTAAATACTGAATTTTTACTAACATAAATATTAAAAATATTATTCATTTCGTAAATCCGCTTACATGTCACTTAGGGGAACATGACTGTTACAATTTTGACGAGTATGGCCTACGGCTCTGCACCTGCCACACCTACGCGGTTGATGAAACTCTCCGGTAGATGGTATTCTAGATGTACGTGGACGTCCTGGACCACGCGGTTGAACTTCTGGTGGTGAAACAGTATTAAGGTGGCTAATGTTGTCGGGAACTTCCCACTCAGCTTCATTAGGTAGAGGAAATATAGTCTCTGCATACGCTGCTCTCCAAGAATCAGCCGTGTAATAACGAGAGCATAATGTTCTCGCTGCAAACCCTCGATATATAGCCACCGCGACTGCGTGCTGACATGGAAAACTCTCCAACTGAAATCGATTACAAGTGCATGTGTTATCACTCAAGTCAACCATGTATGCTGTAGTACGTGTACATTTCACAAAGAATCGAGACTCATCTAGTGGTTCCACATTAAATTTTCTCGCAACAGCTGCAGCTTTACAGAGTTTCTCCTCTTGAGCTGGCGCTAGCATGGTCGAACAATTACGTGATTCCGCACGCCGATCGTGAAACCACTGCTGCAACTTGTTACGAATGTTCTCAATCATTGCGATGATGGGTAACTCTCGATCCTTCTTGAATAATGCATTTAGAGACTCCGCATTGTTCGACGTCATCATGTTGTAACGACGGCCCGGAAAATGTGAGCGAGCCCAATGTTCGATGCCCATTTTTGTCAGATACTCCCAAGCCGGGAATGATTTGCTTCCTATTTCTTCCATGAACCTGTTACACTCTTCAACACTGTATGCTTCGGCCGCTCCTCAAAATAATTTCCCGATGCCTTTACCCCGATACCTAGTCTTCAGGTTGCCTTGTATATGGTACATGCAATAACCATGATGTGCCTCGAGAAAAACTTCAACGATACCATTTATCAAAGACTGTCCCTGATCAGTTACAAATGCAAGGTCCTCGACTTCCCCGATTACTTCCCTCAGCTTTGTGAAGAACCAACACATAGACTGATCATTCTCACTATCGACTATGCCGAATGCAAGAGGGTAAATTTGGATATTGGCATCCTGGCATGTAGCAATAATCAACTTGCCTTCGTATTTAGATTTCAGAGTTGTATCATCGACTAGAATTATGGGTCGCATGGCATTTCGAAATCCCCGAATGGACTGTCCAAGAGCCATGGAGAAAAATTTGAAGCAATTATCGCCCTCCGTCTCGATAAAATATGCCGAACCAGGATTAGTTTTCTCCATGTTGTGGCAGTACCTGCCCAATTTAACATAGCTCTCCTCCGCTGATCCCATTAAATCCTGAAATGCGCATTCTTTGGCCTTCCAGGCCTTCTGGTAGCTCAAGATCACTCCATGATCTCGACGGTAGTCGTTAATGATGTCCGAAGGCCTGTAGATTGTCCGTGGGTCCTCATACCTGTGCATTATCTGTCGACCAATCAACCAAGCACGGGCTTGTCTGTGATCACTTCGACCAATTCCCACTTCACAAGTATGTTCCCGTGTATACTTGCGAACTACAAAGCACGCGTTCGTGTCCATCTTCGCTGCTCGCAGACGCCAATTGCAATTGTCACCGACGCATGCGATCGACAACAACGACTGCGATGATTTTTTCACTTTGAACTCAAAATTGTATTTTATTGCAAGTAGGTGTAGAGATTCCTGCAAATCTTTCTTTGTTTGAAACAGTTGTCCGACTGCCAAATCATCTTCATCGGGATCCACGCGCGAAGAGTTAGAGGACTGTCCACTCATTCCAACTGATGAAGTCCCACCCTGCTCATGTCTCTGACGAGAAGCAAACAAATCCTCATTTGTAAATTCATTTTGATTTTCGTTGTCCTCAACTACAGATGGAATTCTGTGCGTAACAACGATATCACGTTGAGGAGCATCTGTCTCTGGAATAACCACATTATCATCACGAGCTATCTCCACAGTAGCCCAAAAATCATTACCATTGTGATCCCCTCCATTCAAATTACCTTCGACGACATCCTTCATCACTAAAGTCACGCAAAGAGGAGTCGTCTCCTTCTGGTTCAGAAGGAATAAATAATTTACTTCAGCATCAGAATAAATCCTTATAGGTGCCATGACAATTGCTTCGTGCTGGATGAATAGAAATTTCAATTCCATATCGTACTGAGAGGTATCAACATTCAGTTTGTTCTGTAAATCACTATACAATTCTTCATATGACGTACTTGATGATAAGGCAATTGCGATAGTACGTATTTCGCTCGTATATTTCCATATCCATCGATTTCTTTCATCTCGTTCGAAATCACCAAAGTAACAGACCGGGACTACATTCATATCTGTATGATGAAATAGAATTTACATTTAATCATGGGAAAAAAAAAATTTGTAAACAACCGGCTTGAACAGCCGGCTGTCAACAAATAGCCGGCCAAAACAGCCGACTTTCTATCTCGTCTATCCCAATTTCTATCAGATCCATTTCGTCAGATAAATTTTTTTTCTTCATGCTTAAAAAAATTATAGATCTATTAACAATTTAATCTATTAACACATTATACATCATAATAATTTTTATCGAAAAAAACGTATACTAATTTCTGAAAGATACAGATGAATTTTTTTCTTCTTCATGCTTAAAAAATTTATAGATCTATTAATTATGCATCATAATAAATTTTATCGATAAAAACGTATACTAATTTGATGAAAACGAAATTAAATATGCGTAAAATGTACTTACTGAAATTATAGTGATTGATATAAAAAAATTTCGGCCTTCAGCGTTCATCTATTTCCCAGATTTTATTGTTGAGGCTGATGAAAGTTGAGAGAATTTTTTATTTGTGTTGGAATGGACAGATAAGAAAAAGCGAACAAGTTTGAAAATTTACGTAGTGTTTGGTTTTTATTTGTGAAATAAAGGATATTATTGTCTTTAAACAAATCAATATTTAGTAATTGTTTTATATACTTAAGGTCGTTTTTGTCTTTTTACAGCTTAGAGGTCATTGTGAAAAATTTCAAATTTTTTAAGTCAAAGTGGAATTTGAATGGTTTGACTGGGTCAAACTTAAAAGTACCCCCTCTTTTCCTCACTCAATGTGTCAGAACTAACGAGTCTGTTTCCACAATAATATTGTCGATTCCTAGGTCCCTACACATGCGCAAGCCATCAAGAAAAGCACGAGTTTCAGCCACCATAAAGTGCTTATAATTCAAACCCAAAACTCATCTGAAAGCAGTGATCTTCAATTAGGCACAACATGAGCATTTCATCAGACCTCTACGAACAATTTTGACACAATCAACATATCAAAGCAACTGACTTTATAAAATGGGGAATTTGATTTTAAGCACTAGTAACACTAATAACACAAGTCAATATTCTGACTTTAAGCACTAATATCGCTAATAACACGAATAAAAATTATTGCTACCTGCCAAGACTGTATTATGAAGCTGGCAGAACCTCCGGTTAACATTTTGTTAACATTTTCAACCTCCACAGACAAATTATTTTCCATATTCTCTTCTCCAACGACACTGGATCACACACCATAAACAACAAAGTAGAAGAGAATATGGGGAAGAGCTGCCTTCCTTCGATTTTACTATAGTCGAATATGGGGAAGACGAAAGAAGTCTAGATTTACTGTAGATTGAAGATGGGGAAGATGAAATTCGACTTGGCGTCTCAATTTGTCTTATTTTCATCAAGCAATGGAGGAACACACACTTTTGGCACCTCTTTGATTTTTTAATTTTAATTTTTTTTACTGTTAATCAATCACATCCATTGCTTTCTTTTCCATCCCAACTGTACAACTGACTTTGTCACCCAACTTGAGTGAAATAGTATTAGTCTAGAAAATGACCTTAGAAATATCCAAATAGATTGAAAGCATACATTTAAAGTTTACAGATGGAAAATGGCACTTTGCGCCCCCCCTATTGACAGCCCCCCTCCAATAGAGGGGCGCCATTTGGCTAGAGGGGCCTATCATTGAGCTGGCCCCCTAGCAAAATTGTTACAAATATTTCTCAGGGTTCACACAAGTTATTACTTGAAATTGCTATATCTTTGTTAAAATTGTAAATTAATTTGTGTAATTCAAATCATTTCAATTCTTAAGAATTGAGAAATCATATTTCTTTACTACCATATACTTATATTTTCAATTTAGGGATAAAAGAAGTTTTTTTAAACTATTACCTATTTATAAATAATAAGTTTTTATCTATATCAGTTATGACTCTAAATGAATCGGATATTGATAGGATCTATCCATATACGTTTGATAAGAATAATTCATGGATTCGATCTGATAATTCAGTAAATATTTGATTGTCAAATTCATATTCGATTTATTATGTTATCGGATATTCGATACAAAATTAAGCCCCAGTTTGACACCCATTATTTGGGAAATTAAAAAGTTTTGAATAGTATTTTTTGAAGAATATGTAATTAAACAGTAATGAAAATTTATTAGTTTGTGTATAAAATATTTTATTGTGTGAATATATGATAAAAAATCATATAGTAACAAACAATTTAAAATTTTAAAGGTGGTCAAAAAGGCTTTTAGAAAAACAAGGATGTAATATGAAACATGTTCACACTTGAGCTCATCACAACCGTTAATCTTCTCCATAAAATGATCCCAGCCATCAATCCCATGAAACTCAAAGCCTCTCATGTTTGGACACAGTATCGCCACGTGTAAAAGGGCACTTCACTTATAAGTAAGCCTAGGATAGCAAGCTCACACTTTTGACTTTTTCTTGTTTAACAATCTTTGCCTCTATTTTGAAATATCCCATATTTTTTCATTTTAACTAAAAATTCCCCTATATGATATTTTCTTTGTTAAATACAACATTTTCTTTCATTTTCTCAATAAAACGTTATGAAATGATGAATATAGCCTTCACTTTAAATGAAACAAAAGAAAACAAGAAAAAAATAAAGAATTAATTGTAACCGCAGTCTCAATTTTTTTTAAAAAAAAAATACAAACAAATCTCAAATAAATAATTAAAAAATTAAATGAACATATAAGTTAATTTTTATATTTTATTTGAAAAATAAATAAAATTTTCAAGATATTTTATTTCTTTTATATATAATATTACAACATATAAGTTAATTTTTATCTTATATTTCATCTTCAATGAACTTATTTTAATTAGTATATTTGTATAAATCAAATGGACGACAACAATATCATAAATTATATTATCGATGATTATCAATAGTTATTTGACGAAGAAACCATTGATGTTACTGACTCAAAAAAAATTTTGTTTATCGAATGACTATTGAAAATCGTTGATAATATTATCGTCCATTTACATATATATTTTATATGCTAATTACTGTAAATTTATTGAAAATGAAATAGAAGATAAAAACTAACTATACGTCAATAATATTATGAATAAAAGTAAAATTTTATTTATTTAATTTAATTTTTAAATAAAATATAAAAACTAACTTTTATGTTCAATTAATTTTTTAATCATTTATTTGAGATTCGTTTGCATTTTTTATATTAAAAAATAAAATAAAAAATTGGGATTCCAGTTGCAATTAACTCTTTATTTTTTCTTCTTTTCTTTTTGTTTTATTTAATGATGAGGGTATATTTATTATTTCACAAGACTTTATCGAGAAAATAGAAGAAAATGTTTGTATTTGCAAAGAAAATACCATATAGCCTGATTTTCTACCAAAATCAAAGGATAAGGTGTATTCCATAATAGAAGCAAAGATTAGGGGTGTTATGTGTCAATTACCCGTAACAAATCTATAAATTTGACATTAGTTTTATATTATTCCACATGCTCTGTTCCTTAATTCGATTTCGAAATTCCATCAAACCAAAGGAATTCTATTCAATTATAAGAGAAGCCCTTTTTATCAATTTCTTTGATTTCTCGGCCGATTGAAAAAGGGTTTTTGTCTTCTGTGGCTTCACCTGATAATTCAAGAAAGTCCCTGTGTTTTGTGGGGTTTGAGATTAGATCGCTCAATGGCAAGCAATTCAAATAACCCAAAATCAGTTCATGATTTAACTGTTAAGGTGTCCAATTTTTCACCTTTTTGTTTAGTTTCTGATGACAAGGCTTTTGTGTGTGTTTTTACAATTTATTTATTATTATTATTATTATTATTATTGTTGTTGTTGTTGTTGTTGTAGTTGTTGTTGTGTAGGATATGGATGTTTTGGAATCTTCTGTAAAATTTTCTTTTTTTATGATCTTCTTTTTTATTGTCGTGTAATAGTGGTAGGTAAAATTGTTGTGCAAGTTTGTCGTGCAGTATTGGCGATATCCGAGAGCTCAAGTCTTTGGTATCGGCCGATCATGTCCAATCCTCTCGCCAAACATGACAATTATGGTTTTATGGTTTTCATTTAACTAGTTTAAGTGAAAGTTGCTTGAGAATTTGAATTTTTATTGTTAGAATAAGGGGGGAAAGTAAGAAAGAATGATTCGAGAATAACATAACTACTAGAGCATTTTTATATACTGGAATTGACAAGATCAAGGAAGAGATCTATCGTTTATTGTGATGCAATTTTGTTTGTTTTCATGTCGAGCCCTAGTCCAACGCACCAAAAGTACCGTTAGTTTATACTATTGTTTGGTATGTTTATGATGCAAAACGCCTAATAAAATCCTACCGCATCCTTGTATTACGTGCTGCGAAAATAGAATATGTTCATAACATATTTCTAATGCTGCGTGTACATAAAAAGATCCTCATAGTTTGACGTCATCTCCTAAAGTTGCCGTCATTTATTGTAGCATAAGAAGAAAAAGGATTATCTTGTCTGGAATGGATTTTGGCTTTTAGTTGGAGCTAAATTGCCTATTTTTCATAAATATTGTTGTACTTTTTCTCAATGTTTTTGAATGTGAATGAATTTTTCCATTGTTATCTTAGCATACCTCAACGAAACATGTTATCTAATGTAAATTGCTATTGTTTTATAATTTGTGGTTCCAGGATGCTAAAGGGAATGACGTTGATTTGAGCATTTACAAAGGAAAGGTCCTGTTAATCGTCAATGTTGCATCGCAGTGGTGTGTGGTAGCTTCTTTGGGTGCTTTGTTTTCTTCTTCTTTGTAGAAAAGCCTCAATTTATGCTTTCGATGGATATTGTAATAAATTATAATAAATACTTCTATAATGAAGAATGATTTTATTTTGCAATGATTTCTTTTTGAAAGACGAGAAGTCAGTAACTCAATAAGGTGATAGAAGTAAGCTGGTTTTTGTATTTCCATTATTGGTATCCTTGCAAGCTAATTTCCATGTTTTTATTTTTCATTTATATTAAATATTGCATTTTCTGTATATTTATTCAGCGACCTATTTGTATTCTTTCACTCTTTTCTAAAGAAACTTATCTTATTCCTTGTTTGCTGCAGCGGTCTCACCAATTCAAATTACACGGAATTGACAAAGATATATGAGAAGTACAAGGATCAAGGTTTGATTTGGTTTGCTTTTCTTAGCTTTGATTGTGCACTTACACAACAATTGTGAAGAAGTTTACTTATTTTGTCATTGGGCTGAATTTTCATATTCATAACTAAATAGAGTTGAAAGAAGAAATAAAATTTGGATGCTTAGGAGAAAAAAATGTAGATGGGAATTTCATTTATAGCACGAATATCTCAAATCAATGTTATGTCATTAAGTGTACTAGTCTATAACTTGAAATTGCCAACAAAAATGAGAAGTTGCCAGATTAATAAACTGGAATACTTTTGAACTTACAACCAATAATTATGACAAAAAATACATCAAAAAAAATCTACTTTCTGTTTTTACATCTAAGTGCATATTTTGGTTAGTTCTCACTAAAACCGTTCCATGTTTAAAGGTATAACCAGTAGTAAGCTGAAACGTTATAACTTTTAAACCCCTATTTTGTTTTTTAGAGTGCCTGAATTTATGAATTGTTATTTGCCTATTGCACAGGTTTGGAGATTCTGGCATTTCCATGCAATCAGTTTGGCTCACAAGAACCTGGCACTAATGAAGAGATTCAACAGTTTGCTTGCACCCGATTTAAGGCCGAGTATCCCATATTTGACAAGGTAAGAATCATTGAGGAGCTTATTTCTAGGCTTTTATAAATAAACTATTTCTTCAATCAATCAATCTTAACCATGACAAAGGGAAACAAGCTATATACTTTCTTTAATAGCATTGGCAAAAATACTTTCTGTAAGCTGTGATGAATACAGCTGCTTCTGTCAAATGTAAGAGATGTGGTTCCTTATATTCTTACCTTTTTAAGACCTTCCTGTATGTTTCTTAAGGTTGTTTTGTGGACGGCATTAAACATTATTAAGAAGAAAAAGAAAAATATATCATGTCTATTATATGAATTTGTTGATATGAAGGTTGTTTTGTGGACAGCATTAAACATTATTAAGATGACACATGTCTATTACATGAATTTGTTTACAGGGTTTTAAACGTGATCGTGTTTTCTTGATTCAGGTCGATGTAAATGGTTCCAATGCTGCTCCACTATACAAGTTCCTCAAGTCAAGCAAAGGGGGTTTTTTGGGGGACGGTATCAAATGGAACTTCTCCAAATTCCTTGTCGACAAAGAGGGGTGTGTTGTTGATCGCTATGCTCCCACCACATCTCCTCTTAGCATCGAGGTAAATATCATCCACACTATCTGGCAAGCTCAATTTCATGCATTGGCAAGGTTATTCGAGAACTGAGAATTTGTTACCTTTGTACTTCTTTGCAGAAGTATGTAAAGAAGCTGCTCGAAAAGGCTTAAGCATTAGAGAGCCATCTTGTCAGGTCTTTCAGTTACTAGTAATAAACATCCTGATGAGGATGTCAATAAGCATTATTATCTTCATGTTTTCGATGTTAAGCGTTCAAAACTTCCATTCCGTATTTCGTTTAAGAGTGTTTTCTCTTAATTAAGAGCTCGGATATTGTAAATGGTGGTCTATTTGTTTGGCACATCAAAATTCTTGCTATTAGAGTTGAAAGTAAGGAATTATTTGCTTTGGTATTGCTTTTTATTAAATTATAAGCTCTGATTTCTATGAAACGTGTAGATAATAAGTGAAGTAAAAGTTGAGTCTTACGAGAAAACAAAGTTTGATAAGCTTGTAAACAATTATAAGTTCTGCCAAACATATATTAAATAACGGAGGTAACAACCAGGGGACTTTCAAGGGGCGGGGGGAAATATACTTGCATAGTTACTCATTTTCTGCCAAAAGGAAAAATAAGAATATAATGCATCAACAAAAGGTACTGCATATTAAGATTCAGGTTACAACAGGAATAGTGACCAAAGAAAGAAATCCCACCAAATAATCAAGAGAATCCAGTAGATTTATAGAACATACTTAACCTGCTATAAATAATTATCAGTTCCCATAAGTTCCAACAAGTACAACCTTAAGTCTCTACCATTGCTACCTAAGAACCTAGCATCCAAACTCTGTTACGATGTGTTAGCACAACCCACAATATACCAAAGGGCAGACTGAGTTTTGGCTAATTTTTCTGGGCACATTTCATATACAACAATATACAAAAACTACCATGTTTGTATTGTAGCTTTGTATCACCCGAGCATTAGGTCAATCTGCGCCTGCGAATTTTTCATATCAAGATGTGAATCTTGTGGCCAAACGACAGTTGCAGAATTCAAAGTGAGATTTTGACTTGGAGCAGCACTAACCGGGGTTAACGACTTCTCAGCAGACTCGTATGCAGGAATTTTTCTGTCTTTTGGTTCAGACTCTGTTTTGTTCTTTGCCTTGGAACCACCATATACAAAGCTACATGCAACCACCTACATAAACATTGATTATGAACCATGTCAAAAATAATTCTATCATATGAATTATGCTAAGCATAGGGAATAAAAGCATTTTTCTCTAAAGCTAAAAAAGTTCAACAAAAGCTACTTTGAAAGTAGCTCTTATCTTAATGTCAAAATAAGTATCGTGAAAGTCAATTATGTTAAAGCTTATGAGTTAACTTTAAAAGCTTAGGCAAACAGGATCTCAAATTAACAAGTGCTCACAACCATACCTGCACTGAACTTGCAGCAATGAGGTTACCGCCAATTGCTCCACCAATAATATGTCCATCGGGGCTACAAACCGAAATACTTATACCGCCAGTCCGATTGCGAGGACCACCACTTTCAGCAAGCAAATAAGACCCCGACAAGCATAATATCTCGAAACGGCCCTGAAAGAAAGTAGTAAGACACGAGGTAAACAAAAATATTCTTAAATAGAGAACCATCATGGCCAAAAAGTTCAGGCAATTTTCTATTTTTTTGATAAAAATTCAACTTATATTAATGATAACGCTATTTCCAAGTATAGTAATTAGCAAGGGATAAGTCTGAGAAGACTAAAGATATTGGATCCAGAGCTTGATAATGAAGCGTCCAGCACGAAGATATGAACAGTCGCACAGAAGGAACAAATATGAAATGGTAGAAAAACTACTCACAAGAGAATAAACGAAAAATATTAGACGGAAAAACTACTCACTTAAAAGTTGTCTGTTTTGTGATTAGACCTAAAGTTTATCATCTCGATTTTTTCATTTGCGAAAATAGCTTACAATGGAATTCAAGTTTCTGCTAGTAAAGCAACCAACTAGACAAACACAAAGAAACAAATACATTTTTTTGGAAAGAACTTTTCCAATTGCATTGATTTCACTGGTATGCAAGTTCTTACAAAATACATATAAATGATATCACAAAAGTCATGTGTAAGCTTTTATTCCTCATCCATGGAGAATCAAAATACACTTTACTTTTCAAAAATAGATGCAAAAACCATAGTAATTCAGAAATGCCACAACAAAAGCACTTTATCAATATATCCTATACAGAATAAGTTTGAAAACATTCCATTAAAAGAATTTGGTGAAACAAAGTAATAACTATCAAGTGTGAAACCATACAACACCACTTAATAGTTGAATGTCTATACGGCTCCACTTAGCCGATTCTAAAGCTGAATAATGATAAAAAAATAATAATAATAATATTCTGAAATCTCTGATTTTAATTTTAAGGGGAAATAAAATCCTAACCTCATATGTGACAGTTCCATCAGAAGTGGTCGGTTGGCGAAGAGTCACAGAAGAAACGGATCCATTAGCCGACAAGATGCATAAAGCCCTTGGCCTCTGTTGTGCAAACGCCAATATTTTGGCTGCAACATCCTACAGAAAAAAATTATAAATAAAATCACTTCTCCTGCAATAGAATGTGATCAGTGATGCAAATAGTTTACTAGTGAATTCTTATAATATTGGATAAATAATCGATCCGTAGCTTTACCAATTGCATATGTATAGATGTTCATCTAATGCAACTATATATGTCCAATAAGGCACACTGCACACAATAACGAAAAAAGAGCAGGAGCCATATCGTCAAACACATATTTATAACAAAATAATTTCACCATCAAACATTAAATATAAGTATAACAAAATAATTGCACCACTGAAAGAATATCGTCATCATAATAGATCAAAATAAGTGGCAGGCGTATAACTTATCAAAAACTTCTGATGGGGGAGACTATCAATATTAGAGATGAAGATAAAGAATTTGAAACATACCTCTCCCACTCCAATATGTAAGACATGCGGAGTAAAAGCTAATCCAGCTGAGCTGTTCATCCATTCACCTTATCAAAGAAATTAAATCTTTTACACACATGATTTTCTTTCTCCCACACACAGACACAAAAAAATAATAAAATCTAAAACGTATAGTCAAATATGAAATATTGTAATTAACTCCAATTATGTGGAGAGAAACAAAAAACTTACCAAGAGGCGCCAGCTTCTGCTTCCATCCGGACCCAGGCGGCCGCCCTCTTTTTTTCTCAGCTAGGGCGATACCTCCTGTGGAAGATGTAGAGGCAGACATTGGAGACAATGCTAATGTCATGTTAGCCCCATCGGGACCGTATTTCCTAGGCCTACCCCTCTTCTTCTTCACCGGATCACCACTAGTCGACGGGCCAGAGAAGTCACCCTTGGTAATGCTACGGGGGAAAATGGAAGATGGGTTCTCAACATGGAATGTTGAAGCACTCGTAGCACTCCCACTAGCACCTACATTGGGTTGAAGTTGAATATTGGGATTCGAAACAGGATTGAACCTGGTTGGGGTATGCATCCCACCACTGGCCGGTAAAGTTCCCGGTACCGACCCTCCACCAGAACCTGGTGCTGAACCCCCAGACCCCCCAATTCCTCCTACTCTATTGAAGTAATATGAAGTTGAACCAGGTAATGGCATTCCTTCTCTTCCATCCATTCATTTACTTAGTTAAATTTCACAATAAAGATCAATCTTTATAAATTTTGTCACTGCAAAAATACAGCGTTTGCTCTTTCTGGACCAAATCTGCAAATTTGAGGCTGACCCACTAGAGAAATCAGAATTAAACTAAGCTCCCAATAATAGGGAGAAAAAACGAACTCTAAAAATTAGAACACTAAAATAGAACGGACTCATTTAGCATGGGCTAATAAAAATTCAAGAAAACAGAAAATTTTAGATCTCAAACAAAGAAGACCAAAAGAGAAAAAGGAACTCAAAGAGTTTGAATCTTGAAACAGATTACACCCCAAGAACACGCATCAAAACTAATTCTCAAAATGTAGAAAATCCTTCACTCAAATGAACTGTAGAACCCAACTGTTCTTGAACTACAACACAACCCATCAAGAAAAAAGGCTAAAAAGGAAACAAAACCCTAGATTTTTAGAATGCAAGAAAGAGAAAGAGAGAGGAACGGAAGTTTTGGGAAAGAGGGAGAGAGAGGGTAAAGACAAAAGTGAACAGAAAAATTAGAGCTTTGAATTAAAGAAAGATGAAGACACCTTTATTTCTTGAATAGTTTAGGGTTTGAAGAGGGGGTTTAGTCAAGGGATGTTGCAACTTGTAAGGATTTTGCCTGACTTTGAAACTGTTGGTGGACAGTTGGATGCACCTAAGTACCAACATGTCCTTATCAGAAAGAACAGTGCAGTTGAAGGAATTCCCCATTTAGGTCTTGCAAAATTTTGTTTTTAACAACCTTTCGATTTTAAAATTTTAAAATTTTAAGAATATATTTTATAGAATTCATAATTTTTATAAGCTTTTTAGGTATAAAATAGCTAAACAGTAATACTCCTACCTATTGATCAAATTGTCGAATATCTTATAACTTTTGAAAATAGTACAAAAAGTTCATGTTTGAAACGTTTAGCGTGTAATACTCACCAGGGACGGATCCAGGATTGGATCAGAAATCGGACTACAAATTTTTTGACCGGACTAATACGTGAAAAAAAAAATTTACATAAATTTTTTTCTTTTTTTGCTTAATGGGCTGTGAGGGGGGGACTGGGCTACAGCCCTACCTAGCCCCTCACATCCGTCCATGATACTCACTACCTTCCATTTTCTTAATAAAAAATTATGAAATGACAAATATACTCTCCTAATTAAATAGAACATTTATTACAATCATGGTCCCAAAATTTTTCAAAAAAATTATAAATAGATCTCAAATAAATAATTTAAAAATAAAAAAATTCACTTCCTCTTCTCTCTCTCACTCAACACCATCACCGCTACCACCACCACCTAGGTTGAATAACAAGCTCTCTCTAATTAAGTCAAGTATGTTAGTGAGTGTGAATTAGAGCTGTACAAAAAAATACGAAACCGCAAATCAAATCGTAATCGTTGATTCGGGTCCACGTGGACCCGCGATTTTTTTCCTCAAATCGAACCTAACCATTTCAAAATGATTTGGTTTAGGTTTTGATTTTCAAAAATCACAAAAAACCAAACCGAACATTACTTTTTAATTAATTTTTTTTTATGAAATTATAAATGTTCATATATAATTTTATTAAAGTATAATTTTTAGAATTTAAAATGTAAACCAATTAGAAATGATACATCTAAATTAGACCCAAAAATTCAATTTTCAAATTTATGTCAAAGTCAAAGCCCAAGCCAAAAAAAAAGGAATAACTCAAAACCCAACTAAAAGTCTCAAACCAAAACCTAGATTTTATTTTTAGTTTCTTTGGCTCTCAATTGGAATCGTTGTCTCTGGCTCTCTTCAATATCGTTCTTTTCTCCCTAAGGGTATGTTCTATTTCTTGTTCATCTTTTAACTCTTTATGTAGTAAATCTAATTCAGTACCTTCAGATTCGTTCGTTGTTTTTTTTTAGTCCTTGCATACCTAGACTTAGACTTCTTGTCTTTCTTCTTTATTTCTATTTGTTTCCTTTGGCGAATGTATATCAATTTGATATTCGGTTTTCAATCCATCCGAGCAGTGGATCTAGGACATAGCTACTATATTGTCTTCAGTGAGCAACATTGTAGGTATTGCAATTTCCAGTTCCAAATTTGGTTGTAAATTTATTATGTTCGTTCTGATTTTGCGTTCAATAAAAATTTGTGACTTCAGATACATTTACTACCTTGGAAACTTTGGTCGACTATAATTTTGATAACTGCGGCATGACTATGTACAACTAATTAAACTGAACTCATAATGTGTTATAATTTTATCTGACATTGTTATCATAGAATTCTAATTCTCAATAGTACTACACATTTTTTGTAAAGCATGTTGCTATATCACAAGAACTTGCATTACATGGATTTGGGATAATAATTTACCCTCCAATCTGGTGCTAATCACCTATTTCAAAATAGTAAACCACTTTGCAATTGTGGGTAGTTATTTTGTCTCAATTTTCTGCTTGTGATTTTATTTGGGACGACTTATTCGTGGCTTATTTTAGTTTTTAGTGGATTAAGGATTATATGGGAGTGCTGAAAAATCTGCTTAGAGAAATGAAGTTTTGAGTCCGGGTAATACTTGCAAGTTCTGATAATTTTTATGCTTCAACCTGCAAGTGTAAATTGAATGCTGATTGTAAATGCAATTGGGCCTTCTTCTTCTTCTTTTTGAAAAAAGATGGGAACATGAAAAATCGGTACGTGCAAAATTGTAACATTTTAATCCAAAATGAGGACTAATTAATTGGAGAATGCATTGGTTGTACTCCTCTGCCTAAATATTTTGGAAATTTACATGGGGGTTTATTTGATTATATATGAAAATGCTGGAATTGTTATGCTTCATTGTTATTAAAGAGAACATTAAACTTTTCTTTATCTGCTTGAGTTCATTAACAATTTGAAGGTTCTTGTTCTGGATTAAGGGTTGTGAGATTGTTGGAGCAATACAGTTAATAACTACTTAGAGAGAATATGTTTTGAGTATTATCGATTTCTTATTTATTTAATCTGGAACTTTGCCTATTGGAACTAATTTGAGTGGTACTAGTTTAATACTATCTTTTTTGCATTTTTGTTATATATCGAATTTCAGACAAATACAAATGTAATTTAACATTTAATATTATTAGTGTTCGTTTAAATTTATATATTAACTTGTTTTAAATATATTATTATAATATCGATAAGTAAATCGCGGATTAAAATCGAACCAAACCACGAATAATGGTTTGGTTTGAAAAATAAAATGGTTTGGTTTAGTTTGGAAAAATTTCAAACCGCTTAAAATATTTTGAGTTGAAAATATAGTATAAATTGCTCAAATCGAACTGTATTCACCCGTAGTGTAAATTGCACAACATTTTACATCTTACGACATCTTCTGCAAATTAACCACAACATTTTTCCCAAATGCTTTATTCTAGAACCCTGAAAAAGGCTTTTAAGACACAGAATGGGAGAAAGAAAGGAGAAATGAAAATAAAAGATTTCGAAGAGAATTGTAGGTCAAATAATTTTAATCACTCAATGTTCAAATCAATTATCTACATTATTGAAAAATCGCAATCCCATTTATACTTGAAAAACTTCAAATTTCAATCAAACTGGAAAGTTATAAAATAAAATAAAAAATGAAAATTCTCACTTCAGGCTATTTTGTTGTCATGGTTCCAGTGAAATTTATGGGAGTTTGAATTCCACATCAAAAGTATGGGCTTCATTTGTGTAGTTTATATAGGTTTGGGCTCTCTTAACTTCAACGGCTAGCTTTTGATGTATGATTCTTTCAAATTCTATGACAACGATATCAAAGTAGGCATCATGTCTCGAGATCTCGGTTGGTGTATGTGTGGGCGTCAGGTCGGAAGCGTGGTGGTTGGTCATGGTTTCATGAAACTTATGCGTGTTTGAATCCCACATCGGAAGTATGACTTTCCTTTATGTGATTTATATAGGCTTAGTGGTGTCAACGAGCATAATCGAGCCAGCTCACGAGCCTAAAATCAAGGTTTGGGCTCGGCTCGGGTAAAACGATCAAGCTTTTTTCGGGCTCAGATCGAGCCGAGCAAAAGTTCGTTCAAAAAATTTAGCTTTACGGGCCGAGCGGCGGGTTTGATTTTTTTGGTTTTTTTTTTTTTCCTTTTTTGAGGAAGCAAACTGCTGCTTTTGTGTTGTGTGTTTTTTTACTTTTTCTTGAGTCACGGTCGGCTCGGGCTCGGCTCGTTACCCCAAAATGGGGCTTGGCCCTAGCCTTGGCTCGGTGTTTCGAGCCGCTAGCGGGGCCCGATTCGGGCTTTTTACGGGTCAAGTCCGCGAGCCTTTTTGTCATCCCTATATAGACTCGAGCTCTTCAATTTCAACGACTAGCTTTTGAGGTATGACTCTCCCAAATTCTATGGCATTTATATCCTTCGTGGGCTTGGCCTTCACAATAAAATGGGTAAATGGGACAATGTCGAACCATAGTTCTTCTTTTCCATAAATTAATTTCCTATCTCGCCTCCAACGCCACTATGGAACCACCATAGACCACCATTATCGGTGCCGAGAATGAAATTATACCATCTAAATCGAAATCAAATTCTCCATCTTTCGGTGCAATTTGTGTTTTTATCCAATCAAAATTAGCAGAAGTATCCCTACTACTTGCAAATCGCTTTATCTAGCTCAAACTGGGTGCTCGATCAGGCATAGGAGACTAAGAGCCTGTTTGATTCCCATTTTTATGGAAAAATGCATTTTAGAATAGTAGATTGATGAAGAATGTATGGTTGAAAAATAAGGAAAAGTTTTTGATTTACGTGAAATATTATTATAATGAAGAATGTGTGGTTGAAAAGAAGAGAGAGAAAAATACATTTTCTTAAAAATGAGAATCAAACAGGTTGTTATTATAATCAACTAATGCATCGAATTTTCTTCCGACAGCCGACATGAAAATATTCTGAACTCGTGATGGGCTTTTCTTCAGCTGTAGCACCGGCACCAACAATGGAGCCAAGGCAGGCTTGAATCCTTTAGGCAGAGAGAGAGAGAGAGATTTTAGAAATGGTGGTTGCGAGAGATTTTAGATATTTCCCTTAATTAAAAATGATTTTCAAAGTTTGATCATTTATTTAGAAATGAATTATTAGAGAGTACGATTAAAGTGAGTGGCAATGGCAGCGACTGTGGTGGTGGTGGGAGAGAAAGAGGAAGAGGAATGAACAATTTTGATTTTTTAATTATTTATTTGGGAGTAATTTCTATTTTTTTAAAATTTGAGGACCATGGTTATTATTATTATTATTGTTATTATTATTTTTAAAAAAATTTGATTGGGATGGTATTTTCGTTATTTAACAATTTCTATAGAGAAAATGAATGGTAAGGGGGCATTCCACACTAACTACCTGTTCGAGCCCCATTTTTTTTCCCAAAAATTATTTTGAAATAGTAGTTTGATGGAAAATATGTAGTTTAAAAATAAGGAAATTTTTTGAATTTACATGTAATATTATTTTATTGAAAAATATGTGGTTGAAAATAAAAAAGACAAAAATGTATTTTAAAAATAATGGAAACCAAACAAGGTATGGATTTTCGATAGTTTGGACAATATATGAGGAGATATTGTGCTGTTTAGCCTTATAAAATTTATCAACTACTATTAGAATCCATTAAAATATTTATAACAACTTTGTCAAACAATCCCTTAATTATATTCTTGATTAAAAAAAATTATTTTTTTTACTGGAGAATTACACTATTGATCCGGACAAAGGGGCAAATCTTCACTAAATTATCACTAAGGTCATTATAGAAGTATGTTTCATGCCAAATACAATTTTTTTTTTTTTCTAAAAAATTGCTCGATTGATATTTCACATGC